>OZ010675.1:23913366-24329445 GCA_963932185.1 Troglohyphantes excavatus | reverse complement strand
TTATTTTTAATTAAAATAAATTTGGGGGGGCGGGGGAAAACGACAATATTAATTTTCTCAGGTTGACGAAATATTTAATCGGAACATTTAACAGGCGTCTGTTTCGTCGAAAAGAACGTAAGTTTCTTCAAAAATGGGCATGCATTTTTATTTTTAACAATGCACATACCTGTTCAAATAACGAATAAATTGAAAACAAAAAGTTCCTTAACCTACAAACCATTACAATTTGATTGAAAAGTAAAACTGAAAGCAGATACATAATTTTAACAAATAAATAATCAAATAAATTACCAGACCTGATGATAAACAAACAACTACCAAAATCCCCTTCATGATACTAATTAGTCCTTACTGTTTCTGAAATAAAAATATATAAATCGTATTGGAAAAAAAATATATCCTTTATAGAAAAAGTTATCAATGTAAGTCATTATTATCTTAAACACACTCCAATTTTTCATCCATTTTCTATTTCGTTGCTTATCACAGTCAAGGTTATTTGAAAAAAATGCTGACATCTTTAAAACGTTATCTCATCTTAATGTGTTTTCAATTGTGCGCCATATTTTAATGATTTGTCTAATATTGATATATTTTCATTTTAAGTATTTTAATTTAAAGTTAAATAAAAGAAGAAAATTCAAAATATTAAATAATTATTCCTAAATAAAGACAGACTTAAAATCGTCAAATATTCCAAATATGTAAGCTTAATCGGTTATTAAGCCTAAATATGTGTAAGCAAAAAGATGATTTTATTATAATGATTTGTGCATTAATATTTCATTTGAAGTGAATATATTTTTAATTAAAATTAATGTTCATCAGATTATAAATGATTAACAACATTAAAGGATACCGACAAATCAAAGTCATAACTATACCAAGAGACTTTTGATTTTAATAACAAAGTGAAGGTGGGAAACTAGCTTAGTCCATTAACCAATACCGGGTTACTCCTGCCTACAGATTTTTGTGTGGTTAGGATCAATCGTTATTTTTTTTAAACACTTTTGTGGGTTTTAGTAAGTAAGATTGTCATATATATTTTCTTGTGAATGTACAAATATAAGTTAGTTTGAGTATGTTCTGTACATTTTTCCAGTGTGTTTTTTGTCAATTCAACTTGATTATATAACCGAAAACTATCATAAAATTTCGTTGAGTTCAAAATGTCGAGGATTCGTACCAAATAAAACATCATACCTTTGTAACCAAGACGTATTTTGTTATGCTAGTTTTTCCAAACTGTCACTTAATACACTGTTTTTTTTTAACTGAACCTATATTATAATAAATTATTCTTCATAGGTAATTTAGAACCTTACACTCCCATTACAATACCTGTTAATACTAAATCTTTTAAATAGGTTATAATAAAATGCATCATACGCTTTTTCAACCTAAAAACTGAAATTAGAATTTATTTTCTATGTTTGAATTATGTGCCGAACTTTCCTTACCTAAATTCCTAGGTACAGATATTTAGTTCCGTTTAATTTTTTTAAATTTTCAATACCAGATTATTTTGTTGTATTTACACTTTCACTTTCATATTAATTGTATTTAACTCATGTCTTATTTCCCCAGAAGGATCCGTGAGTTAAATATAATTCATATCACAGACTACTATATTCGTGCTGAGAATTGTGTACACTTCATATAAACCATGCAATCTTAAGGTAGGCACTTTCTGCATGGTCTCTCAAACAAAAAACTTATCCTAGCCTGGATTTTTTTTAAAGGTAAGTTTTAGTGTGCGTGTCGAATATTTTAGAATGGGACTTCCACAGCCCATATTGGACTTATCTCAACGTGAGTTATATACAACTCACGCACACATTTTAGTTGAAAAAAATATTTTCTTCAAAATTTCCATAATGTTGAAAAATTTCAATAATTTTAAAAGCAAATCAAGGATAAAAAAAATTGGCTCCATTGCATTACACTTTTTTTTACTATTGTGCCAACCAATGTGTTAATTCTTTTTTTGTGCCAATTAATAAAATATCTTAATTATTAATTAAATATTTAATAGTTAAATAATTAAGTTTCCTCTTTATTCAACAATAAAATGTTTGTATTTTAAGTAAAATATGTTATTAAATATAGCATTAAAACGGATACATTATAATATTTTTTTTAATTCGATATTATATTTGAATGGTTAATTACTTAAAAGAATAGATTAAAATAAATATGCAATAAACGAAGCACTAACAAATAATTATGAATAATTTTTATGAAATATTATATTTGTGATTTTAATTTTCTTATAAAAAATGTAATAAAAGATTACCAAAGAGGCCGTCAAACAAGCAACTACAAGAATCCACTTCATTTCGTCAATTATTCTGTCTTAGATTATTTGAAAATATAAATTACAAAAGAAATATTTTGTATCGTTTTTTGATATCTATTATCATAAAACAGTTGTTATCTTCAAAAACACTCGAACGCTTTATCCTTTCATTGTTTCTGCGTATGCCCATTGTCATCCGATTTATGAAAGATAATTCCAGAAAATTCCCTTGCTAATATTATGTGTTGTTTTATATTTAGACATATAATACGCAATCAAAATAATAACTTGTAAGTGACAGAACAAGAATTTTTTTTTAGTATTAAGAATGTGCATTTAAATACATTATTTAAAACTCCATATAACATTAGTTCAAACACGCATAAGATGCAATATCATCTATAAAAAATTTCGAAAAATTTGTATCTGTGTCAGAGTTCAGCCATAAGGGGTTTACGTGAAACATTATCTCAACATATTTTAGAAATAAGAATTAGACGCCAACGAAAACTCAACAGTAGGTACTCAAGCTGTTCTGTCTGACACCATGGTACTAACTGTATAAGTTTTACTTTAGTTTAATATTTTACACATCGTTATATTTTACACACAGTTTTATTGATGCCTAATTTCTTATTGAACGCTCCCAAATTCATATAAATCGTGCTATTTGTCAAGGAATATACTCCTCTATAAGGGTAACGTGGTATTTCTTATCTTCATGCCCAATGTAAAGGATTTTAAAAGGGGTTCTCTTCAACAGTTTTCGTGAAATAAGTCAAATGCGAAATTTTTATTTTTTTTTCAATTGCCACATATTCAATAGGTAACTAAACTATGATATTGTAATATATTTAATATATTCAACGAAACGAACTCAGTTTTTAAATAAAAGTTTCTTTTGTTAATGTTTCCGAAGATTGTGGGAGACTTGACAATATACGAGGTGTGTAAATTAAGTAACGAGACTGACTTTTTCTAGTTTTTTTTATTGAAATAAAATTACCAATTCACATTGTCTCCTTCAAAGTAACTACCTTTTGAAGCCACACAGCGCTGGAGACGATTCTTCCATTCCTCATAGCAGTGCTGGAACTCGGATACTGGAATAGCCTTCAGTGGGTCGGTTACGGCTGTTTGAATATTCTCCAATGTCCCAAAATGACGTCCCTTGAGGTGATTTTTCAATCTTGGGAACAGGAAAAAGTCACATGGACTCAAGTCGGGTGAATAAGGAGGCTGAGGAGCCACAGGAATGTTTTTACTGGCCAAAAATTCATTGATAGAAATCGCGGTGTGACAAGGAGCATTGTCGTGATACAACACCCACATGTTTTTGGTGGTTGGTCTCACACGCATGACCCTTTTTCGAAGTCTCTCGAGAACTTCTCGGTACAAATGTTGATTAACCATTTGGCCTTGAGGCACAAACTCTTTGTGAATGATTCCTTGGCTATCAAAAAAGCAAATCAGCGTGCATTTGATTTTTGACTTGATCATTGATTCTCTTCCATCTGAAAATGCCTTAAACCACCTAAAAACTTGGGCTCTCGACAATACACTGTCTCCACAGGCCTGACGCAGTTTTTTAAATGTTCAAGTCCGAAGCAGAACCTGATAGCACAACGTTGTTCGAAATTAATGTCACTCGTTTTTAGAACGCACTAAAAAAAACTTTCTCGCAAAAAAAATTCACTACGGACAACGCAACAACTCTACCGTGTTCAAACTTGTACTGGACGCGTATCAGATGTTTACTTGCCTACCCTCTACGTGCCGCGTCCCTAGTGTTGCCAGATCGAACACTAGAAAATCAGTTTCATTACTTAATTTACACACCTCGCATATAAAATACCTTCATAGAATTCAAAAATGAGTAAAACTATATTATTAGCCACTCCTAGGACATAAATATAGTAGCTGATAAATATCTAAAATTTGTCATTTAGAATTATTTACATCAGATATCAATCTTTATAACAATAGTTATAACAGTTTCTTCTTTAAGAAAATTCCAAAACTTCTTTCCGATCGATTTTGAGTAATTTTATAAAAAATTGTAACTATATAGATTTAAACAAAATTTATATTAGCTATAAAACTTTAATAGTTTTAAAATGTTTTGTATACAAAATAATTTTATATTTTATAAAATTTAGAATAATTGCTTGCTATATGACATTAAGGCAGACTGCAGATCGGATATGGTGAGTCACTAAAGAGATATCCTATTAGGGAGACCCGAGTTCCAAATCCTAATTTATTTATTAATGAATTCAGAAATACCATTTTTTTTTATTTTATTAGAACAGCTTTTTCTGAATAATAATCAAAAACAAAAATATATTTTTAAAAAATATTTTTGGCATTTTTTAAGCTTAAAAATATTTTTTTTTAAAAAACAATACTCCTCTTTCAATTTTTAATGTGTTTATTTTTTTAATTGATTAAATAACGTCAAAGTATATACTACAAACGCCTGAATAGACTTTTGAAGATTTGTGTTTTAATTGTGTTCAAAAACTTCTTTTAAGTTCACAACCCAAAAAATATTCAACTTTTTAAGTTTAATAATTTGTAACAAACTAATTTATAACTTAATTTAAAAAAGCTATTTATACGGTCATAAAACAAATATTAGAGCTTCAAAAACTACTAACAGTTTAGTTTTAAGTTAATTATTTACAAAGTCTTAGCATTTTAAACATGACCAAATTTTTTTTAATATTTTGAGTAAATGACGATTGTTGCAGACGAAAAGTATGTATAAAGGTGATAAATGGTATATAAACATCTAAAAAAACATATGTTCTGTTTCTTTAATTGTTTTGAAATTTTGTATACATCTTCTTATATATGTATAGCATCGTTTTATGAAGAAAACTAATATTTTTTTCGGATTTTGGGGCTCGGGTCCCTCTTAAACAACCCACTCTTACTTATTAAGATATAGTGTCACATAATATTCCTCTGAACGCAACATTAGCGACTCACCATTTCCCGCTTCGGCTCGCTGTAGCCAGTTATTGGTGTGAAACAAGCCTAATATCTTCTTAAGTTGCATCCTTATATTTAGAATTCGAATGATTGGCTTGTATATTTTTCATAGCGATGTGTTTTATTTATTTTCATATGCTTCTTTGACAAAAAATATCTTTTCGATGAAACTTAGTATACGCCTCAAATATAAAAAATATTCCTTAAAAAAGGAGTAGATAAATAGTTTTAAGAATTTTTTTATGTGTTCATATAAAGGAAAGGACATAACATTTTATCATGTATTTCACCTGTTCAATTATTCAAACTTTTTATCCTCTCAATGCAAGTGCTTTTGAAAAAAATCCTATTTTTGGGATGTTTTAAATTGAAATAAGGTTTTAAATTTTCCGATATTATTCTCACTTAAAGTAAGAAAATAGTTAAATAAATGAGTCAAATTGCTTCTTTAAAAAACAGCACGATTTAAGATGTGGGTGTAAGAACCAGGCAGTTGACTGCAGTCGGGGGTCTCTGTTCTGTTCCGATGGTCAGAACCAGACAGCTCCAGTTCGCAAACTTTTCATGACATGTCTTGAAGCTTTACGTTTCTTGCACCTTAGGAGACACCAGTACTGCCACTTAAAACGATATGATTCTTACATCAATCGATAGAGGATTTTTTATAGGAATAAGTGAAAAAGTGTAAAACAGAGAAAAAGTGGATCTATCTGTTTCTTGCACCCACAACTTCAATTATCAATTCGCTTCGAAGATAAGCTCAATGAGGATTTCATTTGAACACTAAATTTTGGTACTAAACATTTCTAGGTTTTGAAAGTTGTTACATTCTCAATTATTATAACAGATTCATAGTGATATCTTTGCTAAAGTGTGCGCATACGTATACGCGAGCTTGTATGTTTAAAATCCTAGGTAAGTGATTTTTCATTTATTAACTATCATTGTAATTTTAAGAATAATTATTTTCACGTTAAAGAAAAACGAACCTAAAATCCCCTACATTATAATATAAAGTTACAATGCGTAGTATGTACCACTATCAAATCATGGTAAATCATTTGATACATCATCATTTAAAATATATCGTGCCGTTAGGCAATGCGAGAAGAAAAGAATAAAGAAACAATTTTTAGCTCATTCGGATAGTGACAAAAAATTAAATCTGCATAATGTGCAATTTATAATTTTAAACATATCATGTTACTGAAGAAAAAAGTTGAATGAGTTTCGATATAGAAAACTATAAACCCAAAAAAATTATTTTCATTTTCACTATGTTTTTAAATCAAAACAAAAACAATGAAAATTAAGTTTTTACGTCTATACTGTTAAAAATAAGTACTCAAAAATAAGTAAATTGTACTCATTTTTGAAAACATTCGATGTTTATTATGGCTCCGAATACATAAGTTTCAATTTTGAAAAAGGCATGTGCTCAAAGGTTAGTACAATGAATAAAAAGAGCAAAAGCTAGCCTATATAGGCTGCCTTCATGAATCACTTTCAATAAATATCGACAATAACAACCAAGACTTACCGGGAATCGAACCCAGATCCTCATGCACCGAAGTCTTATCCGTTAAACTACCAAGGCAACTCGAAGGAGTTATATACAGAAGAAGTGTTAAAAAGATATACTAAAAGAATGCAAAGTAAAATAATTTTGTTGTAATAACTTATGTTCCATTTCAGCAATCGATATCAAATAATGTGGAAAATCCTCTTGTGAACAACTATTTTTAGTTTGCCAGGTCCCTTTTTTAAGATGACTTGAACAGAAGCCTTTTTAATTGAACTACTCACTAATAGAAGTAAATTTTTTCCTATCTTGAAATAAAGCCTTATCCGTTAAATTTCGACGGCGATTTGAAGAAGTTATAAACAGAAGAAGTGTTAAAAAGGTATGCCAAAAGAATAGGAAGTAAAATAATTTTGTTGTAATAACTCAGTTTCTGACATCAAACTATGTGGAAAACCATCTTCTGAAATCGACATCAATGTATGTGGAGCAATCGACATCAAACTATGTGGAGCAATCGACATCAAACTATGTGGAGCAATCGACATCAAACTATGTGGAGCAATCGACATCAAACTATGTGGAGCAATCGACATCAAACTATGTGGAGCAATCGACATCAAACTATGTGGAGCAATCGACATCAAACTATGTGGAGCAATCAACATCAAACTATGTGGAAAACCATCTTCTGAACACATATTTTAAGTTTGTCAGGTCGCTTTGTTAAGATGGCTTGAACAGAAGCTGAGATTAGAAATATTAAATATCTCTGCTCATTTTTGAGAAAGTACTGTTACTTAAAATTGAGTACGTCATCGCTCATTTACGATGCAATTATTCTAAAAAAAAGGAATTGGTTTGGGTACTCATTTTTAAGTGCCTTTTTTCTACAGTGTAGGATTGTACTTTTCCCTTAGATTGAATGCATGCGAAGAACAATCAGCTTAACAGCACTTATATAATTCAGAAATCCATATCTCCTGTAACACGTAAGAAAAATTCGAAATAGAGTAAGTCAATATTGTAAATAGGTATAATGTTTTTTTATAAGTTTGAACGTAAAAATATGATATAGTTTTGGCACGACGACAAATATTAACATGCCATGAATATTTTTTTCCGAGAGGGGACACATATCTATGTTTCCATACAGTCAATCGCTTGAAAACTTCTGAATGCAAATATAAATAGCTTTGAAACATTAAAAAATTATAATATCTTTAATTAAAAAAGTATAAATGTCCTTTCCTTTTGGTAACAACATACAAATAATACAAATTTTAATACCAAATTGCTGATTTAAAGTAAATTTCGATGCAATGTATTTACAATAAACCTGAGCATTAAAAATTAACTCAAAAATACATTTTAATTTTATTGTAAAAGAAAACTTATTCACCATTTGGTTACCAGAAAATGTTATTGTTATTTATTACAATAAGTTCAAACTTGGCATCTAAAAAAATTTTACATGTTATGAAAAGCCTTGATTATATATGCTTTAGAGTTGTAAGAATTTTATAAAGAATAAATTTGTTAAATTTCTCATAGAATTATAAGAATATAAAAGTGTGTAGTATAATGATACAATTGTGAATAATGTAATTATTTGAAAGTCAAAATACAATTTAAATAGTTAAAATAATTTTATAAAAGTAATAAAACTAAATAAAGTAAAACAATTTTTTTATTTATTTATTCAATTATTGTAATAAGCATTTGTACTTATTTTTATCCTCTGGTTTTTAATGATAAGTGTCCAACTATGCAAAACAATTAATTTTAATTGTGATCTACAATAGTTGCTGATTGCGGCGTAGTTAAAAAATCTCTTCTCCTGAAGTTTTAGTTTTTTCTCCAGAAGTTTTAGTTTTTTCTCCTGAAGTTTTAGGTTCTTCAGTTTTTTCTTTTTGGCATGACATATTTCTTCTTTTAATAGCTGGCTGCAATACAAAAATGCATATTATAAAAAATTAACACATGTAAATGTTTTTTTTTATCTTGACTTAAACTCGATTTTATTCTACTTCTTAAAATATTTCAATTTTTACATCTTGCTATATTCTTAAAGTTTGTTGTTACATGGAAAACTAAAGCGTATTTTTAAATACAATTTTAAATATAATTTTAGTAAAAAATATCGCATTGGGAAGCATTTTCAAATTTAAAACAACAACAATCCACTTTAACAGTAAAAAGTTTTCTCTAGTCTCAATTTTATGTGTATTAAAACTAATTACTAAATCAATTTGAAGTAAAATCCTTTATTAAAAACATCTAAAAACATAATCCAACAATGGTAAACCCCGTGTACAGACTTGACTGGAAGTACTTCGCATTTCGACGGAAACTGATATCGGAAAGACAGACTCGCGACATATTGAGTGTCATATTGAGAAATAAAGCCGGTACTCTTCTTTGAAAAGCGGCAGTCTGTGTGCTGTTTTTTTTGTAACTTTTAAAATTGTCAGAAAGACTTCGGAAGAAGATTTTGCTTGGCATGTTGCGAAATTTTCGTATCTCTGCTACATCACATCCACTTCTAATGATTGAATGTAATTCTTGTTAATATAACAAATATAAATTATTTACTTGCAATTAAAATTTCCTTTTATATTCCTTAAAAATACTTAATTCAGACACATAAACAACATTGGGAGGAAAAATGGACTAGGGTGGGTAAATTTAAAACGTTCTAAATCCTTAAAACCCAATTTGAAATTTTTACTTCAAAACTAATATTTTCACAATAAATTTGTTTAATATGCAGGTAATAGAAAGTAATAATGATTGAATAATTTTACAAATAAAAATTCAGTAGAGCTATTCTTCTGAAATACTGAAAACATTCCTCGTAAATGGTAAACTGTCAATTAAATGAGAGAAAAAAATTAATTTAAACTACTTTACCAAACCTAAATTTTATTGTATAGAAATTGTAATATAAGTATTTTTTCTAATCGTGTCATATTCATCACGGTCGCTTAAAAGCGTTTACTGCGCAAGAGCGTTTTAACTTCCGTCGAGGAGCGTGGTCTAGATTAATTTTGAGAATAAATCTTCTTCTTTGCTTCAATTTCTCCAAAACACTTTCCAAACCCTGCATAATATCCTTTACAGGCTAGATAACCTCTTCAAGTCCGAGCACACACACCACGTGCATACATCTTCTAATATATGTCCAGTCAGCAAAGGGTTCAATTCAGAAAAAAACAGGGGAAAGCTGGTAACAATTTTAATCGCTTCCAAAAAGTTCTCTATATGATATATTAATTTCGCACCCCTGCACCACGCCGGCGTTGGCCACCATCTTGTAAAAGTGACGGCCGAAATCAATTTTTTTGTGATTATCTCCTTAGTTATTAAATTTAGAGAAAATATTTCAATTACAAATTTATTTCCTAAGTAATTTTACACAAAAATACAATTTACATTATGTTTCTACGACTCCCCATTTAGACGCTGGAGGCGAATAAAGTGGATACTAAATCACTAAATGGCATGAAAACTCCAAAAACCGCTTTAACAGGACATCTTTTGTTCCTTACTTTGTTTACAAACCTCTTTATACCTTATTTACTATAGGGAGATTAACCAGTGCTTCAATACACTCTAACCTATTACTTTTTGTAGAAAACGTGTTTTAAAATAAATATAAAATGAACATACATCTGTGCTTTTCAAATCAGCCTTTTTAGGTAAACATTTTAGTCCAGTTTTGCAAGGGCAATAGCTCAGGTACTTATCACCATAGAACTTAATTTTCGCTTCCGGGTCGTGGCAAATTTTTCCTGAAATAAATTCAGAAATAATTATTATAAGGCATTTCAATATCACAAATATTTTAATAGGAAATATCTTCATCTATACATTTATTAAACGCGAAAAACATAAGGCACTTTCGCTTCCGGATCGTGGCAAATTTTTCCTGAAATAAATTCAGAAATAATTATTATAAGGCATTTCAATATCACAAATATTTTAATAGGAAATATTTTCATCAATACTTTTATTAAACGCGAAAAACATAAGGCATTTGCTAAACTATTCATAACAATGATAAACAATCATCCACCATAAATTGGAAATTCACAATTTTAAACAGATTCTTGTTTAAACTTATTTGAGTTCACATTGTTTTGCAGAGTTAAAAATTATGCATCAGCTTTTTAATTATTGAAAAGGATAATTTTATTAAGATGAAAGTGAATAGAAGAATAATCTTATTAATAGAAAATTCGAAACCCTAAAAAATATTTGAACGAATGTCCCTGTCTTATTCCATAGATACAAATAAACTGATCAAAATAGTGCACCGTAAACTGTAAGTACCGTAAACTAGGGAACTTGGGACCTTCGGGGAGTTACTTGGAACCACACAAAAACATGTTTTAAATCACGTCTGTGGCAGCTGTCTTGGAAATATAGATGTGACTAACCATATCTCCAACAGGTAGTGATTTAACCAACAGGTCAAAACAGGCAGAAGTGATTTAAAACATTTTTTTTTATTCGGGTTCAAGTAACCCCAGTTCACGATACTTGAAAATAATTTAAATGTAATTATTTTGATTACATTCGGTGCTTATCATGGCTCCAATTACATGAGTTTCAATTCTGAAAAAAGCATGTACTCAAATTTAGTACATGGATTAGATGCTTGCCTACATAGGCTGCTTTTAATAAATATCAAGTCTTACCAGGAATAGAAGCCAAGTTATCAGCACTGCAGGCCAGTGCCTTATCCGTTAAACTGCCAGGACGAAATTGAGAAATTATAAACAAAGAATTTTTTTTTTTTTTAAATGTGTGCCAAACGAATGGGAAGTAAGATAAATAAGTTTTAATAACACAGTTTCTATTTAATCAATCGATATCAAATAATGTAGAAAACCCCCTTCTGAATTACTATTTTAAGTTTGTCAGATTTCATTAAGATCGTTTGAACAGAAGTTGAGATTAACAGTATTAAATCACTCCTTTTTTTTCCTTCAAAAAGTACGGTTATTTGCATTTGATTATGCCATTAGCCTTATTATGATGCAATTATATTTTTAAAAAAACGAGTGGGTTTAGATACTCATTTTTAAGTACCTTTTTTATAAAAATATATAGTTTCCCGAAAATAAATTAAAATAGGAATATCCTTTTTTATATTTTTATATATATTTTTTTATATATATAAAATAATTTTATATATATAAATATATTTTTTATATATTTTTATATATTTATATTTTATATAAATTTTATTACTATAATTTTTTAATTACTAAAGTTATCACTAATTACTAAAGTTCAAAGTTTATCTCATAGTTTTTAGTTGTAATTTGAAGAAAAGATATGTCCTACATTTTTACTCAATTTCTGGTCATTTCAATTTAAAATGAAGTCTACGTACTCTTTACGAAATATGTATGTCCATAAAAATAAGTTCCATTAAGAATTGATTAATATTTTGTTGTAATTTAAGTTAAGATGAACTGGAAATCAGACGATTCATTAAAATAAACTGTTAAAAACTATTTACTTCAAAATTTTCAATCATCTCCTCATATTATAATGTGCATCGTTATAAATTTTATTTTGTTAAATTCTGTCTCTCAGAAATATTTTTAATTCTTAATATAATCATAGTTAATTTTAAGTGAGTAGTGAAATTGACAGTTTATTTTCAAATAAATAAAAAAAAAATTATGTTAAAAAAAATAAGAGAATCATTAAAATTTAGCAATTTTTAAAGATTAAGAACTTTTATTGGGGGGGTAATTAAAAATGTGCGATGTTATGGGCGATGTTATCAATTGATATTGTACGTAAGAAACTATTAAATTTTCAAATTACTCACCTTCTCTGGCTAGTCTTATGCAAACACCTCTGTCGTTAAGGGCATTATGATCCATAGCCATGCAACAGAAATCATCATCTTCCGGCGGCTTGTTCAACTTTTTACAGTCTTCTGCCACTTTGCAAAGTAATCCACTGGCGATGATCTAATAAATTAAGCAAAAACTCATCTTACGAGGACTAGGGTTGCAAAACAAATTTAAGTCACCAAGCAAATTTGGGGGGGAAAATCACAAATCAAACAGAGAAAAATAAGTTATTTCTTAAATGTCTTCATTTATTTCAATTACCCGCAATAAAAGTTCTTAATATTTAAAATTTGCTAAATTTTAATGATTCTCTAATTTTATTTTGTTTTAAATCGTCGAATGTTTTAAATACAAGTTGTACAACTATATTAGATTGGTTAGTAACTTCCTTTCCTCGATAAATTGATTTTTGTTTTTGTGATATGATTACTATTTACTCCGTAAAACAAAAAGAAATTTTCGTACATAAAAACCCATTTTTAAATTGATTTAAAACACTTTCGAAAATAACTCTTCAAATCTTAAAAAAAAGTTTCAATTTCTAAAAATCAAGAAGAAAATAAAATATTTGTTCATTACTCCCCAGTTGCAGAAAATACGTCTGTTTCCTTAGAAAGTGTAAGTTTTATATGCTTTTCTGCTTACTGAAACTACATCTGTTTATAATTCTATTGAACTCTTAAATAAAATATACCTTCTAAAAGATTATGCTTTAGATAATATTTCACTAAAAGATCAAAATGGATCATTTTATCATTTTTTTAACCCCCATTTTTCTTTAACGTAATTTGCGTTTATTCTATTGTTCTCTACTATTTATCGTTTACAATCACATTAGCAAAGCACAAATGTTTATAAGCAGTAAGGTATAATAAATAGAAGGTTTGCAATTATTTTTTTATACACATAGTCCTAATTCGAAAATGTGAAAAATTATGAATATGTAAAAACATAATTATTGTTTATAATAGAATAATAGCTAAATACTTGTATTTTTAAAATTCTATAACTTTAAAGCTAGACATTTATTTAAAATAAACTAAAGTAATAGGTATAATTTTAAATAAATATCTGGCTTTAAAGTTATAAAATTTTAAAAATGTATGACACTTGTGGCCATTTTCTTTTTTTTTTTTAAAAATGCATAAAAATATATTTCTTCATTTTAATAACTGCCATAGTTTATAATCAAATCTAAGAAATCCAATGATCAATAATTAAACTATACATCTTAGTTATTAGAGTGGGTGTTAATTAAAAATATTGAAATTAAATTGAATTTTATTTTGTAAATCTGTTAAAAAAGACAGTACATCCTATTCATGACACCTTGAAAGAAACTTATTTATCCAAAGACTATCCAAAAATAACGAGTTCTTCAAGCAATTTCATGGTGCTGTAGAATAAGTTTCTTGGAATTGTGTGTGTGGCAGAGAAAAATTTAAATATATTTATCTGTATTTACTGAAATTTAGGTTTCTGAAATTAGGCACACTCAATAAAACACGTCACTTTGGACCAAGAGATCCCTAGTTCGAGTCAAATGTCTTTAGTTATTTGAAAAAGTCTTCATTTTCGACAAAATAAGTTTAGGGGAAAAAAAAGGAAAAATGAATTTTCTTAGTTTGATGAAATATTTAACCGGAGAATTTATCAGAAAGTTTCGTCGAAAATTACGAAATTTTCTTTCTTTTATA
The DNA here is from genome assembly GCA_963932185.1 of Troglohyphantes excavatus. NCBI lineage: Eukaryota > Metazoa > Arthropoda > Arachnida > Araneae > Linyphiidae > Troglohyphantes > Troglohyphantes excavatus. The sequence continues at coordinate 24,315,045 of OZ010675.1, read as the reverse complement.
TACATTTTTATTTTTATCTGTGCATTTACATGTTTAAATAACGTATAACTTGAAAACAAAAACTTCCCTAACATACATACAATTACATTATGATCGAAAAGTAACACTGAAAACAAACACATAATTTTAACAAATAAATAATTAAGTAAATTTACCAGACATGATGATAAACAAACAACTACCAATATCCCCTTCATGATGCTAATTATTCCTTACTGTTTCTGAATTAAAAAAATATAAATCGTATTGGGAAAAATACTTTTTAGAAATCCTTTATATTATTAGTTATCAATGTAAGTCATTACTATCTTAAAAACACTCCAATTTTTCGTCCATTGTGTGTATCGCTGCTTATCGCACTCAAGGTTATTTAAGAAAAATTCTGAAATATTTAAAACGTTATCTCATCTTAATGTGTTTTCAATTGTGCGTCATATTTTAATGATTTGCTCAATATTGATATGTTTTCATTTTAAGTATTTTAATTTAAAGTTAAATAAAAGAAGAATATTCACAAAATATTAAATTATTATTCCTCAATAAAGACAGACCTTAAAATTGTTAAATATTCGAAACATGTAAGATGAATCGGTTATTAGGACAAAAGCTGTGCAAACATAAATATGATTTTAATAATAATGATTTGTGTATTAATATTTCATTTGAAGTGAATATATTTTTAATTAAAATTAATGTTCTTCATATTATATAGTATCAACAACATTAAAAGATACCAACAAATCAGAGTCATAAGCATACCAAGGGTCTTTTGATTTTAATATAAAAAAGGTGAAAAATTTCCATTAACCAATATTGGGTTAATGCTAATGCTTACAGATTTTTGTGTGGTTAGGATCAATCGTTAATTTTTTTTAAACACTTTTGTGTGTTTTAGTACCTAAGATTGTCATATATATATATTTTCTGGGGAGTGTACAAGTATAAGTTAGTTTGAATGTGATCTGTACATTTTTCCACTGTGTTTTTTGTCAATTCAACTTGATTATATAACCGAAAACTATCATTAAATTGCGTAGAGTTCAAACTGTTGAGGATTCGTACCAAAAAAAACATGATACCTTCGTAACCAAGACGTATTTTGTTATGCTAGTTTCTCCAAACTGTCACTTGATATACTTTTTTTAACTGAACCTATATTATAATAGCGTAATTTAGAACCTTACACTCCTTTTATAATACTTGTTAATACTAAATCTTTTAAATAGGTTATAATAAAATGCATTATAAGCTTTTCAACCTAAAAACTGAAATAAAAATTTATTTTCTATGTTTGAATAATGTGTTTAACTTTCCTTACCTAACTAGTTTATATTCACAGTTTCTTAGGCACAAATATTTAGTTTGTTACATTCTTAAAATTGTCAATACAAGATAAATGTTTTGTATTTAACTCTTTTGCTGTCATATGCGTTGTATCTAACTCTTATTCTCCTTATTTTCCAAAGAGGATTTGTTAGTTAAATACAACTCGTATCACAGACTAGTATATTCGTACTGAGAATTGTGTACACTTTATATAAACCATATAGGCACTTTCTGCATGGCCTCTCAAACAAAATACTTATCCCAGCCTAGATTTTTCTTTAAATGTAATTTTTTGTATGCGAGTCGGATATTTTACCATTGCGTTGACGCCGTCGATGTTGAGCTTGACTCTCCACGCTAAGTCATAGAAAAAAAATAGTTTTTTTTTCAAAATTTCCATACATGTTGATAAATTTAATAATTTTAAAAACAAATCAAGAATAAAAAAATGTACCACCATTGGCACCACTTTTTTACTATTGTGGCAGCGAAAGTGTTAATTCTTTATTGGTGCTAATTAATAAAACTCCTTAATGATTTATGTATATTATAAACTGTAAAAAATACAATTTAACATGTGTATATAACTGCAGCTGACTTTAATTAATAAATTGTACACTTTATTTAACAAAATCCTTGTTTATTGAATCATTGATGAAGAAGACAAATTAAATTTCGATGCCAAATCAACTATCACTTCGAGCATGAATGGTCTGTAGTAGAACGAATATGACGTCATAATCGTGAAACCAACATCTCAGACCGAATGGCCTCAGACACGTGCCCTCTTCAAAATTATGAATTAAAAAATACTCGCGATTGGCTGATGAATTGGGAAATGTCTAGCAGTGAAAATTTATGAATGGAATGACGTAATTAACCCCGTGTCGGAGGCCATACATGTTGGCCTCACTTTGATGTTAGCGAGATTATAACATTATGTTTTCTCTACTATGAAGGATCCATGCTCGAAGACTATCACGCCAAAGTCTGATCAATTTAATAAGAACTCGATATGATTTCTAAAAACCCTTTATCTCAATTCTATTCACACAAAACCCATTGTAATTGACTAATGACGCAATTGAATCGAAACTAGCTACTGATAATTTTAAGAGCTTCAAAACACTCAACTTTATTATTCAAACAATACTCCTAATCGCTGTCTTTAGATATAAACTCACTTGAATAATTTTAACATTCTGTTTACTATTTACGAAAGCTGGGGTGTCAGCCCATCCGAGTGAAAGTCGAACAGTTGAGTCGCCAGAAATGAGAACACTTTTAGCTTAGGTTTTTCTTCTAAGCAGAAATACGGCAGCTGTTTTGTTATCTCGGCGAAAACACGGTCTCCCAGATATACTTACGCCCCATTGATTAGCCGGAAAAAAGACGACAAAAGGGCGTCGTAGAACAGCAGATAATTCGAATAGTTTAAGCATTATGCTACCAAGCACGCTGTTTTAGTGGTAGCAACAAACCTTTTAGTTCCGGATCAAAATTAATGCCCACAAAAATTTCAAAGAGTTTTGGTTCATCGTATATATTTTACCATAGTCAAACATAAACCCACCGTAAACATCAAGTGATACATATAACTATCATGGTATCTAGCACTTTAACTTTTAAATTTAGTACAATATGTTACGTTTGCATAAATACTATTAATGTATATTAACTATAATTATAATAAAAGGAAGTGTCCAGAAGGTAAATGAGATAACGACACATCAAGAGTGATTGGCAGAAAACGAAACACATACTTTCATGTTGTAAATGCTCCAAATTAAAAATTATTTCTAAAAATTGACGCTCCGATTAAATTTTTCATTAAAAATGAGAAGTACATTCGTCAAAAATAACAAAATATTTCGTCTTTTAGGGAAAACTAAGAAAATATTTGTCGTATTTGACGAAAAATTTAATCGGAGCATAATTAATAAAACCCTTTTTAACAGTGACTGACCCTTAAAAGGTTTTTTTTACGGTCTTCTCTTCCGGTTTCACAACTTGAAATGATCAAAGTGCAGCTGTATATATAAAGGCGTTAAGATCTCAATTTCAGACATTTTTACAAGTATTTTGAAAAAAAAGGAATCTTCATAACTTTTTCCCTGGACCCTCTTCAAATGTAAAAATAAATATTCGCGTTTACAGTTCGCTCTATAGCGACGTAAACCTATTTTAAAATTATTACTATTTTGCATTCTTCGATAATTATTTTATTGGGAAAAAAAATATTTGTAAATTGACTTATAATCTATAGGGAAGGTCTCATCAAAATATTTTTTTATAGTTTCGTACTTAACAAACTTTACGAATAACGTACTTAACGAAAAAATGTTTTTAAACAGTATAATTCTATAGCCCTGATATAAACTAATAGTTTATGGAAATTCCCAACTTTTTACCTTCACTTAAATTAACCCTCTAGTAGAGAATTTTTTCTTTTTTAATGATTTTTTTTTTTTTCGTTTTTTTTTTTGCTCCTGGACCGCTGAAAAAATATACAAAAAATCCTAAGGCCTATTTAATTAAATAATTAATTAAAACCGTTGCATCGCATATATGCAACATCATGTTTAATTACTAAAATAATTTTCAAATAGTATGAAAATATAGTTAAATACAATCAACACACCTCTGTTATTAGCTAGAATTTTTTTATAGAGCCCAAATTATACTTATAAGTAATATAAAACAATCTTCGAAAACTTCATATTCACGGATCAGATTTAGAACAACAGACCTCGAAGTAACTAATTGTCTTTATCACAATCATTTAAGAAAAATATGGGACCTAGTGTCGGTTATAAGAGCTAAGCACATGGTTTCCTATGTGACAATACCATAATAGTTCACATAAAACTCAATAGAAGCAACTAGCTGTCATTTTAAAGTTGCGTAGCATATATGCTACACTATGCAATAGATGGTTAACACTGCTATTAATTGTGGTGTATTAAACAAACATTGTAACATTTTAGTCAAGTATTGCATATAACTGATTTTGCTTTAAAAAAAATTATAACGTAGAAAACTTTAAAGATTTAAATTTAGGGGTGTCCTTAAAAGATTTGCAGGACGAAATTTGGAATATTGTATTTGTATTTTGAAACATTTTATCCATTATTATGTCCTCAGTCAAAGTTATATTTATTAAAAATACACCGAAATATTTGAATAGATAATTAGATACCACCGATAGACGTTTCTGAAAATTCATTTAAACATTTTTACTTTGAATTCAATGGCTTCTAAACTTACCTTACCGAGCAAACCATTTCAAAACTAAGTATTTTGAACATGCGATAAAAAAACTTAAAAATATTTAACTCTTTGGAAACTGTTTTTGGGTTTCCTTTTCTTTTAAAAAAAAAGTTGTGCAAAAATACCTAAATAAAAAGGAAAAAAATTCGCGAAAAACAGGGGAACTGAAGAATCGGGCTTAGAGGAAACGCCGAACTTTTCACTTTCCTGTCATTTCCAAGAGCCTCTGGCTGTGAATTTTAGAGTAAAAAGATTGAAAGAAATATGGGAACTTTATGATCTTGTCCAACGTTTGTGGGTTCAAGTATTTTATGAAGTTTTAACCATTGTAGCGTTTATGAAAAGCTTCTTATTTAGATGTACATGTAAAAAGTTTAAAAACATTTTTATTAGAGAAAAGTGCAATATATAAATAAAAATAAAAGCTTTTGAATTAGACATCTGAACTTTTTAAAAGATTTTGGAAATGAATAAAAGTAAAATACGACACTTTCCTAATGCATGACACCCACTTATAACTTTTATGAGAATCAAATTCGTTATTAAGATATTTCAACTTTTGATAACATATAGAACAGAATATTTTTTTAAGTTTAGAATATCGAAAATTGTATAATCTAGAAAATAAAAAAATAACATTGAACCAGTTTTGAACTACAAATATTATACTGTCTAGTGTACCTAAAAAATCAGTTAAAAACTGGATGTTATTTAACTAACTGAAGAGTAGCTACGGATGTACCCGTCGACACATTGCTTGGCAATACACATAAATAAGTAATTCGTGGATTAAAATAATGAAATATTTTTTTTAAAATATACAGTCTTAAATTAATTTCAAAATTCATCTCAACTAAATTAAATTTCTTTTATTTTTAAGTGAATTTTTTCTTGTCCGCCATAGCGTTAGATCTCTAGCATTTGTAATTGATTAAATAGATATCACGAATAAATATATATAAATTATTATATACATTACATAAATTATAAAATTTAATTTTAGCATAATATTAAACCAAAATTATTTTACAAAAATTGTACTAACTACAACACATAAAAATGCAAAGCATTAAAACATACTAAATGGTGGATAAAATATAACATATTATAATGAATATATCATATATCATGTAACTAGATCAGTCCCAATTAATATTGAATTCAATTGTTAAGGGTTCCAAATTTACTACAGCAGATCCTTTTCAAAACATCTTTTCGATGTAAATACTCGTTTTCCTTATTTATAAATGTAATTTTAGGTATTTTTTATACATAGTGTTATTGCAATTAGAAAAGTACGCAATTAGAAAGTGAACCCATTAAACTATATTTAGTTGCGTTAATAACAAAAATATGTGTTTTGCTTAACCCACTGATTCTTACGCTATTTTAGCAATTGCAAAGTTGTTTATACTTTTTAGAAGTTTAAATATTTTTTCTAGACGTGTACTTGTATATTTTGCCAGAATTTTATTTCATTGTAAAAAGGTCGTTTTTAACTTATACCTTTAAAAAAAATATTGCAAAATTAAGTATTTGTATGGGTTTAAAAACTGGATTCATTGATGAAAAAAATGGATATCCCTGGACGTAATATCACGTTCATGATCGTCAGATGGATAAACTTTAAAAATTTAAACTCTGAAATAGGTCATTTAGAATAAAGTTAGTTTCTAATTTTTCTATTGTTGTCCGTTGAATATGGAGTGTATATTTATTGCGACTGAATAACCCCATATCATTAAACTGGATTTCTTTTGTTGAACAGTGACCCTGACCACATTTATGGTGATTATTTCCATTATCCAGAGTTAGATAAGGGAAGAAACATAAACAACTACAAGTTGAAGTCACCCGACCCGGCCCAGAAAAAACATCATTAGATAAACATGGTAATCTTTCTTACGCAAATCTCCAAACCACCCCGAAGTAACAATAAAAGGTCAGAAAATGGTTATCAACTACAGATTGCAGAACTACAGTAAACTCTCGAACGACCCGCCACGTGTGCGGGACAAATACTAAAACTCGTTATATCGAAAAAGTCGTTGTAACGAGTAAAATACGTACTGCATTCGAAATGTAATCATTCGATTAGGGCTTTAAGTGATGGCCGGTGAATAATACCTAAAAATTACATTTGAAAATAAGAAAAAACGCGTGTGTCCTCATTAAATGGGTTCACTTTCTAATTACGTACTTTTCTAATTGCAATAACACTGTGTATAAAAATATAATTCCTAAAATTACATTCGGAAGGATAAGGAAAACGAGTCTCAACATCGGAGAGTTGTTTTGAGAAGGATCTGCTGTAGTAAATTTGGAACCCTTAACATTTGAATTCAATATTAAATGGGGCTGATCTAGTTACATAATATGATATATTCGTTATAATATGTTATATTTTATTCACCATTTAGTATGTTTTAATGCTTTGCCTTTTTATGTGTTGTAGTTAGTACAATTTTTGTAAAATAGTTTTGGTTAAATATTAATGTTAAAATTAAATTATATAATTTAAGTAATGTGCTTTTAAATAAATTGTATGCTTCAAAAATGTGTATTTTTATGTTATATATTGATATAGTATTATCAGTCTTTTAGGTTTCATTTTATTTTATTTTAGTTTCTGCAAACTATTATATTTCTAAACTATATCAAACCCTTGAACCGCTAAATCTTAGAGATAAAATTTTCCATCATATCCTTATGACTTAGACCCATTCACCTCTATCCCCCCACAATCACCTCTTCACAAAAACCCTCCACAAACAAACCCAAACGCAAAACCCCTCATGCCCCATATCGTCTGCACAAAAAAGGTCATCCCTCCAAAGAAACTCTAACACCCTAAAAGCACATCCCCCACCCCCACAAACCAAAATAAACCATTCCACTCCCCCACCCAATAGCAACTGCAGTACTTGAGTCCGAATGCAGCTCCGCTCCCGTTTGCTCCTCCTTATCCGTGTTCCACTCGACGGAACTCTAAATCAGGAACACCGGACACATGCCCTAATTCCCCCCGCTTAGGGCCAAGTGCAAAAGGTTGCAGACGTTTTCTGGGGGAAGAAAGTATATAAACTTGCCAGGGGGGGGGAATGCCCCGGTTGTTTGTTTGGGCTTGTTCGTTGCTTTGGATGCTCGTTGTTTTGCTTTCGATCGAGTTTTAATTAGAATCGTGTTTTAAATGGATGGATGCTGGGGGAAGGTCTTTGATTGGAGTTTTCAGGGGAATGTAAATGTAATTTGTTGTATATGTTGAACGGATGATGTCGTTTAATGAATTTTCAAATGTGTTTTTTTTTTATACTTTCATTAATCATTTTTGAAGTCTTAACTTTAAAAGAATTTTACGTCCCTCAATTGAAATGATCTTTTACAAAAGTAATATTGGATTAATTAAAAAAAAATTTCATTACTGACTTGTGTATTTTTATTATGAATTTTTTTTTTAAATCAAATATATATATACACATACACTGAATATATATATATATATATATATATATATATATATATATATATATATATATATATATATATATATATATATATATATATATATATATATATATATATATATATATATATATGTGTGTGTTAAAATTAGGTACTAAGTAATCATTTTTGATTACATTCTATGTTAAATGTACTCAAAAATGAGTATAAGTAAAAATGAATAAAAAGAGCAGTAACTTGCCTACATAGGATGCTTTCCTAAATCACTTTCATTAAATATCGACAATTACAACCAAGACTTACGGGGAATCGCGCCCATATCCTCAGGCACCGCAGTCCAGTGCCTGATCAGTTGTACTACCAGGACGATGTGAAGAAGTTATAAACAGAATAAACGTTAAAAAGGTGTAACAAAAGAATAGAAAGTAAGTTAATTCAGTTGTAATAACTCAATTTCCATTTAAACAATTGAATAATGTGGAAAACCATCTCCCTGAACAACTATTTTAAGTTTGTCAGGTCGCTTTGTTAAGATGGCTTGAACAGACGCTGAAATTAACAATATTAAATCACACTGCTCATTTTTTAGAACGTACGATTGCTTAAATTTGAGTACGTCATCGCTCATTTACGCTGCAATTGTACTCAAAGAAAAACGAGTGTTCAGATACTCATTTTTAAGTACCTTATTTTACATTGTATATATGCGTTATAAAAATGTGTAAATTATCTAAAACATACCGTCGGCTTGGTTGACAACCATTTTTTTTTCATTTTTTTTTAATGTGCTTTCATAGTACCAAAGTAAACTGTTGTTAGGAAAAGATCTTCAACGAAATAACAAGCGTTGTAAAACACTGTTACATATCTAAATTGACACAGTTACAGTCTTCTATGTGTTGGCTTTGTATAAACAAAAGCACTAATATACCATAACAGCCTTATGTGACTATTGGTTTTTCTAACAAGTACAAAAACATTTATGGCGTACTATTTCTTTGAATTTCGTTTCACAACTTTGAGTGTAATAGTCATTAAAAGGTTATTTAGTAAGAATTAACTATTTGAATTCAATGTCATGGAACTGTCAAGACCTAAAGTGACTAAAAAATTACCAGAAGCCGAACACTTGTAAAACCATTGAATTTCTTCAAAATCTATTTTTAGAAATAACAAATAAACATCTGTTTTTTGATAATGTAGAAATTTTTTAAATATTTATTTTGATCATCAATTAAAACCCTTTGTAAGATAATCTTTCTTTAATTCTGCAAATTATAGTTTTGAAAAATAACAAAAAACGAAAATCTAATCTTTAATCACCTTAAATACTTAAATCTGCCCTACTAAAACATAACAAATACATGTATTCCAAAATTCAATTCAAGTTTAAATTTATTATAATCACAATGTTTAACAAATATGAACGCTTTTTTTAAAAAACTACAAATACATTAGTTCTTATTTGAAGCGAAATCATCAAACGAAATGTTTAAAAGAATCTGAATATTTACAATGCTATTTCTTTCTCTTTAAGTATTAAATTTTAAAAGCATCTTGAAGTCCAATATTCTAATATTTCAGACAACTTATGCATAACATTTCAATTATTGCATTTGCGATTCAAAGATTTATCATTTATGTTTTACCTAAGAATAGCTTTCGTTAAAAGCCTAGAGAAACCCTTCACATATCAATTCATTTTCCTCAAATTTTTCATCGATTCCTTCAAATTCCTCTTTGATCTTTCCTTACTGTAAAACGAATCTGCGTATTTTCGTTTAAATGATTTTTGAAAATCCGTTTTGTTGAAATTGTTCGAATCGGAATCCTCCAGGGGAGAAAGAACAATAGGGGAAAATATATAACGTTCCTTCCGGTTTGAAAAAGAAGATTAGTTGTCAGACGATAAATATTGGAACAGAAAGAATGGACAAAAAGAATACTTTGCGTTACGTTATCGACACAAAGTTAAATAAATTATCGCGGTTTCTTAGCTTTCCCAGCAGTTAAACGTGGAACTTAAATAGGATGTTTATCTTGTTGAATATTCATCTTCAAAATAGATTGCACAAGATATTCAAATACTTGCTCTTTATAAAATATGCTGTGATGTCATTTTTGTCAAGTCTTAACACGTTTGTTTAACATTTTGGTTGTTCATGCTGTGTAATCAAGGAAAAAATAATGCGTAACAATAATTTAGGAATTCTGAAATGTTTAAAAAATAAGTTATTAATTTTTTTTAACTTTGATTATTTAATGTCTATTATAAAATTTCGCGATCAGAGTCAAATCAAAAGTATCTTGCTCTTTAGGACTTTAACTTAATATATTATTATATCTATTATTTGTATAATAATATTCATTTTCTTTACTCCCTTTAATTTAATTCAATGTGCCTCTAAATCCTGAAACTCGATTTCTGCCTATGTCTTTAATGTGTTAGACGTTTCGGAACTTAGCATACTAACAAATTCCAATTACATAAAATATTTACTTATTACTCATTAAAGATGCTTTTATGTAGAAGTAGAACAAGAGATTTTGCAACAAAGTTGACATTTACAACAAAATCCTCAAAGTGCTTTGAATTTCAATTTAAGTATCAGATATGTCAGAAAAGCTTATTTATAAAGAGCATTTTTTTTATATTTCTTATAATGTTTCTCTTATGATTAAAATAGACATATATTAGATTTAAGCAGGTTTAATTTTTTTTTATTTTGCGAAATTTCTTTATATATGTTTTAGAGTTTAGAAATTTATATTCAAAATATTTTACATAGTAATTAAAATTATAATAATAAAATCGATACATCTTAAAAAATAAAAATGATTTATAGCATAAAAAGTTAAAAGCTAATAATTGTTTTTCTTTTTATATATATATAATATCGTAGTGAATTAAACTAAATTTGAAACATTTTAAAATACTATTTCTTAACACTGTAAAAACATAGACAGAATTTCTGATTAGTTTGCGTGTAAAAGGTTATTTTAATATTTTTAAAACTTCGTCTTGTTTATTTTATAAAAAAAATTAATATATATTATTTTTAAATAAAAATTTAATATGCTATAATTTAAAACCATACATTAATTAAATTATAAGTTAAATATTTTATAGTCTTTCAATTAAATTTTATTTTATTTTAAAGATAGCTTTACTTAATAATAAAGTTTTATATTACATTATATTTCATACATCATCTCTTGTGTAGTTTAAAAATATGTATATTTTCTAATTATCAATTTATTTTTTGCATGATTACCATAGAGATTTGTGATAAAAAAGTTATAATATTTTATCAGCTAAATTAAAGCATACATAAGTACAAGTATAATACATAAGTACAAGTTTCAATTCTTCCTCTAGAAAGTAAAGTATTAAAGTAATTAGATAAAATTTTACATTTTCTTGTGTCGTTAATATCGTAAAAAAATTAATGGTTAGTTAAGGGTAATGACTATAATAAAGAACCCTAACTTATTAGTGGAGTATTTTAATTAGCTCGGTAATCTGAGTACTAGCGCTTCTGAAGTGGTTAAATTGAAATTCTACGCTATAATAAGAAATAGTGTCTTTACGCTTTTCTTGAAAGTCAAGCAAAAACATTAGTTATAATAGAAAGGTGATAGTAACTTTTAAATGTGTTCCCATTCTAGGCGAACATTTTACTGATGTAGCTTTACTAATGATTAAACAAACTTGATGATAATTAAATTATCAGGAATAAGGATGTTTAGAATTAAATTCGAAAAAATTGGAGATAGTTTTTGAACAGTTTTTAGATTTATATCTCGAACATAATATTATGATTGATATAATTAAATAGCCTTAGTTAAAAATACAATTTCACCATTGCTTGATATTACATTTTGAACTAGCAAATAATGTATTAAAGTATAGTAACGAATAGATTTTAATAAAAAATAAATAATGTTTTTAAATAAAAATTTAAAAATTGGAGAACGAAATGTGTAAAAAAAATTTTACCGTAGTCCAGAATTAAAAATGTGTTTACATTACAATAAAAAGTAAGTGATATATTAAATTCAAATAAAAACAAGATTTTATTAAAGAAATGAAAGTGATTAGTGCAGCATTTTTGGAAATTATAATTTGTAAAAATGGTTTTAAGTTGTGTAATTCAAAATTCAAATTTAAAAAAAAATATTCTTATGATAAAAATTATGATAAATATGATAAATGATAAATATAATGTATAAATATGATAAATATAATGTATAAATATGATAAATATGATAATGCTTATGATAAATAAAATGATAAAAGTTCATGAAAGAGTATTTATTTAGAATATTTTAATAATATACAGTTATATAAATGAAAACTATCAGCTTTGCTTTCTGCTAAAATATTTCAAAATTATAGCTTCATAAATTTATTACTTATCCGAAATTAATATTTTGACACTGAAAACAAAATAGAAAAAAAATTCAGGAAATACTTCTGTACTATTATATTTTTTTTATGTTTTCGTATTAAAATTGCAATGTTAATTGTATTACGATTATTAAAATACATTTAATGAATAATAACTTTATATTACTTGTTAAATCTATTCTTATAAATACTAAAAATGTACATGTTCAATGTAATTTTCCTTAATTGAACTTCTCTTATACTTATTTTATAAATAAAATGCACAAAGTAACTTTTGTTATTATGATTTGTTTTAATTTTCGTAAGGAATTAGTTTAACTGTAACTTTAATCCCATTAGTTCATATATAATAAATTAAGGATTAATATTGCACAAATTAACTCTATTTACTTCAGGATATTTACAAATTAATGCGAATCCTATTTTATTAAAATTATTATATGGAAACTCAATTCAATGCTCTATTAAATTTACACATTCTAAATGAAAATATAAGGAAAACTTAATCATATTAGCGAATATCAGAATGCGATCCTGATCTTATTAGAAAATGTTGATAATGTATCCAGAAAGCTAATTAGTTTTCAGATAATAAACTGTCAAAGACTGGCGATATTAACGAAATCTAATGTCTTCTCATTAATTACATAATGCAAGAAGACGATTCGCAATCAATAATTAATTGGATGCACCTTTCTAAATGAACTGCAGAAATTATTTAAATGCTCATATTTTTTAAATTAGCACAATGTAATATAACACAGTTCGATAATCTTTTGATGTTAGAAGGTGGCTATCATTCTTTAATGTCCAAAATTTCAAAGATGTCAAGTTCTAGTGACCACGGTGTCAAACTCTGAATTGAGGGGTCTTGAGTTCGACCCTCGATTTGACTAACTGATTTATAAGTCTGTAGTGGCTTGCATGTCCTCGCGTTGGTTGTAGTGTAGAAGTTTGAAGAGAGAGTAAAGTGCTAACATAAGTGCTATCCTCATCATGTGACCATGATTCACAATTACGTTCCTGGGTCTTTCCTTCGTAGCAGGTCTTGTGTCATAAGCTCATTGTGCAGCTTTAGTGCGTCGTTAATTAAACCAAACCAAATATCTCAATATTTCATTTGGTTTGTTTGGTTTGGTTAATTAACGTCGCACTAGAGCTGCATTGTGGGCTATTGGTGACGGTTCGGGGTCTATCTTGAAAGAAAGACCCGGGAACATATACACATTCACACACACATTCATACATGCACCTCGTTATTTTAGAACCACGGTCAGATGACGAGGAAACACCTGAACTGGCACCCAACGCCTTCAATAGACGTCGGGACTTTGGACCCCGATCAGATTAATCGTGCACCAGTCCCGTATACACGCCGTTTATTTTTGCGGATGTTCTGGGTGACTTTTCTAGTATTTTGTAGCGAAGCTGCCAACCCTCCGATCACAAGATCACTACTATTTTTACTTTTCTTTGTCAAGTCCATCGCCTAGGATCGAACCAGGAATCTTCGTATTCCCAGCTGACGCCTTTAACCGCCTGGCCACGGAGGGCATTCTCAATATTTAGATTTTATATATTTGATCCCGTTTTCAACGCATGCGTTTAATATATACTTCTAATATTCCTAAAATTAGAAATATAGGTTAACTATGATGTCTAAATCTGACCAAGAAAACAAAGTAAACATAATGTTAATAAGAGTGCATGAATATTTCCTAAAACAAACTAAACAATGCCGTATTTAATGTGATAGACAGAGGACAACTTAATGTTTAGAGATGTCATTCTTCGTGAAGTGTTTTTATATTCATTACATTTGCTGACTGAATTACTGTAGAATGATACGTTTAGAACACTGATCTGTAACTTTAACTTCTGGATTGGGCAAAACCTTTTGTTGACTTGAAGCCAATGTAGAAGCGGCCATGCAGTGCCCCAGTTTCACGCTACCACAATATTTCGTATATTTTTTACGTTAAAATAAGCCGACATGTTTTGCTTTTGGCTGAGTTCACCTTCCATTTTCTTTTGAAAGCCATATTTTAAATGCAATCTGCTATTAAAATAGAAAGTCATTTGCAAGCCAAATTAGTTAAAACGCAAGAGCAAAAACTATTTGTTTGGCAATATAAAAATTAATTCTATAAGAAGAAAATAAAATATTTATATACATTTAATATTTTTACAATGCTATATAGTATTAAAAAACACCACTAAATCACTTTTAAAAAACGTTGGGGCATAGTATGGCTGCTTCCACATTGGCTTCAACGCACCCATAGAGGAAACAAGTTTTGAGCCTTCCAGAAGTTACAGTTAGAGTTCAGTGGTTTAGAAGCTAACGTTTTGAAACGTTATCGATAAAATGTACTACACCTATACTGAAAAACTGAAACACCACAAAACAACTTAAGCATTTGATTATTTTATAAATTTTACGTAATATTGCTTAGGTCCATTCTAATTAAGAATTTATTTTTAAGACATTTTGGTAACCAAATCACCCAGGGAAGGAATACTTTTATATTGCAACCGTGACACTCTCATCCTCTATACACTTGAAGCTATTAAAAATGGATACATTAACTCTGATCTCGTTTGGTGTAAGGATGACGTATAAAAGGCAGTTTGCCTTAATAGTGAATTAAGTAAACCTGTCTGCTGACGTGGTGATATATTGATCGCAAATTTATTGGGAACAAAGTAGTTGCATTTTTAATTAACTAAACAAAATGTGAATGTTTGATATGAGCCGTCTAGTTTCAAAACCAGATAGATCCATTTTCATAAATTTTATAGAAGATTTTAAAAACGATTGACAGTCCTGTACTTTTGGATCTAAATGTAGGACTTGAATTTTTAGACTGGATTCAGGCACTTTTGGTCAATACTGTTTTGTTAGGTGATGTAGTGGCATTGGGAGTTTACGAAAATATTTGTAAAAATCGATTTTGCGAAAAATGGAATTATTTAGGGTTGTATTCAAATTATTGCAAAATGTAGTTTATTTTTAATTTGTAGAAAAAGTTGCATTAGTTATACATGAAGAAAACTACATTGGAAAAGTTTTTTTTAATATATATATAAATTCATATTGAAGTATGGAATTGACACAAACAAGCCTTTTCAAATTTTCTTTCGTATTTTCTTTTGCAGTATTAAAAGTTATTTCAAGCTGCAAATTGCTCGTTTTTGTAACTGCGGGAATACGTCTAAAATTAACAATCATTAAAGAAAAGTATTTCATAAAAATTTGGATAAATCTGAAATTTATTCTTTGTTTCGATACGGCCTTTTAAATCTTGTTTTCGAATAATATGTTTTCAGCTCTTGAATATTGCAAAGGCTCAAATCTGAAGATAAGCTTTTAAATACTATTTCTATTTTGAAAGAAATGCTTTCTTTCATTTGAGATTCAATACATATAATTTAATATGCTAATAATTTCACTATTTAAACTTCATTGTATTTTAAAAAGAGTCCTTTAATGTCAAAACCAGATTGATAAATTTTTTCGATTTTCAGATTATGTCATTTATTTTTAGTTTTCCTGCAGATCAATCAGTAGGTGAAGCCATAACATTCCAACGCAGCTAGATAATATACATTTTGTGGTGTGAAAGTAACAATTATTTTAAAAACAAGACAAGTAAAGACATCAGTTTCAAAAGCAGATAGATCAAGATGCGCCTATGCTAAAGCGTAGTGATAGTAGACCAGAAATCGAGCCACATCTCACAGAGCTTTGTTGAAAAACCAGATAAATCCCATAGCTTGGTTTGCAAACCAAATAGATCCAAAAGGGAAATAAATTATAGCTCAAAGTAATACTTATACAGAGCTAAAATTTGGCTAAGACCTGTGTCTATCTAATGCCGATTTGTAAGATAAAAGAAGATAAAAATCTTCTATAGATATAACAATGAATTAGTTTTTGTTTTTCTTGGAAAAAAAATTCTCCAAAGTGATCTATCTGATTTTGAAACTAGAGATCTCAAATGTATTTTAATAATTATTTAAGACTATTGACCAATGAAATTTCGCCAAACCCGTAATGCTATTCCACATACCACCCAAATAATGTATTCATTTAATAATAATCTATCGGTTTATGCAGCCCGCTCCAATAAATCGCACTCGCAGTCACAGTTCAGAGATCATTATAACGATCGAAATTCACCCCTCAGAAATATGCATCATTATAATTCAGTTCAATTGGATCACTTTGGGGGGGGGAGGGGGGTATATCACCAACTGCCCCTTATTAAAACTCCTCTTTTAAAGCGTTTCCGAATAAAAATCCTCGTCCCTCGCCCCCCCTCGAATCCCTGTCTGATTTCTTACCCAGCAACAGAAACGAACATCTTGTTTAGCATCCATAATTAGCCGTTAAGAACTAAACGATATCATTTGTCACTCAGCCAGGGGGACAGTCCACTCATTGAAGGAGTTAACTCGTGAAATATCTCGGGACAATTTGAGATTTGGGACGTTTCTAGAGGCGCGGTGTCTCGTTAGGGGGTTTGAATGGGATGTTACATGGGGGGGGGGGGTAATATTCAAGTAAATTGGGGGCGTTGTACTGTGATCTAATTTGACAAATAATGGCATTTCTATGCAAGCAATTTGGCATAAAAAAAATGGGTGTGACTGGGTCAGAATACAGCTAGAAGCCAACGATAAACCTCCAAAACAGTGAAAGATACACAAGCTGTTTCTTCTGATCCCATCCACACCCCATATATGAAATGCTTTATTTCAATATTTTACATGCTTTGGCGCTTAATTTCCAGTCTAAAGAAGCCAAGAAGTGATATTATCGGAAAAGATCCCCTTAAAAGAGTAACATGATTTTTTTGTATCCTACCCCATGTAGAATTTAGGTTCAGCATATTATAGAATTATGAATCGGTTTTCAACAAAAACCTCGCCAACAGAAGTAATTTACCCAATATTCTTCGTCTGGCATCACAGTCCCCTTTTCCACATCCTGTTTAGCTTTGCTTCAAAACTTGAAACAAAGCGATGCCTGATTTCTTACTGAACAAATTCATGTCAATCGAGCTATTTATCACTCTAAAAGCGTAACATAGCTTTCTTTATCGTTTTACCCATAGGGAGATAATTTTAAAGATGTTTCACATAAAAAAAATGCCAGTTGAATCAGCTATGTACTATTGTTAGCTCCCACTATAAAACAAATCTATTATCCATATAACTCAAATATTTTTTCTCATTAAACAGAATGTATATTGAAGACTCGCCGTTTTATTGTCCTGTCAAGCATCTTCTGTAAAATCCCTATTTAGGGATTTAGAAAGGGAAATTTAATAGAAAGAAAAAGAAGAGAAAGAAATTTAACAATATCAACTCAATTAGAGGAACTCTCTACTAATTGAAGTAGTAGCTCATGAAATGCAAAGGGTATACAATAAGTTAAAAAGATAACACTCAAAACTGATATTTGGTTTGTTAATCAAAATAACGTCCCCCTAGAGCTACACAATGGACAATTGGTAACGGTTCGGGTTCTATTCCTAAAAAAAATGGTAACACTACCCATAATTTTAAATCATGTACAGATGACGTGAGCAAAATTGAGATTTAGAACATTTTTTGGGGCGGGTGGAGCAACTTATTTTTGGGGTTTAGATCGAATGTTGCAGAAGGGAGAGTAATGTTGTTCGAATTGTTTGTTTTGTTTCAAAAACGAATTAATTGAATATTTTGCAGAAAAAAAAAGTGAATTTTATATTAATTACTAAAAGGTATTTTTTTGGGGTTATATTCTTCGAGCATGAATGGACTGTAGTAGAGCGAATATGACGTCATAATCGGGAAACCAACATCTCAGACCAAATAGCCTCAGACACGTGACTTCTTTTCAAAATTATGAATTAAAAAATACTCTCGATTGGCTGATGAATTGGGAAATGTGTATCAGTGAATTTTTAAGAATGGAATGACGTAATTAACCACATGTTTGAGGCCATACATGTTGGCCTCACTTTGATGTTAGCGAGATTATAACATTATGTTTTCTCTACTATTAAGGATCCATGCTCGAAGGTTATATTGTTAATCAAACAACAATAAAAAAGGCTATAACGTTATTACAATGTAAGACTTCTTAAATATTTATATTATACATTAATAATATAAAAGAAATTTTAGGTTGAGACCAATATATATTGTAAATAATGTTGCTTTGTGACTTATTCCGAGTGAGACAATTTATTTTATTTGGTATTCGTCAATTTAACCAAACTTTCCTACTTTTATTGAACTTACTCATCAGTAAATAATTATCAATTATACTGTTTTATGAAAACAATATCATTTCATGATTGTCTTTAATTAAGAATTCGGCTTCTGTCAGTAGCAATTTTTATTCCACAAAATAAATCTCGGTTTTTAGACATTAGAAATCAGAAGTATCAGAAAAAAATTTGGTTAAATTATTATTTATTATTAGTCGTTATAAAAATGAATTAATAACAAAATCATTTAAAAAAACATTATCCTTGTATTATTTAAAAAAAATCATTTATTGAAGTTGTAAAAGCACTGAGATATTACTTTAGATTATCTCACTGAAAAACCTTCGATACAATATCTGAAACGCAATCATACTTATTAAGTTATAGGAAGAATAAAGTAAACCTATTGACCAGTTACACTAATTCCAAGCGATAAATTTTATATTCCTTGAAATGAAAACAGCAATATTTTACAAGAAACAAGGAATCCTCAGTGAAGTCGTTTCCAAGTCATTTTTATTTCAGTAGGTACAAATTAATAACTTCGACTTCAGAAACTCTTTCCAATGATACTAAATTTCTCCCTGGTGCTCGAACATCGAAATGAGGCAGCATAAGAAATGAAATGAAGCTGAAAAACAAATCGAAATTGATAAATTATCGTCATTCCATTCCGAAACGTAGAACAAAAGGAAAGTTGGTACTAATATTTTTTTTTACGAAAAAAAAAGCATCGTTTCCATTTAATCTGTATTGATGGTTGAAGTATTACATAAATTCGATTCTTCATTTTGTTTCGTCGGAATTTTGCCTTTTCTTAAGTTCTTTTTTTTCTCGTCGATACATTAGGCTCTTTTTCCTTCGAGATGGTTCCAGTTTTTAATGCGAAAAACAAATTGAGTGTTTGTAACAGGGACAGTCGTCTTCTTCAATAATGTTTTTTTCTTTGGAAAGTATATTTCGTGAAATTGTATTATTTCGTTGGTTTTATAGCTCTTGTTTTATATATATATTCTTTAGGTTTTATTGATAGCTTTCTCTTCCTCTAATGAAATTTAACTTGAAGACACATTAAGAAAACTCGGAATATGTCTGATACTATGCAATGTAGTATTTGAACTTTGTGTAAGTTCTTTACCTAAATCGAATTTATATCTAAGTGAACTTCGATATTTATAATTTATAGAATTATAAAAAGTTATGTTTAACATTTAATGACTTCCGTTATTCTGTATTTTAATGTATTACCATCATATGGAAATGGCTAAAAATGACATTTTGCTTCCAAAATTATATAAATGAATTATTATTTAATTAAAAAAATTAACAGCTTTAATCAAACATTAACATGTTTTTTACAGATTAAAAATTAATATTACTTAATATTATATTTTTAAAACATAATAGTTTTAGTTTTATTATTAGTCTATTTACAACGTTTTAGAATTTACCGTAACGAAAAGACATCTACAAAATTGAAACGGTCAACAAATAAATTGAAAACCAATTTTATCAGCGAATATAGTGTTGAGGGTATTAAAGGATTCGATCTTGTAAACTTCCAATATCGGGATTACCAACTGGTTTGCAATAGCTTATTTTTTAATATTTGCCAAGAAGAGCCTTTTTTATATTCCTTGTTTCATTTTTATGTAAACTATCCCACCACAAAAAACATTCAGATAGTTGTACATCTAAAGAACACACATATTTTTTTTAATATGTGAAAGATCCCCAAATATGGTTCTTATCGAATCGATAGCAGCGCCATCATGTGGCAGAGACACAAAATCGAAAAATCCAGCTAGAAAAGCAAGTAGGAAATTACGACGGATAATGGACGGAAATTAAAAGCCTTTTCGGAAAATATATGAACAAAAATTCAAAAGACAACAAGAAAAACTTTGGCTACAACAACTGCCGCTGCAAAACAATTTTTCCTCCTCGAAGACGATAACACGCACATATTCTAAAGTAAAACGTTAAAAATACGAAGGAACAAGTAAGATCAAATAAAACTAAACACCAAACGCGTTTTCAGTTCTTTTAGAATTTTGTTCTTCGGTTCTATATCTTGGTGATTATTGTTATTATCTCTGCTGATGATATCTCTTTATAGATTTTCGGCTCTTGTTTCAAAAAGAAAAGTATTTCAGTGTGGAACCTTACTTTATTGGGTTTCTATGGTTTAACGTCAAGACATGTTTTAATCTAAATGTTAATGCAACTTAACTTTTTGTTAAATTGCTTGGTACTAAGTATACAGATGAAATTAAAGACAAACCAAGTCATAGTTTCACTTCACCATGCGCAAAAAATATTCATATTGTTTATTCGTATTGTTTATTCATATTGTTTATTCATATTGTTTATTCATATTGTTTATTCATTTTGTTTAGTTAAATCATTTACTAGCCTTACAAATTTTTAGGCTAAAATTCTTATTTTTTAGACATATTACGCATGAGACGCGATAAAATAAAATACTTTTTATTTTACGAACAAGTAGGAAAAATTTAATTATTTCATATTAATTTCATACTTATTTCAACATTTTGAAATCGGTGTCAAAATTTAGTTATGTTTTTTGTAAATTGGCACTAACTTCAAAAAGTTGTAACAAAAGTCTATATTAAATAATTTAATTTTTCAAATTTGTTCATAAAATTAAAAATTATTGTATTTACTTTTAAGCGCATTTTTCTTAAAATAGGTTTTCCTTTTTCATTTTTTTTAAGATTATTTTATTTATTTTAAAGATTATTTTATTTTTCTCTTTTTTTTCATTTTTCCCTTTTTTTTTTATGTGTCCCTTTTTTTCATTTTTTCATTTTTTTTTTATTTTTCCTTTTTTTTTATATAACGTAGGAGGTGACTTATTCTTTAACGCAAAGGACAGTAAAAACAAACGACATTTCTCTTGAAACAGGATTAAACTATGGTACATCCGTGAATGAAATATCCCCAATTAGTAAAAATCCACTAAAAAAGTTAGCATAACAACTTAATAAATTCATGGTAGTAAACCCGTTGGAGAGGGAAAAAGTCATTTGTTTAGCATTACTTGCGAGCAAACAAAACACATAGACTCTCTCACAGAAACTCCTATTTCCCTTCCCCTGCACACAAATCGAAATTCAATTCCTGCATTCGAATCTCGGAATGCCTGTCCCCCCTCCATCCCACCACCCCCTGCTTCAAAACACTACCCTCGGCTTTCAGCTACCCCACAGCGAATGGAGGGAAAAACTAAGAGGGTAAAAAAATAAAATGCTACAAAGGCCTTCTGCAACTATCACGTTTCTTTGCTGCACTTTATGCATTTCCCTCCGAATGCAGACTGACAATGAGTCGATCGGGGGGAAAGAGAAAAATCCCTTTTTCTGGTCCTCGAGTGTGCATTGCAGAGAAAATGGTGTTAGTCAGGGAGATGTTATTATTTTGATTATATCGAATATCATCGAGGTTTTCATTTTAATCGATGACGAAGCACGTTTTAGAAACTTGTGTGAGATAGTGAAAAAAATATACACGTCAGTGTATCGCCAGTTTTCCCTACAATACACATTTTTAAATCTAGAGCAAACTCTGTAAAAAAAAACGTTCTTAAAAATGAGTACATGAACAACTCGTTTCTCTTTGCATACAATTGTACCGAAATGAGCGATGACGTACTCAAAATAATCGTACTTTCACATAAATGAGTAGTGTGATTTAATATTTCTAATCTCAACTTCTGTTCAAGGCATCTTAACAAAGAGACGTGACAAACTTAAAATATTTGTTCAAAAGATGGTTTTCCACATTATTTTATTTGATGTCAATTGCTTAAATGGAAACTGAGTTATTACAATTCAATTGTCTTACTTCCCATTCTTTTGGCCCACCTTTTTAACATTACTTCTGTTTATAACTTCTTTACATCACCCAGGTAGCTTAACCGATAAGGCTCTTTATACCGTTGCTTGGGTTCGATTTCTTGTAAGTCTTGGTTGTAATTGTCGATATTTATTGAAAGTGATTTAGGAAGGCAGCCTATGCAAGCTAGCATCTGCTCTATTTATACATTTTTACCCATTATACTCATTTTTAAGTACATGTCTTTTTCAAAATTGAAACTTATGTATTCGTAACCATGATAAGCATAGAATGTATTCAAAAATTAGTATATTTTACTTATTTTTGAATACCTATTTTTAACAGTGTATGAACCATTTCTTATTATTTATCATAATGCTCTTTATCAATAATTTCTTATAGCTTAACAGTTACACTACGTTGAAAAAAAATTTCAAATCTAAGGCAATGGGGAAAGTTTTAAAGTCGTCTCTACTGAAATATTTTTTGAAAATTAGATTAGGAAAGGAATATGTTCAAAATGCAAGTTAAACTCTTTTGCAGGGAAAACAAATTTACAATTTCGATATTTTGAATGCCCTTGGGAGATCTTAATAAACAAATTTATTAGTTGTTTTAAAATTCTAAATAACTCCTACTTTTAAATATATCGTTTCGATATAAACAAAAATCGACAATCAATCCACTGGATCGCTGGGATATCACGTTCAGGGATTTCCAGTTTTCTAGCAACAGGCACCCAACTTTTAAATTCATAAAAATACTTTATTTTACAATACTTAAGTATCTTACGAGCTATCTTTTTTTAAATTTAAATAAAATAAAATAGTATTCCCATGAAAAGTTATTTAAATTTCGAAAAGATGAAACGAAACTTTACAATAGCAAAGAAAAATGTGTAAGCGCCAGTGAGTTAAAAAACATTCTTTTAAAAATATATCTGAAACTATATAGATTTACACAAACATCTCAAATGTATCCAAATTAAAACGCTGTATATTATTTAGCCTCTTTCAATTAGGCTTCTGTATCCCTAAATTGTAATGCAACTATCATACGAGCTTCTACGGTTCATTCAACTGTTTTTATCTAATTTTATTGTGAGCAACGTCACACTAAAGCTGCATTAACTACAAGCTGATAATAGTTCATAGAAAATATCTCCATAGAAATACGAGAGAACGAATCTCAACCAGATGTTCTGAATACCGAAACTTCTTCAAATCGTGCATATTGGCGCAATAATTGTATTTATTTTTCTGTCATTGGCTACACAAGAGATCCAGATATTCAAATCCCGGATTTACTGACTTTACATTTACGTATTGGAATACCCTAAACACATGCACCATAAAAGCCTACTATGTCAATGTAGAATTCTTTAAGTAAAAAATACTTTTTTTAAATGTATGTTTTTTATTTTCTTGTATCTTATATATAATAGCTTTAGTAATTTTCAAAAATATTATCAAAATATTTCAGAGGAAATATATGTAACTAAAAGTGTCTCTTCAATAGAAGTTAATTTATTTTTGAAATTATTTGTTATGCATCTAAGTTATATTTATGAAAATATTTTATTCTTAAAACTGATCTTAATAAACAAAATATGTTACTAGTTGCTACATACATTTTACTAGTTAGCAATGAAGTCAACCATTAAAATATATTAATAAAATTTCAAAATATGAAACGCATAAATGTTTTAAGCATTCTACACAAATAAATTTAAAACTTAAAAAAATATTCTTGAATTAATTTTTATTTTTGTGCAATCTGACATACCTTACGCAATGTTCTATATTTTTAGAGGGAGACAGGGTGGAGTTTCTTTTTATTATCTCTATATCAGTATAAAATATAGACTAATTGAATAATTAAAATATTTCGGCAATAAATTTAGATTTCATAAGTAATATTTTTTCCGGTTTCATAAAACTTCTGCACGAAGCATTTTCTGTACCTTCTGATATTCCAGAATTCAGTGTCTATTGGGGAAAACGATGATGGAACGTCCAAAGGGATTATGCAGAAAACGATAAACCAAGTTTCAAGTATCATAGCCATGCACAGCATTCTAATATATTGTCTACAAGAAATCTAATCGAAATAGCCTTTCTTCTCATTTCGTACATTGACATAACAACCTTTTAGCTAACAATAAAACTTGATATCGCGATTTCAACGGAAAGTACGCTCTTAATTTTTCCTCATTTAGTAAATTCCCTTTTCCATATTTGATATATTAAAATAACAACCCTTTAGCTATTAGCTATCAATAGAACTTGAAAACGCCATTTTAACAAAAAGTGCGCTCTTATTTTTTTTTCCCCATTTAGTAAATTCCTTTTTCCCTATTTAGTATATTGAAATAACTGCCCTTTAACTAAATATTGAATTTGATATCGCGATTTCAACAGAAAATGGGCTTTTATCGCTTTTGCTCTGGGTGTAATTTAGGTGACATGCAATAAAGTAATTTATCGTATAAGTTTGTTTATACTTATAACTTTTAGTTCCGCTATTTGTGTAGATTACCACCTCCTTCTGTTAATCAGCATAATTTTGAATCGAACACAAAGTAGAAAACCAACACGATATTTAGTACAACTTTATTTAAGATAATTAACAGTGGCTTATTTTATCGAGCACAAGTCATAGAAAAATCGGTTAACAATGTATTTATAATAATTTATTCATGCAATGTAAAACAGATTTACAATCCAATCACCTGACATTTCTTACATCCATATCTTAGTCGGGATTCAAACCCAGAGCCATTCAAAAAAATTCTTTACAAATAAAATTAAATTTCGCAAATCATTCTACACATCCCAAAATCCCCAAAAAAACCTTATTTTTCCCTTTCCGTAAAATCTGACACACCAGTCAGCTTCCCTTTCTTTAATGCGTCACAATTTGAAGCCCTAAGTGTGGCATAACTCAGACCTTCAGGCCACTTTGCTTCTCAAAGTGGTGCATATCTCCCACTCTGGCTTCCCATTCTTCTCTACTATCCATTCTACGACCCTTTTTTCACGGTTCCGAGAACCTCTTTTAGAAGAAAAACCTTCTCTTTCCCATAGACGTGTGTATCGGATTTCTTATAAATATATATCTATATAAATATATATATAAAACCAAGGTTAGGGGGACATCACCTATCACTCAAGGATGATAAATTGCGGCCATAAGGGAACTTAACTCTTCCAATGGAATCCTGGACACTTTTCTTGGGTTCTGGGTATTGCTGGAAGCCTTATTCTTTTCGGAGTCTTGTTATTTTATTTGTAGTTTAGTCACGTGCATTTTGAAGTATTAGACAATCAAATTTCAATTTTCTTTTTGTTTTTAAATTTGAATTTTATTCTGAACTGAATTTTTAGTAGAGTTTCGTTTTCTCCCGGATTGAAATTTTTTGTGGTATCTACAAGAGTGTTAGAGGTTTTCAAAATATAGATCAAAATTCATTTGGTGGGTCTAATATATTGTTGAGTAAACTGGTAAAAATAAGTACTCAAAAATAAGTAAAATTTACTCGTTTTTTATTACATTCGGTGCTTATCAAAGCTCGGAATGCATAAGTTTCATTTTTGAAAACGACATGTACTCAAAAATGAGCACAATGAGTAAAAATTAATAAAAAGAGCAGTAGCTTGCCTACATAGACTGCCTTCATAAATCCCTTTCAAAATATACCGACGATTACAAACAAGACTTATAGGGAATCGAACCCATACCCACAGGCTCCGCAGTTGAGTGCCTTATGCATTGTACTACCAAAGCGACGTGAAGAAATTATAAACAAAATAAATGTTAAAAAAGATGGGAAACAAAAGAATGAGAAGTCATATAATTGAATTGTAATAATTCAGTTTCCATTTAAGCAATCGACATCAAATAATGTGGAAAATCATCTTCTGAAAAACTATTTTAAGTCAGTCAGTTCGCTTTGTTAAGATGGCTTCAACAGAAGCTGAAATTTGCAATATTAAATCACGCTGATCATTTTTTAAAAAGTACGTTGCTTAAATTGGAGTACGTCATCGCTCGTTTACGATACAATTGTAGTTAAAGAAATACGAGTATGTTCATGTACTCATTTTTAAGTACCTTTTTTTACAGTGTAGAATAAGTTTAATCAAAGTGCTTTGGAGTAAAATTTTAAGTGTTGCCAGAACCCTCTAAGCTGTTAGAAAAATAACAAAATTAAAAAGTTGTTTTCTCGGCAAAAACAATTTTTTTTTTATTTCCAATACATGTATATTATATATATTTTTAATTTTTCCTAATTTAATAGATATAGATTCTAGAATGGATCAATGCTTTAGACTTAATACATATATATATATATATATATATATATATATATATATATATATATATATATATATATATATATTAACATCAAATATGTTTATGAATTTAATATGTTTATGTATTGCTAAATAAAACTGAAAATCCTTGGACGACTTAAGTCGTTCATCTCCTTCAAAGGGTTAAATATATTGAAAATTTTTAATGGAACACTCAACAGCTTAAACTAAACCGTAAACAATTCTTTAATTTGTCAATCTTATATTCCTACTTTTTTATCTACTACTACTACTTTAAATAATTTTTTTAATCCTTTGTTAAGCAGAAAACATAATCCCCAGAAACTTCACAACGATACACTTAAATGTCTTATCTGCTGCTAAACTGCGAAATTGCCCAGAAACGCGAATAATGCAAACTCGTCAGAGAATAGCTTCAGAAATAGCTTTCAACTGGAATCTCGGAAAATTAGCTTTTTAGTTACAAACTCATATTCTGTCTTCCCGAAACAAAATTCCTAAAAGGGATATTTATGATAAAAATCTCTAATTCCTCTAATTTTATCCCTGAGGTATGCTATCCCAAACAGCGCTGCCCAGATTATTTTCCCAACTTTCACCTCTATATTATATCTTTATTTAAATCCAGCAACCAGGTTGTGGCGCTCAGGTTAGGTTCATGTCATTTCTCATCTCAATAGGATAATGCTCTTGGAGAGTTTTCGATTTAAATTTAAATTGTTCCGAGTATGAAATCCACCTGCTTTTAAATCCACTGTCTTATTCATATGGTACCTTTAGTTGAAATATCATTTGTAAAAAAGGGTTGCAAGTTCGAGCCTCATCTTCCAATCGCACCAGTGTAACCACACTGTTTAACATTTCAGTTCAACGTTGCACCATATCTTGGTGCTCTGCAGAAACTTACACCATATCATGGTGCAATCTAGGTTGAACCAAACATCCTTGATCGCGAATATCGCAACTTTTTTTAAAAAATGGCGCAATCTCCTAAACTGCAACCGAAACCTTCACTGAATCTACAAAACGGGGAATCCCCTCAATCCTCTTGCATTTGGGGCCTGGTTGCCCTGTGGATAAAGGCGGTCATCTGGTAATCATAAAATTGATATTCGAGCCCGTGCGGTGGACTTGAAAAAAAAACAGTAAAAAAGTAG
Organism: Troglohyphantes excavatus; assembly: GCA_963932185.1. Taxonomy (NCBI): domain Eukaryota; kingdom Metazoa; phylum Arthropoda; class Arachnida; order Araneae; family Linyphiidae; genus Troglohyphantes; species Troglohyphantes excavatus. Next base: position 24,286,961 of record OZ010675.1, on the reverse strand, counting down.
TGATCTTGCGATCGGAGAGTTGCCAGCTTCGCTACAAAAATAATAGAAAACCGTCCAGAACATCCCACAAAATATACCGGCGTTTCACCATAATATGGGGCAACGAAAACGCGAATTTTGGTTTAACGTTTTACCATAAAAAAGTGAAGCGAAAATATGAATTTTGGTGCAACCTTTCACCACTAAATGATATCCGTGGTAGCACCATAAATGGTGAAACTAAGCACTAAATTATGCTTGCAGCTAAATGGGTACCAAATTTTGGTGCAAGGTCATACTAAAGTTTCAACAGTGCAGCCTCCTCAACATTGCAATGTTGAGAAGGCTAGTTCTTAATAAATAACCGAGTGTCCTCGCATTGATAGAGGTTACAATCGAGGGGAAATTACTAGGCATTGTTTCATAGTTTTTTATTTGGGATAGTTCCCGATCTACCTCCACTAGCCGATTTTGTAGCTCTAAGGCAACGCTTATTCAACAAACCTTTTGTAAAACTAGAAATTGATAGAATATCTTAAGCTCACGCTGCATTCGCAATTTCTTATCAAATATCAAAATACATTTCAAGCTTAATCGAACCTGAACTTTGTTGTGTACTTTAACTAGTATTAAACACGGTGACTTAAACTTTAATTTTTAACCAGCAATCGATCTAGCTATAAGACACTTGAAGTAATTCGATGAAATTCCAAAAGTTCCTAAAACTAATCAACACTATAAATTATACTAATGATAATAGTTAGTTTCAAGTATTCTTTTAGTTGAGCAAAACAATTTAACTAATTTAGTAATAAACACCTTTACAAACATACTTCTTACTTTTAATTAGTCTTTGTTGGAGAAATGGTCCACATTTTATCTAAATTAAAGTTAATTAAAGCTGGTAACCATTTATCCAATCCATAAGATAGCAATTAATTAAATTAAAATGATGTGTTGAATTAAGTAGTATATTCGTCTATCAGACAAGGTAACTACATTTTGCCATCATAACTACCGTTTAATTAAATAATATGCTGAAAAATTGCTCCTTTTTCTTCGTTAATTTTATAAAATTTCGATTCACGCTTGGGTAATTGTAATTAACATTCATTTATGTTTTGGAAGAGATATAATTTTAAAAAAACTTAGTTGTTTAATAATAAAAAAAAATTATTTAAAATAATTATAAAAAATTTAATGTATGAAAATAAATATTTTTTTTAAAAAATCATGACATTTTTTTAATTTAATTTAATCGGTATTTAAGTGGCAGGACAATAAATAGATTATTTTTATAGAAACTTAAGTTTTGAAGTAAAACAGATACAAGATATTTTAATCAGTTATTACCCATTTACATGGTTAGTTACATTTATAAATTAAAATAAATGTGTACATTTTGAATTTAAAAGGAACAATTGCTAGTAAATTTTTAAGATTTTAAAATTTGAGTGTTTAAAGTTTTCAGTTTTATGACATGTTAATTTGCAAAAAATTCTGCAGATACAAATAAAAAAAATAACCAAGGCTTTTTTTATTAAAATCCAACTATAGTAAAAAATAGGTTATTTACAAAAATTTACTTAAAAAAATGTGGAAACTACTACCTTTCCCTTCCCCTCCCTCCCCTTCTTTTTATATTTATTATAAATTTTCAAGTTGTGAATTTTGATTATATAATTAATAAAATGTATATAATTAAAAATTACAATATATATTCCAATACTTCATTTCCTAAAATGTGAAATGCATGTTAATTCTTAGAAAAAATACCCATTTTCAGTTTCTAATTAATTGAACTCTGTCTCAATGTACAGTGTAGGCCACTTTTAAACAATATATGTTTTAGAAAAACTAAAACCTTAATAAATTTATAAATAAATCACACATTATAAAAACTAACGACGCAAACTTATTTAATGAGCAACTCAAGATTTCATGCATTTTGATTATCAGCACCCATATACATGCATCCATTTTTAAATCCCATACTCCCTTCACGAAATTCCCCAAGCTTTACACTCGTTACACAACTCAAAAGTTATGACTATGTATTCCCCTACATTAAATCCGGGAGTCTTAAATTGCGCCAAATCGAGTTTAATAATCATGAGTACACCCTCTTGGCGAGAGCGAAGACAGAGCTTTCCCTCGGAAGAAAATAATCTCATAAGTTCTCATTTAATAAAATGAAATCCCTTTCAACGAGACAAAAAAGAAAGTTCCCTAACAAAATGCCAACTCTTCGCGAGTATCCGTTTTATTTATGTAAGACGAGAGAGGCGGATGGAAAAATGCCTTGGCGTCAAAAATGGAGCAATAAGCATAAAGTATTTTGGCGGAGGCTCGCTGCGATTTACATAAATGATAGAGTCAGTTTTCCCCCAGCCAGGGAAAATCCGGAGTATCAATCACCATTAACTCCAATGACTTGTAAAGTCCCTAAGTATTCCCTTCCCGGGGAGAATGCGAGGGGTTGGCGGAGGTTTTGGCGAGGGATCGCCCGGGTTCGGAAGAACTTGAGATGGGGTTATGTAAATCCGGATGAAAACAGCAGTGGGGTTACATTTATGAACTCCTTTTTAATAATATTTGCGAAAAGTCAGTCTCCTTTTATCGTTGGTAATTTAACATATACAAAATTCTTATTTTACTAATAAAACATTACCATTTGTGTTTTCAACTCTTTATATAAAGTAGCAATATGTGATCATATTACTTTATAAATACCTCATCAAATGCTTCACGAAACATTTAAATGTTTAAACTCTAGAGAAACATATTTACATTTCTACTGCATATTAAATATTGTATTTTAATTGCTATTTCACTCAGTTATCTTCTAAAACAGACTATTCAGGTATGATCAATAAAATTATGAATTATTATTTGAAGATTAGTGTCTAAATCCTATTATAAAAATTGCAGAAACATAATAAAATGGTCAATTAAACAGTCCAATCCGAAAATTCCCAGGTTGTACATTATATCTTGTTGAAACCTCCTGACAAAGAAATCAATCGTTTCTGCTTGCCTTTGTGCCTTCACAATTAATTTTGATCTTGTTTAATTTTCCATTTCATGGTGTTCCTGCAATTTTTACAACAGACTTTAGGCACTAAACTTCAATTACAATTCATAATTTTATTGATTGCATAAACATTATCAATTAGTTACAGCTGCTTTAGCGCGGAATATAGATTTGTTGATATTCTTATGTAATTATGGCTATGATTATATTAATAATAGGCTACTTATACTTTAAAAACTATTGATCTTTGTTAGACTTACTCCAAAATATAGTATTCATTACCTTAAACTTTCAGATAGGATTTCGAAAAAGATATATTTTCGTGTTTAAATAAGTTTATATTAATGTTTGCTTTATAATCACCTTAAGTTTGTTTATTTATTTGTTTTTTAATTCACATAATAACAATTAATAAGAATAGTTAACAAGGAAATGTCGTTATGTTGTACCGAAACCTTTAAAATATAAATATAGCTACAGACAAATTAAAATGTGACTAGAATCTAATTATAATTTAATTAAATTAATTTTCTGATACTTATTTAGTTTAATAATATATTTATTTATTTATTTATTTTCTCCACAATTCATTAGCAAGTTTTCAATACTTCAAATTTTAGAATTGAAAAAATTTCCGTTCAATTGTATAAAAAAATTACATATGAAATTTCATTTCAAAGTGTTTTGCTCGATTAGATAAAAAAATATATAAAAGTTGATGTTTACATATAAGAATCGCACATATTTAACAAATATTTTATTTTAATATCCATAAAAATAAGTATTGGCTTCTTTGTAATTACGCAATAAAAACCCTAAGCACATTATGCATATTTATTTCTTGATATTTAAAAAAAAAATCACAAAAGAATTAACTTCTTATATAACTTATTATCAGATCATAGTTTAAATGATCTGATTGGATAGTTAAGGTCCTAAGGTCATTTGGCGAAACCAACTCCCTATCCCAGAATGTTGGCGTTTGTTTCATCCATCCTTCTGGCAACCCCCAGCTCCTGAGCCAGCCTCAGTAATAACACTAAACCGCAGCAGACAGATGTAAAGGCTCGAAATACATGTAATTCTCAAAGACGCTACTCTTCGCTATCCCATAATGTAGCTGCGCATGCGCCGTGCTGCATAAAAATGCTGAGAAGGGACATAACGAAACTGAGTTTGGGTGTGAGTTATAACGGAATAACCAGCTTATGGGGTGTCATCTGTGAAGATATGAGTATCGAAAAAGACTAGATGCTTCTCATCGGATAAAAATAAGGAGAGTTCGATGAATAAAAAACTCCAAATATATAAACTTTAATCTTAATTCTAATAATATTACTTCCAAATGGATAATAATTTTATTTATTTCATTGGAGATAATCACGCTTTATCAATTTAGCTTCTTTTAAGACATTTTTATAGTCTAACATTACCTAATAAACTGTAAAATAATGTCAGAAGTGAGTGTGCATTTCTTTTGTTTTATTTAACTTTTTTATTTATCAATTATTAAAAAAATTCAATTTTTTTTACTTTAGTAAAAATTAAACATATCAAGGAATCTAAATTTCATAATTTCTTATAAAAAAATTATAAAAATATTTTTTTTAATTATAACAAAGATAAATGAGTACTGTTTTTGTAAAGAATTATAAAATGTTTTTTAATAGCAAGTACTTCTGTAAAGTCAAAAAACTTTTGTTTGTTTTTATAAAGAAAATAACAAACAGTTTTATGATTTAAATTTCCATTGGTCAAAATTTAATCAAATATAAAATGATCTCTATATGACTTGTAAAACAATTTACAAAATTCTTTAATAAGCTAATGAATATATATGAATAATTAAAGTAATTGATACTTATATTATATATGTCAAAATATCTGCTGTTTTTATGAGTGTTTTTTGAGAGATTTTATTTGTGATAAATCGATTCAACGTTCAAAAAGAAATAGCTATCTTTACAGAAAAACATTGTATTTAAACACTTTACATGTGTTTATAGTTATACTTGAAGCTTAGGATTTTATTATAAGTATTAAATTAATATTATCCCTATATTAAACAGTTATCAGTAAAGTTTGTTAAGTAAATAGATAAAAAAAAAAAAAAAAAAAAAAAAATGCTTATATTATTTATTAAGCTAAGCAAAAATATTTTTGTGATTTTTTTATTTTTTCAGTCGAAAGTGTAACACTTATGGCTTACAAACATAAACAGACTCTTCTTTTGCCTGAAAAAATAAAAATATATATTATACTTTAAAATAGTCTATTAGTTGCAAAATTCAATAAAATAATAGGCGTGGTATATTTTAAAATAAGGAATATTTATATAGCGTCAATTTATGTATTAAATTAGAACTGTTAACTAAGACTTCAACATAAGATAAACACATTATTTTAATGTATTTTAAAGTTTACTTTTTTGAATATTAGAACAATAAAGTTTTAACAAATTACTTTGCAGCCTATGAATCAGGACTAAGGACTCTTAAGTTTATAAGAAAAAACGTAACCAATAGTAACATTGATCAAATATTTCAAGTTTTAAAAGTTATTAAGAATTATAGTTATGCAAAATAAATCCTTCAATGATGGATATTTGAATATTAACGCCCGTGATATTATCTACACCTAAGGACTTTTATTTATTAAAATTTAATGATAAACTAATGGGATACTTACTCGATTTATTTCGGTGCTCAGTTTACAATTCAAGCCAGCATCGCACGGGCATGCTTCTCTGTACCTTCCCTCTATCATGTCATTTGGATCAGGATTGCAAAATTCACCTGGAAATAACAATAGTAAACATATTCAGAATGTATAAGTATAGTTTTTAATAAAGCCTATTTTACGAAACACAAGTACAACGTAAAAATACACAATTAAAATATATAAAATTTGGACATGTTTCGGGAGATACATCTTAATTCATCGGCAGAAAAGAAAAACACTCTAAGTGCATAGAAGAATGGAAATAAATCTAGAGTTGAATGTGCTGCCGAAGAACAAAAATTATTTAAATTGGTTGGAGTTAACTGTTATGTGCCAGCAAGCAGGAAAAGTAGTATCTGATGTCAATGTGGAATGTGATACATCAGTCAAACAAACAGATCACTAAAATTACGCATCACGGAGGACCAAGCACATACTGTCAAACAAGAAATAAAAAAAGAACTCCAACTTGGGAACACAGTCACATATTTAATTTTCCTAAACCATAATTAATTTCCATGCCCAAATCCTCATTCGAACTTCACTCTCTAGAAGCGTTTGACAATTTTAATAATATTGATTAGTTAGTTATTTAGACCGTTGACTTTCCAACTTTTCGCGTTTATTGGCACACAATAGTTAACTCCAAACAATTGAAATAATATTTATTCTTTAGTAACACTTTAATTTCTAAATTTATTTTCATTATTCTATGCACATAGACTATTTGCTTTTCATTTCTGCCAATGAATGGAGATGTATCTCCCAAAACCGGATTTAATATATTTTAATTGCATATTTTCACTTTGTATTTGTGTTTCGTATTATTAACGCAATGTTCTATATGACAAGTTTTTATCTTAGAGCTTATTATAACCATTTTCTACAATTAATAAGCATTCGACTGATTCAATTATCCCACACTTAGGCATTGCCAGAATTGTATTTTTTTTAAAACGTCATACAAGTTTAAATAACACATATGTAACACCAATTAATATATGCATTTGATATTATAATACTATTGAATTGTGTTTTTAATGGTTATATTTATTCATCTTCCTATCTAAAATTGTATCATTATGTATATGAAATATTTTATACCCAGCGCATTGTTTTATTGAAATTGAATTCTACATTAGATATGGTATACAATATCTGAAAATCAATTTCAGTTGCGAAAACTTTTTTCTTTATTTTCTAACGATATTTTTAGTTTACCAGTCAATACTATACTCGGGGACAACCTAAGTTGAACCTGAAGCGGAAACTATGATATGCATAAATATTCAATCGCTTTAGGCTCAACTTAGGTTGTCCCCGAGTATATAAGCCCTTTACATACATCTATAAAAAGCATTGGTCCTCTTGTGTGTGTATATATATATATATATATATATATATATATATATATATATATATATATATATATATATATATATATGAATTAAAATCCCACCGACCTAGAATGTTCAATTAATTGTTAGTCAGTAATTAATAGTGTACTGACCTCTTTGAGTGGGTGGACTGCATATTCCTTTGAATCCAGGCAGTCGGGTAATGGCATTGATGCAACATTGATCCCAATCACAGTCCTCTACCGTTCGGCACAGCTTTTGGGCAAATTGCTTTTCGGATTGCACCTAAGTGGGTAAAAATAACGCAAGGATTTATATAAGGAAATGGCTTATCTTCAGGCAGAATGTAATAGAAGCTAAGTAAATATTATTGCATGATCTAGTTAAATAAACTTCTTTTGTAATTTTACTTTTTTACATGGCTTTTTCAGACAATTTCTGGAATATGTTGGATGACAACAAAAATAAAACAGATGTTTAACACGATATGTATAAACATTTAGTATCGTTAAATTCTACATTTTTACTGTACTTCGAAACTAATATGCCAATTGAGGCGATAAATAAACCGGCTAAATTCGTTTTTTATCAAATTTACAGAACAGCAAAAAAGTTTTACAGCCACGTAGTATAGTTTAGATTTTTTTTTATTTATTACATTTTATTGGGAAGAATGAAGTTTCCAAGCATTTAAGGCATACTTTCAATATTGTAATATTTCCAGGTTACCTAAAATTTAAATTGAAAGTTTGGATTTAGCCGGTTTTGAAGCCATATGGATAGCAAACCAACCAATGTTTTTTCTGGAATAAGTTGAAATGACTCTTTCTTTATTTGGTCCAAAACCTCAGCTCTTTTAGTAAACCTAGTTTCAATAGAAAAACAAAACAAAAGAAATTCTGCTCAATATTCTGATTCCGAGGATTGTAATTCCAAAATTCTGATAATTTATTTTCAGAGCTCGCTCTACTTTAATTTTTGAATGAATTTCCATTTTAAATGAGGGAACAATACGTCCTGTAAAAGAAAATAGTAAATACACCAATACTTTTATTTATACAGATGGAAAATTAAACTAAAACGTAACCTCTGTCGGCAATCTGTTATCTAGAACTACAGTCGACAAGAGCTCTAGACTGGAAACGTTATATTCAGACACTTTTAAATGAATTTTTAGAATATTTTCAGACACTTTTGATCAATACCGCTTTGTTCGGTTATGTAGTACATTGAAAACTTGGGAAATATATTTTTTAAGCGCTTTTTCGAAAAGTGAGGATTTAGCTGGTTTTGAAACTAATCGCCTCAAAGTGTCTATGAAAATATAAATAGACTTAACATGCTTTATCGTATTCCCCTAATCTTAAAGTAGTTCCATCATCTTAAAGTAGTTTATGTACACAATAAATCCTTTCAATTCATATGAATAATATTTGGTTAAAAATATTCTTTCAATCAAATTGATACATATGTAAATATAGCAAATTTTGAAAAATAACATAATTAAATTTTAAAGTAAATTATATGAATTTTTTTAGTTATAAATCATAAAATAATAAATAAAATAAATATTTTAATCATTTTAACTATGGATTGTTTTTGAAAAGACAAGTTTGTCAAACAACAACTATGCAGTTTACTTAAATGTTTAACATGCTTAACTTTATTTATTAAAAATATAATTGCTTTCATTTTTCTTTTCGTAATTTCAACTTAACAGCTATTTTTTTTATTAAAATTTAATTTATATCACTAACAGTATGCATAAAATTCAGACTTCTAATGCGCCTTTACGTTTCTTTTTAACAAATCGAGTTTATGCTATCCTTATATAAAGTTATTATTAATATTCTCTATAAATTCATAGTATATTTATATTCAAAATATCTTTAAAATAAATATTAACAAAACAAATGTAATTTTTAAAGTAAATCCGTATATCAGTATAAAAATAGTAGGTATATATAAAATAAATGTGTTGTTATAAATTTTTATAGTTTATATATTAACTTATGATTTATTAAATTAAAACTACACCAGCCAAATTTTTCTTACACCTATAAGACGTCAACCCCCATCATCTGACACTAGTTTATTTACGCAATAAATCGCGTCGATCCTAGACATTTCAAATAACAAATTGCTGTAATTAAATACTCAAATTATCATTCTCAAAAGACATATACATACCGAAACAACCGAAAAGATTGATAATAAAAGTAATCCGCACAGTATCTTCATTGTGAACATTGAGATTGAAGAACACCTTTCTGTGTCATTTCTGAGAAACTATACCTTCCGTATGTTGAAACCCCGTGCGGGTATTATCTCAAAAATTGATTGATTAACACCTGATATTCCCACCCGCATATATTTACCAGCTGTTTAGAGATTTAGGATTATTAACCGTTTAACGATTTGAACGTTAAAAAAATATGTACATTCACATTTATTATACGCACGGTAAAGTTTCCATAAAAATGTTTTAGACATTTGCTTTATATCCAGGTTGAAGTACCTGAAACTATCAGTTTTGGGTTCCATAAGATAATACTACACATTTGCACTAAAACGTATTTTTGGTATTAACATTCTTTTTAGGAAAGAGTTATATTTGTTTCTAATATTCTTCCTAAAATACTTTGTTGCTTTCGTACGACATCCAATAACAGGATAACAAACAAATTGCGATTTTTAATCTCATGAACATGCTTTTCTAGTTTATATCAAAGAACACGCACTAAAATAACAGGTCGTTTTTTAAAGTGCAAATGGTTAAAATTCTCAAGTTTAAATCATTACAAAAGACATTAATTATCACGTTTAAAACACATTCGTATATAACAGCTCAATGGTTAACTTCGATGTATTCCACTTGAAACCTACACTGTATAAAAAAATACTTAAATATGAGTATCTGAACATACTCATTTTTCTTTGAGTACAATTACATCTTAAATAAGCAATGACGTACCCAAATTTAAGTAATCGTACTTTCTCAAAAATGATCAGTGTGATTTAATATTGCTAATCTCAGCTTCTGTTCAAGCCACCTTAACAAAGCGACCTGACAAACTTAAAATAGTTGTTTAGAAGTTAGTTTTCCACATTATTGATGTCTATTGCTTAAATGGAAACTGAGTTATTACAACTTAATTATCTTACTTCCCATTCTATTGACACACCTTTTTAAAATTTCTTCTTTTTATAACTTCTTCACGTCGCCCTGGCAATACAACGGATAAGACACTGGACTTGGGAGGATTTGGGTTCGATTCCCGATAAGTCTTTGTTGAAATTGGTCTTTGTTGAAATTGTTGATATTTATTAAAAGTGATTTATGACGGCAGCCTATGTAGAAAAGCAACTACTCTTTTTATTCATTTTTACTCATTGTACACATTTTTGAATACATGTCTTTTTCAAAAATGAATGTATTCGGAGCAATGATAAGCATTGTATTTACTCAAAAATGAGTACATTTTACTTATTTTTGAGTACCTATTTTTAACAGCGTACCTGTACACAACTGTTTCTTTAAAAAAGTTAATTTCATTTAAATAAACAGATAAGCTAAGTTAATAGGATCAAGATTTCTTTATAAATTCTTTATAATCCCCCAACTGAACCAATACACCCCTCAGTAATCTCTTTAACAGTTCTTAACAGAAATTCCAAAATGACTTTCAATTTTTTGATACCCCATAAGCAGATCGATACAGTACCAGGGCATTTTCAAGAGCCGAGCAAGAAAGAACCCCCTAAAAAATACCTTCACGGCCATAGAAAAGAACATTACAGAGCAAGGCAAGGCGAAAAAACACACATCCAAAAAAGGAGCCTTTTCATAAATGCTCGCAGCTTCTGTCAACAACATTCTGCCATAAAGAGAAGGGGGAAGAAATACCCGAGTTTCGGCTGAAAATGCCCCATTATATAGGCTCATTTGGCCGGGAAAGAAGGTGCTTATAAACTGTAACTGTAGCCTGCCCTATCGAAAAGCAGCTCATGCCTCGAAAAAGGAGCAAAGTTAAAGTAGGTGCGTAAGAGTTAGTATCAAGTTATGCCTATTTTGCTGAAGATAGCAAAAGTAAATAGTAAAGCGTGTTGAATACTGTAGGAATCCATCAGCGGAGTATAGCTTGTTGATGGTAAACTTTAGCCTGTGTATGTTGCGAATAAATATTGCAATAGTCGTTCTTTTACTATGATATTGTAACAGGATATCACAGGATGTATGCACTTTTAAAAATGTATTCTCATATTTGACGAAACTGGCGTCGTTTTTGAGGAAACTGGCGTCGTTTTTGAGAAAACTGGCGTCGTTTTTGAGGAAACTGGCGTCGTTTTTGAGGAAACTGGCGTCGTTTTGGACGAAACTGGTGTCGTTTTGGACGAAACTGGCGTCGTTTTGGACGAAACTGGCGTCGTATTGGACGAAACTGGCGGCGGTTTTTGACGAAACTGGCGTCATTTTTGACGAAACAGGCGCCTGCTGTATGCTTGATTAAATATTACGTCAAACTGAGGAAATTCGTCTTGTCGTTTTTTTAACGAAATTGGTTTCGTCAAAAATGAGATCGATTTTAAATAATATAATAATTCAATATCTCAACCGCGGACCTCTTGTTCTAATGTCCGACAATCTCTCCACTTGGCCAAGGAGGCATGTTTGAATTCTGACAATATAAGTACAGAACCAAACATGACAAGAAAAGTAAAAGATTTTCGTTCAAAATTTGAGGACTCTTGTTTTGTCAAAACCACGTGATTCAATGAAATTTGAAAACTCTTGTTTCGTCAAAAATCACGTGATTCAATGACGAAACGATTGTCAACTATAGCAAAAGTGACGATCGCAGAATTCCCAAAAATGAGTATTATTTCTGAGTCAACATTGCCTATAAAAAATTGAAAGAACATTTATATATTTTATTCCTTTGTATGAAATGTAGACCAATGAAAATATTGGTTTTATGACAAAATTTTCATCTTAACAACTGAATTTGGTAGATATATTACTGGTGTACATGGAATGTGACATTAATGTTAATGGCGAAAACGGTCGTTTCAAATGAGAGCTGTGATTATTTAATTTGGGCTTGTTTAATCAAAAGAGATCGCTCGTTAATAGCAATTATATTCGAAATTACATGGTATCGTGTAAAAATAAATTAATGGGATTACAGTTTTATCCCCATGTAAACGAAGCTATTAAAATTTAAGCCACATTTTACAAATTCGCAGCGAATTCTCTACACACATATATTAATGCTAAATATGTAGGTTTTTTTTCTAGATTTTACTAAATCAATAAATTTGTTTGTCAAAAAAATTCTTGAATAAATTTAGTATTATAGGAAAAACAAATCTTCCTAATACAAAAATAATAACATTTGGCTTGCTACTCAACCAATAAATGTCACCCAACCAATTTTTGCTATTAAATCAAAGACAACGCCGGGACACATTGCTGGTTTTTAAATAAATGCCAATTTAATTTTTACAGCATATTGATAAACGTTTGAAACTTCTGGCATAATTTCAAACAATTTAATCCCACTATAATGAATGAATTTATTTAGAAACACACACGCCAATATATCAGTTTATATTTTGTATTTTATTTTTATTTACAACTATTTCTATCTCAGCCACCTATAAATTTAAAGTTTCAAAATAATGCTTGTAATGTATTTAAAAGAGCATTTAACACAAGGAATCCAACTCAGAGCCGTCCCTTTGAATGTCTGTTATCGCCAACAGCGTAAAACAATGCCACGGATGTTCCGCTTTTGATAAGTTGTATGCTCGAGAAACAAAGAGAGCAAGTTTCGGATGAGTATTTGTTTCTCTATTCTCTGATAATTCGCTTTGTCCTTTTGGTAAAACTATTCACAATTTCGAAAGCAGATTCTCCCTTTCCATTTCGAGTACTTTTATTCCATAATTGGAGTATATGCTATTTTCATAAGTACTTTCGTATTCTTTCTCTTTTTTTTACGTTTTGTTAAAGTCAATTTATTTTTTCTATAGAGCCTGATGTATTAATTATACTAGTTTTAATATGTTTGTTAGTAGAAGATTAGAAAAAATTTTATTAATGATCTTTTTAACAAAATTATATAAAAAATCTTACAGTTTTACTTCTTTCATACAGGTCATTAAAAGTGCAAAAATAAATTCGTAGAAATTTTTTATAAAAATGGAAAACGTGGGTGCAAGAACCAGACAGCTCCACTTTTTCCTTATTTATATATTTTTACTTATTCTTATAAAAAAACAATCCTTTATTGATTGGTGCAAAACCAAGAAATGCTCTAAGCAATAGCTAAAGGATCCTATAAACTTACCTTATATGTGCATTTAAATGAAATTAACTTTGTTAAAGAAACAGTTGTGTACAGGTAAACTGTTAAAAATAGGTACTCAAAAACAAGTAAAATGTATTAATTTTTTAGTACATTCAATGCTTATCATTGCTCCGAATACATTCCTTTTTTAAAAAGACATGTACTCAGAAATGAGTACAATGAGTAAACATGAATAAACAAAGAAGTTGCTTTCCTACATAGGCTGCCGTCATAAATCAGTTTCAATAAATATCAACAATTGCAACAAATACTTACCGGGAATCGAACCCAGATCCTCATTCCCCCAAGTCCAGTGCCTTATATGTTGTATTACCCGGGTGACGCGAAGAAGTTATAAGGGGAACTGTACTTTTGTATTATTTAATGCAAGAAATAACAGTGTATTTCGTCCTTTCCTGAACAACTGAAGGTGCAAGTGGAAAAGGGGTTTACTGAAAAATCCCTTTCCAAGATAAACATATTTTTCACTGGCAACCCTCTTGAAGAAAAGGGTCGCTTTCCGTTGAGCATCCACTATTTGTAACCAAAGAAAACATTGGCACGATACTTTTTCCAATTCACAGATCGTGAGCGTGATTAGTGGTGGTAGGTTAACAAAATTGGCGCGTTTTCGCATATTTGGCACTTCGGTTCGTTTCGTGAAATCGATCCATTATAAGTGAAACATATACTTTATACTGCTCTGCATCTGCCTAAATAAATCAAGCCGAATTATATCTTATTTTAAAAACTGGAGCTGTCTGATTCTTACACCAACGTCTTCAATTGTTTAAAAACATTTGGTATTAAAAATTATACATATTATCTTCTAGTAAAAATTTTCAATACAACTAAAAAATATTCCTGTATAGATAAAAACTGAATGTTGAAATGGACGTACCGTACACATACTAATTGAAAATTTAAAGGACCACTGTATTTTTTTTTAAATCCAAAATTCCTTCATTTGATATATCAACTGTCAAAATAAATTAATTATGGGATTTTTTGTCTTCGTATTTTAGCGACATGTAAACAATATAAATTGTAAAAATTCCTAAAATCTCCAAACCGTTGCTAAAAAAATTCTTACTGCGTTTTTTAATCTTAAACATCAACACTGATATTTTAGACAAAAAACGTAGCTGCGATAATAACTTTGAAAAATGCCATTATTTTTTCTTAAGAGGTTATTAAAATACGAAGTAAACGTGCTGTTTATGTTATTTAAGAGAAGGTAAAAGCCCAAAAAATTTTATTGTATACTATGTGTGACATTTGTGACATTTTTCCTTCTGCCGTCTTTCATTTTTAATATTTTGAAATGTGGGTGACAAACTAATGTATAAAAGATTTTTGAATGTTGTATGGTTACAATTTTTTCTTTAAAGAAACACATGTGTTGCAAAAATTTAAATAATTAATACTTAAAATTAAATTGAAATTAAAATGTATGCCCTTTTAAAAATAAGAAGTGCCTTTTCAAAAACGGGGTGCCCTTTTACTGACATCAGCGCCCTTCCCCTTTTTATTTCAAGAGTGAACACTGCTTAATGTAATTGTAAAATCAGGGAAATTTTTGTGACACCATCGGGTCATTCCATGTCAAATCAACACCGTCATTTTCCTCACCATCTCCGATTTTTATGAAATTTGGTGAACTTGTTATACTTACTAAGAATGTAAAAAATGCAAAATTTTAACCTCCTCGGCCTATTAGTTTCTTAGTTATTTGCATTTCAAAATGGCTAAAAACGTAAATCTGCCATCCGATGCCTGCATTTAAATTACCATAACTCCTGTTCTAATTAACATATAGAAATAAAATTGGTATCGTTTTAAAGCTCTTTAAATGACTTTTAAAATGATATGAAACACGTGAAGGTTTGGTGAAAAACATTTCAAGGTCATATTATTTGACCTTTGACCTTGAATTTCCAAAAAACGAATTTCTTAATTTTCACTATATTTTTTCCCTGAATACTACAACATTTGAACTACATGTATACCAATTTTCAGAGTGGGACGACAATGGGATCATACACTAAAAAAAAATTTCAAAAATTAGCCATTTTGAAATGCAAATAACTAAAAAACTAATAGGCCAAGGAGGTTAAAATTTCGCAATTTTTATATTATTAGTAGGTATAACAAGTTCACCAAATTTCATAAAAATCGGAGATGGTGCGGAAAAAAAATGCATTTTCTTGCGCATTTTTTTCCCACACT
The DNA here is from genome assembly GCA_963932185.1 of Troglohyphantes excavatus. NCBI lineage: Eukaryota > Metazoa > Arthropoda > Arachnida > Araneae > Linyphiidae > Troglohyphantes > Troglohyphantes excavatus. The sequence continues at coordinate 24,271,287 of OZ010675.1, read as the reverse complement.
TTTTTTGATTTGACATGGAATGACCCTAATATAGTGCATATTTTTTTTCTAATTTTTTTTTATATATGATCCCATTGTTGTCCCACTCTGAAAATTGGTATACATGTAGTTCAAATGTTGTAGTATTCAGGGAAAAAATTTAGTGAAAATTAAGAAATTCGTTTTTTGGAAATTCAAGGTCAAAGGTCAAATAATATGACCTTGAAATGTTTTTCACCAAACCTGCATATGTTTCATATCATTTTAAAAGTCATTTAAAGAGCTTTAAAACGATACCAATTTTATTTCTATATGTTAATTAGAACAGGAGTTATGGTAATTTAAATGCAGCCATCGGAGGTCAGATTTACGTTTTTAGCCATTTTGAAATGCAAATAACTAAAAAACTAATAGGCCGAGGAGGTTAAAATTTTGCATTTTTTACATTCTTAGTAGGTATAACAAGTTCACCAAATTTCATAAAAATCAAAGATGGTGATGAAAAAAAATGCCATTTCTTGTGTTGATTTGACATGGAATGACCCCATCATGGAAATCAGGGAAATGTCAGGGAACTTTTTTCCAGAATTTCGTTGTCACAATGAGTCTCAGAGATAACCATGAGCAGAAAAAAATCTTTGGTTGATATTTAACTTTCTGAATATTCCATTGTGAATTTTAGACATGTGACTATAACGAATTTGTCCCATTCGGGTCATATAAACGTACTTATTCTTCAGAATTCCCTTCGTCTAATATTACTCCCTTCGGAAGATCCCTCAGTGCATCAAACCCGTGGATATCTCAAGATAAAGGATCACTTCAATACACTTTATCATCGACGGTGTCGCCGAAAAGATCGATGCAACGAAACACTGCGAAAAGTGAGACACACAAAAAAAGAGAAGCGACGATCGGGGAATATTATTTTTCGTTTGGGCTCTCTTTTTCTTGGTCATGTGCCTTTATTTCTTACTGTTGATGTCCACCAAGGTAGATTTCAATTGATTTATTAGGGAGTAAGTATCAATGGAACCCCCTCGGTGGGAACAGGATTGTTAGCGAGGCTTCGGTAAATGTTTATTTGCTAACCATTTATCTAGTTGTTCTTTGTTTAGAGAAATGTTTACTGGATTGTTTTGCATTATGAAAATTATATACCACTTTTTAAATGTGTAACAGAGAGTTCCACATTTAAAAGGATCGATCACTGTAAAAAAAATACTTAAAATGAGTGTCTGAACTTACAAGTTTTTATTTGAGTATAATTGCGTCGTAAATGAGCGATGACGTACTCAAATTTAAGTAATCGTACTTTCTCAAAAATGAGCAGTGTGATTTAATATTGCTAATATCAGCTTCTGTTCAAGCCATCTTAATAAAACGACCTAACAAACTTAAAATAATTATTCGAAAGATGGTTTATCACATGATTTGATGTCAATTGCTTAAATGGAAACTGAGTTATTACAACTCAATTGTCTTACTTCCCATTCTTTTGGGACACCTTTTTAACACTTTTTCTGTTTATAACTTCTTCACGTCGGCGCGCCCTGGTAGCACAAAGGATAAGACACTTCCAGCCGTGCCTTAAGATTTGCGTCTTGGTTGTAATTGTTGAGTTGTAATTGTTGAAAGTAATTTATGAAGGCACCCCAGGTAGGCAAGCAACTGCTCTTTTTGTTCACTTTTCCCCATTTTTGTGTACATATCTTTTTTTATTTTCTAAAATGAAACTTATCTATTCGGAGCTATGATAAGCATCGAATGTAATCAAAAATGAGTATATTTTACTTATTTTTAAGTACCTATTTTTAACAATTATTAGAAATATTTACTCAGATTTGATAAAAATTTTGAATTATATGTTCTGATTTAATTCTTCGTCAAATATGGCAAAATATTTTAGCCAGTTAGGCAAAGATTTAGAAACTACTTAAAGTTTGGTTAACAAGCTAATTTCGTGCTATTTGAGAAAAATATTTTGATTCATATTTAAAAAAACATTCATCAAATTTGATTGATAATTTTAACAATGCATAATTAATGTGCATTGCAAAATATGAAATCGCTATATAAATTGTTTTTAATACATAAAGGATATAATATAAAAGTTTTTTATTTAATTTCAAAAAAATTTTATTAGCGGCTTCCTTTTTCTGTGATATCTCCAAACGTTATAACACAAGCCATATATGTTACTAAATTAGGCATTCCTTATATTAATGATTTCGTTACACATTATTGTATATATATATATATATATATATATATATATATATATATATATATATATATATATATATATATATATGTATATGTATATGTATATATATGTATATATATGTATATATATATTCATCCTCAAAAGACCATCTGAGACTGAAATTTGTACAATTAGTTTTTAAATGATTTAGCCAATTTTAGAAATATTGCATAAATAAATACCTTTAAAAAATATTTCCAAGATCGTGCCTTTGCAGATTATTCGGTAACGCACCGGACTTCGGGAAAAAAAGGTGGCGGGTTCAAGTCACGACTGCCCCAGAAACGCGGGGTCCAACAGCTAGTGCATTTATAAATTCATTAGTATATTTACTTATGTTTAAACTTTCCGTCGTAGTTAACTCTCAAAATAATAATACAACACTTCGTTTAACATACAAAATATCAAAAAGTGGTTTGCTTTTTTTAATTACTTTTCATGATACAAAACGTATTTTTAAAAAGGCAAAAAGCTATGATATGAAAATTCTAAATAAGCTCAATTAAAAACTGAAACCAAATGAATACCCACTATTCTGTTATTCCACTATTAACAGAATACCCATATATTCTGTTATAAAACTATTTAATTCAACACAAACGGTACCGAAATACACAACCTAATTCTCAATGCATATTTAATTTAAATATTTCAATGTTATCACTTTTTTTAAAAAAATCTCAGAACTAAGTTGCTACCAAACCCCTACCCCCAAAAACATCTAAACAACTCTAAACTTACTTCGTGATAAATATTTCAAAGCTTACACAGGTATCAAGTATTATAAAAGCGGGACCTGCTTACAAATGCGGGTTGCCCAGATCGGGTTTGTAAAAATGATATATCGTAGAACACGCTCGTTTGAACTTCTATTCGTAGCTTACACCAATTTTTCAACCACGCGCCATAACGCTTGCTTTAGTATTTGCATAATGTTATGACTCTTGAAAGGTAAACGTTTGCTTTCTTTTCCCCTCTATTCCTTCACTTTTTTCATCTTTTTTTTTTATTTATTTAAAGTTTAAGTATATAGTTGAGAAGAATGGCAACAGGGGGATTGCAGTGCGAACTATTTCTGGGCTAGTGTAAACGCGGTTTCTTTGTGCCATCAAAATTTGTTTTTTTTGGGTCTAGTGCTGACGACTTGTTTGTTGAAAGTGAGCCCTTTTTATTATGAGGTTTCGCGCCGTAGTTTATTCCGGAAAACCTTTCTTAAAGGTGGAATGGAATATTCCAGGTGGGAGTTTAAAGTAAAGTAAATCTGAAGTGGATATAAACAGGTAAAAAAACGTAAATGGTTTTCTGACTTTCACAATGGATATATGTTTAAGTTGAAAATAAAACCACTTTTTTCAAACTGGTGTCTTTGGAATGAAAATTTGTTTATTTTGCCAGATTTAATATTTAGTAATCATGACTTCTTAATGCATTTTGAGGAAAATAAAAATGTTTTTAATTCCATACTTTAAAAGAATGCGTTTTGTAGGAACAGTTTCTATTTCTGTTATTATTTAATGTTAAGATAAAGTGTTTACATCAAATATGTATTTGTTACGTATTCAAAACATTAGCAGATCACATTGTTTAAAATAATATAGTGCAAACTCGTATACATTTGGCAAAAAATTTGTCGGTTTGGCGACATTTTTTTGCATTTGGCGAGATATTCATTCATTTGACGACATTTTGAATCATTTAGCGCGATTTGCGGGATATTGACGATATTATCTCATCAGCTAATCAGAATGCTTCGTTTATCCATCCACATAGCTAATTATGTAAAATATGTTACATTTTTACAATGTTGAAATATTCCATTGTTCCCCCACCACCTCCACTAGAGTTAAACATTTAACTAAATACCTCTTAAAACAACAATATGATCACAAGAGTTTTCAGAAACTTTTCAAAATTTTAAATTTCATTGGAATTTAAACTTATGAAATAATACAATATATTTACAATGATGCTGCATTGTTAATTTATGAATTGAAACATGTCAACTTTCATTTCTCGATTGTCGCCAATAGCCAACTGTGCAGCTCTAGTACGACGTTCATTAGCCAAACCAAACCTTTCTCGAAAATTATATTAAATTGAATTCACCCAAACTGCATAAAATGACAAAGTTTAACAACTCCGATATTTATAACAATGCAAAAATATTGTTACATTACAGTAAATCCCCCAAACGATTCTTTGAAAATGATAATACATTCTACACAGGGATCACTCTAAGTCTCCCATTGATAAATCATCTGCCCTTACTACAAATTTTCATTCACACTGATTAATTACCCTATTGATTTATCATCACACAACTCAAAGGGGTTTAAACTCAACTCAAACCACATCTCTCGGGTCGAAACTTTAAAACCTCAATTCCATCCGCATTCGAATGCGCCCTTTTGTGCAAATAAGAACGTTCCATTTTGGGTTATTTAATTCCCTCACCTAGCTACTGAATCGTGAGTTATGGCGGCGCTAAAAATTTCATTCGAAGGGTCAACTTTGGCTCAACGTCAAAAAGGGCGGGAAGGCGAAGCATGCCTAAATTGACAATTAACACGCGTTGTCGCTTTTCCACCTTTCGCAGTGGCAACAGCAGGTGAGTCTTGCGCTATTGGTTGGTGTAGTGGCTAATGTGATGTATACATTTTACGCCGCTCGCCTAGTTTCTGGTGCTAAAGTGAAGTTTTAGGAAGAGCCAATCTGAGTTCACAGATATGGGAGATTCGGCTCTTATATTTAAGGTGTTCGCCTTGTATAAGAAAGTGCAAAACTTTAGACTTTCATTACCATATACTCTTCTTAATTAATAAATAATACTCACGACATTGCCTGTGAATTCATTTCTTTTCAAATAAACACATGAAGTAATTGATTTCGTTGTAGTTCAATCAAACAATTAATTTCGTAATTAAATTTTATTTCGTTCCAAATTTCATATAAACTTGAAACGTACTTACGTAATTCCGATGACAATGCGACATATTTAATCATATTAATAGTATTTAGTAGTTAGATCTATTAAAAAATGATTTTGATTTTATTTATTTTTTTAAATTGGATAACAATGGGTTTTGAACCTGCGTTATTATTCACAATGCTTCTCACTACGTGATCTATAGAAATGAGAGACTTCTTCTAAAATACTTCAAAGATAGTATTGTTAGTGAGAGTGAAAATTAATGGTGTGATTATTTATTAATTACTGAAGAACTTTTAATAGCAATAATGGAATGAATTGCAAAAACATATGACTAAGCATATACAAATATCGACAACCAACCACATGCTCAAAGTCCAATAAGATTGGTATTGGTTCATTCTCGTATTCAGTTTACTATAGTAAAGCTAAACGCTTTGTTATATTGATTAATACAACATAGTTAACAAGATAAATGATTTCTAAAATCGTTTCATGAGAATGAAACTTGCACATTAATATCGCGTAAAGCTATATTCAAAGTAAATTCCAAATCCACAAGGTAGATCCATCTGCTAAGTTAGGAAATTCAATAGTCGTAAGAAAAGGGGGGTTTCTACCATAGAAATGTATAAAGACCTAGAAGGAGGAAGGGTATAGAAGCCGATGAAGCCTGCAAGGGCGAGAAAACGGGGTAGAGTTGGCGGGAAACGGGGAAGAACGGGGTATATGGCTGCCAGATTGATGACATTTATCGCTTGCTTTGGGTTTTGCTTCAACTTTCACAACGCTTGACGTTGTTTTACATATTAATTGCATTATATAGTATTTTAATTACGGCAATATTTTAGGCATTAAAACCATAAAATAACAAAATTTAGCGTTAAAAGTTAAAAAATTATGACCACACATGTGGTTGTATAAAACTTCTAAATATTAATATTTCCCTTTAAAAGCAACGCAAACAACATTTTTTCTCATAATCTACAATATTACCTTGTTTTATTGTAATTTACAGCATTATCAAAAATGCTATATTTAGAGCGCAACAATTTTTAAAAAAAAGCGATTTTACCATTGAAACTCCCATCTAACGACCAATTGAGGGGAACAGTTGGCGACGGCCGCCATACCTTCAATTCCCCTATTGGCGAAAATGGCTTTCAGCCTTCCAGCAACCCTATTAGAGTTCAGTGGTTTCTACCAAAGGGTAAGCCGAAACTAATTGGTTGTTGCCATTTCGAAAAAGGAAACTTGAAACTGAAACTAAAACTCCAGCAGGAGTCCAAACAACTCTACGCAACTCGAAACAAGAGAGGGAACAACTCAACTTCACTCGAAGCAAGAGGGAAACAACACAACTCCACTCGTAACCACGCCCTTTCGGTTACGTCATCAAGATGTGATGCACACCGCCTTTGGCACAGAAACCTTCTTTTCTTACTACTTTCGACATCCTAACGCTATTTCAAATTAAACTGCCATTTGTTTATGATAAAAATTAACTTCATATTGATCTCATGGTTGTATTTGATTTTTTGTAATTTTTTTGTTTACCAATCGATTGAAACAGTGTTTAATACACTTTTATTTAATTAGACATTGTATATAAAAATGAAATATTTAAGAATATAGAGTAAAGCCGATTCATGGTTAAACAATCTTTATAATAAAAGCTAAATATTTATTGGTTCTTAAAATACTTTTCTACATTTAAATAACTCCAAATTTTATTTTAAAACCTTATAAAAACACGATGCCTTATAGCTGCATTTTGCAAAGAAAATGAGAATACATTCTTGAAATTTCATCTATTCTTTATACATCTTCTCTTATTCCACTTTCCTCTCGAACCCAACCCCTTCCCCTACCCAATCCTACGAATCGTACGCTGCCGGGGTGAAAATAATGATTTTTGCTCGCTCGGAAAACTTTTACCCATTTCTCTTCCAGCGTGCAACACTTGCTCGAGTATATCTATGCAAATTCTTTCCAAAAGCAAGTGGGAGTTTGGGGAGACCGCATTGTTATCTCCCAAGCGCAGTTTGCTCAAATTGAAAAACTGACGCATTGTTTTAAAAGTGAAGCTGAGCATACAACTTTGCCTTTGATGATGCCATAATTAAAGTACACATTTCAAACGACATAGAAAGTATAGAAATTTCTTAATTTTTATCAAGGCTCCAATTATAATATGCTGGCTTTCATCTAAGTAATAGGGAGAAGGTCGGATTTTTACAGGTATTTAAGGAAGGTGAAATGTTAATTTCTCGTTTGAAAAATTGGCAGGGGGAGGGTTGTTATTGAAATTGAATAAAGAAGTTAGGTGTGTTTGTGGTAACTTAATTGTTATTCAGTAAAAGGGGTAAAGGTAGTTAATATTTGCGTGGAAGATATATTCTCCAAATAACATGAAATGTAGCATATTCATTTTAAATGTATGATTTTGGTAGGACTAAGTTAAAAGGAATTAATTAGACCATTTAAAAAAAAAATGACAGTATGATTTTTAGTTTGTTCCCCCTGGACAGAAGAGTCTTTTATTTACTACACTAACCTTGTTTGCACTGTTAAAAATAGGTACTCAAATATAAGTAAGATATACTCATTTTTGAGTACATTCGATGCTACACTATTTACATAAATCTGAATACATAAGTCCACTCCGAATACATAAGTTTCAATTTTGAAAAAGACATATTCTCAAAAATGAGTACAATAAGTAAAAATTAATAAAAAGAGCAGATTCCAGCCTACATAAGCTGCCTTCATAAATCACTTTCAATAAATATCGACAATTAGACTGATCGGGAATCGAACCCAGATCCTCAGACACCACAGTTCAGAGCCTTATGACTACCAGGGCGACTTGTAAATGTTATAAAGAGAAGAAATGTTAAAAAGGTGTGTCGAAAGAATGGGATGCATGATAATTGAGTTGTAATAACTCTTCCTAGGCTGCCTTCTCAATTCACTTTAAATATCGATAATTACAACCAAGACTTACCGGGAATCGAACCCACATATGCAAGCACAGCTGCCCATAACCTTATCCGTTAAGCTACCAGGGCGACGTGAAGAAGTTATAAACAGAAATAATGTTAAAAAGGTGTGCCAAAACTCAGTTTCCATTTAAGCAATCGACCTCAAATAATGTGGACAATCATCTTCTGAAGAACTATTTTAATTTTGTCAGGTCGCTTTGTTAAGAACCCGGATGATGAGTTTAGAAATATTAAATCACACTGCACATTTTTGAAAAAGTACATTTACTTAAATTTGAGTACGCTTTTGCTCATTTACGATGCAAATTGTACTCAAATAAAAATGAGTAGGTAGAGGTACTCATTTTTACGACCCTTTTTTTTACGGTAAACTTTTTTAAAAGAAATAATCGTGAATTTTCAGATAAATCAAAACATTAAACTAGAAAAAATAACTTTAAATAGCTTCAATTATAGCGAAATAAAGTAAATATAAAAAAACTAACAATAAGATTTGGAACTGGCTGTTTTAAAAACTGAATCGGATACAGATTAGAAATAAAAAAAAATCACTTCCACTTTATAATGACACTGTGTGTTTCTAAGAGATTTTTAGTTTACTCTAAGTATTTCATAATTATCGCATTCGAAAGATCTTGGAAAAAAAACTGTTATTCGAAAACTACTCATGTCAATTCCAAACCATTCAGAATAAATCCAGATCCATAAAATATTTTGAAAGCCTTTCGTATATATATCCCCTAGCGGTTTATTCCTAAAAAAAAAGAACATATAAAATAAAGTTTCGACCATAGCGCTATCATATGACGATTATAACTCATTTCGTTCACAATAAAAGCAACTTCTCCCCCAGAGAGGGCGCTCCAGCGACAGCAGCTGTTGCCATCTAAAGAAACGGAAAAAGAAAACGGGAACTGCAGACATCTAGAAATCAATACCAAGGCCCTATAGGATCGAAAACCTCGGTATGGAAATCGCTCCAGAGGATAATACCTCCAGGGACAAAGGGAAGAAAAAATATTCTAAATAATAAATAAATTTCTCGCACAGGAATATGAAATCGCTTTCTGAGAAGGCAATAAATCTCTGTGCAGAAGATAGGCTAAGTTTTGTCTGCTTGCTGTACGAGAGTTTATAAGTCCTTGGAAGGCAATTGTTCTTGGCAGGTGTAAGAAATCGCTAGAGGAACAGTTCAGCTTTTAAACCATTTTATGTTTCGCTGTGTGGCAGTATGCGGAGTGCAAGTGATAAATGTCAGAAAATGTGTAATAAAAAAATCTTAGTTTGAGACATGAGCTCTTCAAATAATATGGTAAGCATATGAATGGGGGAAACGATGACGGTCATACGGAGTGGTTGTATAGAAAATGAAAAACTATGTTTAATTCTTGTCATGTATACACAAATATGTGTTTTAATATATTAATTGTGCTGTCTATGTTCCGTAATATATTTTTACTTTTTTTTTAATATTAACATATTTCCTTCTTTATTAAAACAGTATTTCTTATAGTCCAAACTCCTCAGTTGACATGCTAATTTAAGTAATATTTTAAGCGTAACAAATAATTTTTTAATAACTTGTTTTCCAATTTTCAACCAATTGTAATGAAATTAGCTTAAAACGTATTTTGTCAACACATTGAAAAACGTTAGCGTAACATTTGTAATTGCAAGTTATAAACAAAAAAAAATAATTCTAGTATTTGAATTATAAATACTTAATTTTATATATTCCAAACTTTTATAATAATCTCTTCTCGTTAAATAAAAAACTATTCAATATTTAAAAATTACATAAAACAAGGAGATTATTTTAAAAAGGGAACACATCCTCGACGTTCCAATGGGAAATATTCCCTTTTTAAAATAAGCTTCTCAAGTAACAACTTAATTTATATCACAAAGGCAATATTTTAAAGTGTACTTTAAATAAACTCTTATTACCACTATCTTATTATCGCTATAAAAGAACTCAAAATTTGAAATATTCAAAAATTATAAAATTTATTAATAAGATGTACCTTTTTATATAATAAATTATTCCAAAATTCGACTTATATGATCTCTAAAACAACTTTTGCTTGATCTTCTGTCTCTGCACTTCTTTAAATTTACCTAAACTAAGAATAAGAATTATAATCCTCTTACTTAAATCCAATTTTTTTAAATATATGTAACGTATGTTTAACACTTTTTTCTCCGCAGTATAAATGAAATTTCTATAATAGAATTTAAAGCGCCATCTTAGATCGAACAAAATTCAATAGAATTCACATAAAAACGCAAAGTCATTCTCAAGATGTATTGAGAGTTTACCGCAAGAGGTCGCTCTTTGCTTTAAAGTCTTGTTGCCACCGATGAAAAAAAAACTAATCTGTAATCAAAGTGTCTTATATCCAATTAATTTCGTCCAAGTAGTAAGGTTCCTAATTTTAATAGGTTTTACCTCACCCCCTCATCCCACTTCGCCCCCTGTCCTGGAATGAACTTTAATCGCCTGCTGATTTGTAGCAGGACGAAATTAAAAGGCTGAGCCCCGGGAAGTTAGAAATAGTTTTTTTATCACTTTTTAATGTGAATATATAGTGAAAATTTTTTAACGCGAACTCAACCCCTTTCTTTAGTCCAAATTTTCGGATTTATTTTTTCAATTTATACATGAAAAAGTTTATATTATTTAAAAATAAATTAAAACAGAATAATGATAGTACAAATGTATTAATCTAGAATACAAATGTATTAATCTAGAATACAAATGTATTAATCTAGAATACAAATGTATTAATCTAGAATACAAATGTATTAATCTAGAATACAAATGTATTAATCTAGAATAGAAATGTATTAATCTAGAATAGAAATGTATTAATCTAGAATACAAATGTAATAATCTAGAAAACAAATGTATTAATCTAGAATACAAATGTATTAATCTAGAATACAAATGTATTAATCTAGAATACAAATGTATTAATCTAAAATACAAATGTATTAATCTAGAATACAAATGTATTGATCTAGAATTTATTAATCTATATGAATGTCCACAGCTGTGTATTAAGATTTACACATTTGCATTTTATATTTTGGAAGGATTGCATTGATATGTCATTTTTGCATTAACTTCAAGTCTGCGATTGATACGTGAAAGTTGGTTGGTTAGTTAGTTGAATTTACGTCGCACTAGAGCTGCACAATGGGCTATTGGCAACGGTTCTGTATCTACAACCTGAAACACAACCTGATAATTTTCAACCATTGTTTGATGAAAATAAAAATGCCTGACGTAGCACACCACGCAATGTAACATATGCGTGAAGACATTGAATCATAACGCACTTAAAGTGCATCAATCCCCTCTACTCGGTAGATCCCTTTTTGGTGCACGAAAAGAACGAATATGCCAACCCACCGATTAACAGATCGCTACACACATGTAGAGAATCGAACCCGCGCCCTCATAGATGCTTCAACAGTCGTCCATCCAAAGACCTTGGTACTTGGAAATACTTGTATTTTAAATTCTTATGGGTTTTTTAATACTCAAGACATACCCAACTCAGCTTAAAAAGATATAGACGGGAATACCCAAAGGAATATTCATGTTTTGCAATCCATGTTGAGAGATAAGTTCCGCTCTTTTTCTCAAAAATAACTCTGTCGTTTATTAAACATAGCTCTCGTTTATTAAACATAAAACTCTCGTTTATTAAACATAAAACTCTCGTTTATTAAACATAAAACTCTCGTTTATTAAACATAAAACTCTTGTTTATTAAACATAACTCCCGTTTATTAAACATAAAACTCGTTTATTAAAAATAAATCTCGTTTCTTAAACATATTTTTCGTTTATTAAACATAAATCTCGTTTATTAAACATAGCTCTCGTTTATTAAACATAAAACTCTTGTTTATTAAACATAAAACTCGTTTATTAAACATAAATCTCGTTTCTTAAACATATTTTTCGTTTATTAAACATAAATCTCGTTTATTAAACATAGCTCTCGTTTATTAAACATAAAACTCTTGTTTATTAAACATAAAACTCTCGTTTATTAAACATAACTCTATCGTTTATTAAACATAACTCTCGTTTATTAAACATAACTCGCGTTTATTAAACATAAAACTCGTTTATTAAAAATCCTAAAATTCAGAAAGAAAATCATTTATTCAGATTCTTTTTCGGCCCTTTTCTTCTCACGTTTGGTTCTTATACTTATATTGTCAGAATTCAAACGAACCTTGTTGGCCGAGTGGAAACAGCGTTGGACTCTGGAACAAGAGGTCCACGCATCAAGTCAGCTCGCCTGTATTGAATTATTATATTAATTTAAAATCGTCCTCATTTTTGACAAAGTAAATAAAAAACAACAAAATGAATTTCCTCAGTTTGACGAAATATTTAATCGAAGCATATAGCATTCGTCTGTTTCGTCAAATATAACAAAAAGATCTTTAAAATGCATTCTCATATTTGACGAAACTTTAATCAGTTATGTAAAAAATGATCGATCACAATTTAGTATAATAAAATTACAGCCCTGTAATTAAGACGTCTCGACTTCAACAAAAAGTGAACCCTCATCTTTTTCCCTCTACACACTTCATATAGAATAATATAAATTAATACATCAACAAGTCTATTTAATTATAACTGTCATTATTTAGAAACATTTTTGGGCGATACTCAAGAGCAGCTTCCAAAATAAATATACATAGAACTTAAAATTTGTATAGCTTATTCCGAATCTATTGCTAAAAGATAATTAAGCCGGGGTATGATAATATTAATCACTTCATATTCCACTAAGAAACAAAACTCTTTTATGAAAAAGATTAACGTGGCCGTGAAACTTTTCGATAAAGCCGACTATTAAAGACCGTCGCCAAAATGTGCATCGGGGGAGGAAAAATCCGATTTTGCGAAAATCCGTTGGCTCGGCGCCAACCTTCTCTCTCAAATAATAATTAACTCGGTTGTCTAAAAGAATGTCCAGGACCCAATAATTATAAAAATCCAACAAATTGAAAACCTGGACCCTTCTACGGAGCCAGGAAAAAAAAAATGTCGAATAATAAACGGTTACGTTGGCAGTATAACTAATGATTTCACAGTAGGAGAATTTTGGCGAGACTAAAAAGGAAGGCAGGAGGAGTTACAAAATGTAGTTCGCATGTTTAATGGTTTAATTAAGCGAGAAAATGTCTCATGCTCCCGGGCTCGGTTGATGTGAACTTTTAAAACATGGGTGCCTGGGCCCCATCGTGTTTTTCTCAACTTACACGAGTATCGGAAGCTTTTTTTCTTCTTTTGGTTTGTTACTATTTTACCCCAGACGTATCATTTGTCTCTTCAATACAAAATAGTCCACTCGGTTTTGAAGAGAGGAAAAAAGAAATGAGATATTTTTCGGACAGTTACATAAAATAATTCTTTAGTCTGAAATATAAGGCGGATTTCGGAAGATGTTTAAAGAATAAATATATATATATAGTGTTTATAATATAGTTTTGTATTTAAAATTAATTTCTGCTGTAATTATAAATTAATTACATTCTGAACAATAAAAAAATAAGTACATGTATGATGCTACAGTAAAGCTACTAATTTAAACATCAATTTTAAATAAGAATTACTATTTTCGAATGACATGCATTATTGGTCTAGTTTGCATTTTCTTTTTTAAAAAATATTACATGAACCCCTCTCCCCCCCTCAAAAAAACCATTTTTAATAATTAAATCTTAATATATAAAGAAAATGTGAATGTTTATTTTAGTTTAGATAAATTACCCTTAATCTAATTTGAAATAACAAACACGTTTGTTTTCATTTACTTTTGAACGGTTGAAGAAAATAAAACTTCACTTTATTTACAAAACATCTTTTTAAAATAAGACATATTTCTGATCTCTAATTATAAAAACACAATCTCTCGACTATTATCTTTTACAACTTCATCTGACATAAGAATTTATTATTTTCAAGATGTCTACAAAAACGTAAATTAATCAAATCACTTATCACCCTTTTTAAAGGTTAAAAATATGTAACTCTTGCTTTTAATACTTTTATTCTTAAGAAAATACTACTTTCAAATTTAGAACCTATTTGTACTTAAGGTCTTTAGCAAAACGAAAGTGTGACATTTATTGAATTAAAGAGGGACGATTGTACGACAGACTAGTAGTCTCACATAGAATCTACAAACTTGCCACATAATTACATATAACTGCAGATTTTACTTTGGGACTAATTTAACGAATTTGGGACTCAAAACCGAAATTCCTCACCAATCTAAATAAAAATAACGTCAAAACCAGCAACAGAAGAAAAAAAAATGGAGATGTCTACTTTAGCACCTACACCCCACAATCGCCCAGACACCATAACACTTAACTCTTCATCCCAGCCACAACACAATCAATCTCCGAGAGAAACATAAATAATTCGCGAGGCTAGAAGAAGCCGAATGTATTTCTCGGCGTATGTGGCCGGATATACTTTGCCGGATAATTCGTCCTCATCTGAATCCGGTTGTCAGGGGGGCGAAGAGAAACGATGGCTTGGCCTCTTCTAAGCCGTACACGTTCGCCTCTTAAATCCTGACTAATGGTCAAGGTGGTCAGTTCGTTTGAGCGATGACCTTCCCTTCCGGGCCCCCGAAAAGGATAGAGCAGCTGAAGGTCATTTAGGCCACAAATGGGGTCGTACAACAGTCTATTTTCGTATCGTCTGAAGAAGGGGGGGGGGGTGTTTTTGTAAGGTTTTGATTTGCCGTTATTTATTCGTTTGTGTGAATGAATTGATCAATTGAAGAACTTAATACTAATTATTAATTATTTAAACTAATTATTTAAAAAATCTTGATGAAAGTTTTGAGAAATTTAACGTTTTTTTGCTTAAGTATTTGCGAATTTATACGAAACTTAGAAATGCATGTTGAGATCTATAACTTTAACCCTTTCCGATCCATCGATTTTATTACAGTGTTGGTAGACAGATCAAAATGCTAATACACATAACGAAATTACCTATCCTGTAAAACTAGACTTGTTCAATCCAAACATGATGTACAGTAGCACTGGAAAGTAGACTGTAATTGGGTAATACGAAAAAAATGCACAAAAGATATATAAATAATGCAGAGAACGTGAAAGCACAAAGGCATTAAAGAATATCTAATACAATAATTTTCTTATAACAGCTTTACAAAATTAAAAATCTTTAGATTAAACTCATCTAAGACAAAAAGAGAGCAAAGTAACAGATCATTATTTAGCTTCTTAAAATAGTTTTTTTAATGAAATAAAACATGGTTAGTTGGATTAATGTCACACTAGAGCTGCACAGTGGATTATTGGCGATAGTTCGAGACATATGCCGATGGAAAGACCCGGAGACAACGACCATTATTTTTTAACCATGGTCAGAGGACAACACTTGTGCTACAAATAAAACTAATAAGATGAGTAATGTATAAAACATAAGCTCTTTTACGTCACAAAAAAAGTAAGAAAGTAAGAAAAGTAAAAAAGTAAAGTAAGTAAAAAAAGTAATTTGTAGTTCTATGCGCTTGGTAGCCATTCGGAATCGAACTGAGGACCTTTTACATGATACGCCGATACCCTGCCAGTAAGGCTAAACTGATCACCGAAGCCCAAGTGAGAATATCGGTTATATGAAGAGACCTTTATAGTACCCCCTCTCAGTGAGTCGGACAGAGGAACGAATGATTGATGAACGTGAGGTGTTAGGACGTGGATAGTGGTTATTGCCCGTGAATTGTTATTACATAGGCAATGGTTGTTGATTTTTTGCTGGTGCCTCAATTTTGCCGGTATTGCATTTTTGATTGAAGATAGATTTTTTTTGTTCAGGTCACCATTTTGTAGTGCTATGCGCTTGGCAGTCATTTGGAATCGAACCGAGGACCTTCACCATGATACGCTGATTATCTACCAATAAGATTAAAATGATCATCTGAGCCCAAGTGAGTGTATGAAGTGACCCTCAGCTTCCGAGTTTATAATCTTGTACTTGTACTATAATATGGGATGTGACCGAAATGACGGGCCAAAGGTCACATGCTTCTTCATTGAAATTGTGCCATAGGCCAAGTAGAATATATTTCCATTGGATAGAAACTGTTGGGAGTTATTAAATAAATTTTATTTATTTTTTGATTCTAAGATTTTACTGTATTGTTATTCGATTTTCTGCCAGAAATTAAAGTTTTGACTTTATATATTTTTTAAAGCAAATTGACGCATTTAAATAACACAAACTTCAAATACATTATTCAGAAGGGAAACAAACAGCAAAAGAAACTCCGAAACCCCTTTTCGTCGAATTTGTTTTTTAAAAACATTTCACAACACTCCAGCGAATCCTCATTCGAGAATAATTTCCGAGAATATGAAACCCTAACACAAATTTCAAAACGTCAAAGTTTTTTTCATTTTCATTTCGAAAAATAAGAGCCCTCTCTTGAGAGGGAAAATGTCTCCTCCTGCAGACTCCGAATCCGAACCACATAAAATTGCCTTTTCTTGCCAGAAGTGAATAATGCCCCCCACTATCAGTGACAGCTGACACAACTGCACTTTTATCGAAAAACGAAATATACTAACATGCAGAAAAACCGATAGCGCTAACATCTCAAGCTCTGCAATTGTGTTTCTAATTGACTTTCTCTGTGTTGATGTGACGTGTTTATAGGTTGTTGTGTGTTGGGTGGTAAGAGGGGGGGGGGGTTCGTTTTTTTTTAAAGAAACGACACATCATATTTTTATAGGGCGCAGTCCAATGAAATTGAAATCCTTGAAGGAAACACAATATTTTACTTTATGCTGTCACTTTTCACGTTTAATATAGTTTAAGAAAACTCAAAAACGATTCTCTGTTAGGTTTTTTTTGGTTCTTATAGATTTCAATTTTGAAATGTAAAGTCATTGTAGCATTTTGAAATGAGTTATTGCTGTTTTGGATTCGTTGATATCGTCCATCTTGGTTTTGACCTAATGCTAAATCTATGTGGTGAAGATGATATTTATACAGTATCAAGTTAAGATTTTGTACAAATATTTGGCTTTGGTTTATTTTGTTATATGAAGCTCATTTTGATATGCATTTGACTTGTTTCACATTTTAAAACCCCAAATTTAACATTAATTTAAAATTAAACAAATATAATATAACTAAAACCAGGCTAAAATTGATTTAGTTATGCTACATAAAACCGAATAAAAATATTTTGCTAAAATGGTGTCTTATACTGTTTAATGCTCTTTTTATTTTTTTATAAATTTAGCATTATTGGTTAAATTCAACATGAAAAGTACCAGTCTTAAGTTTTGAAGTACTATATTATGCATTAAAATCATGTTTTTTGGAACAAAAATAAATTCTTAAATTTAAATAGAATTTGGAATTTTTTTTCCATAAAATAAATCTGTTTTGCTACATTATGGGACTTATTTTTTTTTAAAGTATATTATCTTGTAATTGTTTTACTTGGTTTTTAACTTTAATAGCCCCAAAAATCACCATTTCAACTGCCGGGATTTTTTAAATGCTTTAATGGGGGGGGGGCTAACAAAAATCCTTTAAACGTTGTAGGTACAAAAAAATTTCACCAATTCTAAAAAGGTAACATAATAAAAAATAAATAAAAAAAATTTCTTTATAAAATTTCTGTGAAGATTTTAATTATCACAATCTTAAATGCCCTAAAAATACGTTGTCATGGTAACTTCAAATAAAATAAATAAAGTTATTTTCAAGAAACAACTAAAAAAAATTAATAAAAAAAGTACCATTAAAAAAGTACTTGTTGCTCATTAAAAACGACATACATGATTTTTTTAGATTTTTTTATTTCGTTTCAAGATGGCGGCCGTGTAAAAACTTCCATTTCATGCAAACTTCATATTTTTTTTTATTACGTGGTCTACGTTTCCAGAAATACCAGTAGTTCTGAGAAAAGTAGACCTCGTGACCAAATATAAAATCTCTTTAAAAACATATGTCATTTTTAATGACTTCAATGAACATTTATGTCAAATTTGAGAAAATCAAACGAAATGGCGAAAAGTCCAGTTAAAACACGGACCTCGTTAACGCTCGGTAAACTAGTTTGTAAGGTTTCGATTATCGTGGTATTATTGTTTAATGAACAACAAAGAATACAAACAGGGCGAGCAAAAGAGCACATCATGCTCCACTCCAGACCGAAGATACAAAAATTTACATTAAAAACATTACTAAACAACAATAAGATTACATCGAAACATAAAATTTCGTTAAAACATTAAAAATACATTAAAATAGTACATTTGAAAATTAGAATCGATTATACATCTAAAATTATTATTCTCAAAAATTATATTAACGTTATCAATATCGAATAAATATAATTTTAGATGCATTAAAAAAATTGTTGGGCTCTTTACATCTTTTCGAGTTTCTGGAAATTAATTTTCCATTACTTGTTTACAAAAACTAACTGGATATATCTATAAACTATCTGGATAATAACGACTGAAAGAATAGAATATAGTTTAAGTAAAAGTGAGGAAAATGTTATAATTCCTAGCCTTTGTTTGATTCAAACAAAAGTAATAAAATATGTATGTTTTGTTTTTATTATTATCATTATTATTATTTTCACTTTGTTTACTGTATTTAAGAAATGTTGCGCCTAAGTACCTAAACACTTTTTTATCTTGACAATCAAAGCAAATCTCGAGTTTTCCACGCTCTTCCAGACGATTTCCTCTGTGGTCTTTATCAATTCCTTCATGATTTAAGACGAAGAAATTCCAAAACCATTCTGATCAATCCGATAAAGAACAACGATAAGCAGAAAATAAATTTATTCAACCTAAATGATAAATGATTCCTTTCACTTTACGCTCGTGGAAGCAGGGGGGAAACCATGGAAAAATTCGATACTGGCTACGGGGCACGGACCGTAAACCGCACAAGTTAGGGGAAGATGAAGTTTTCGCACCAATGGAAGCGCTGCAAGCGATTTTTCCCCTCCCTTTCCCATTTCTTTTGCGAAATAAGTACGCAAATACGAAAAGAAATAGTAAAAAAGAATGAATAGAAAGACTGCGAATAAATATTTTCCCTTCGATTTTGGTTATTGGCGAGTGGCAACAGTAAACATTGGTACGAGAATGCAACTTTTGAGATTTCTGCCCCTGTGAAGTTTGACTTCAGGAAGTAAATACTAGCAAAAAATTGTAGAACATGCCGCGGTAAATAGTTGTCTGCATACAGTCTGCATACAACGATAACTTATTTATTTTTTAATTATTGTGAATGTTTGATATTATTTTTTAAATTATGTAGGCTGCACAATTCATACCTATACAAATCAACAAAAAAATCTTGCAAGGCCAAATATTTTCTCTCTATTTTAAAAAAAAAAAGTAAGCCCTAGGGGGAAAAAGTAAGACCTAGGGGGAATTTTCAGTTCTTTCAATGTTATTCAGATCGTATCTCAAAATATAAAAGTCCTAAAATTAAGAATTTAAGTGAATTTATTAAGAAATGTTTGATAAATAAGAAGAATATATTTTTGTTTCAATACTGTTATTAGTTTATAAGTTATTTAATATTAAAGTCGTCGTTGATAAAATTTTGCTTACAAGTAATTTTGTATGTCGAGTTTCTGAAACACTATTAAGTGGAGAGATCCAATTTTTTTAGGGAGTGTACAAATAGATTTGAACTGGAAATCCAAGTAAGCATTTTTTTAAATTCGAATTAGTTTTGGATTTATAAGTTTTTTAAACATTTAAACACGCTCCACTTTTTGAAGTTTTTTCACCCTCATTTTTTAAACGTGATTTCTAAATTGCTATAAGTCATTTAAAATTACATATTCTCTTATTCAAAAAAGTATATTAATGTTCGCTAAAACTTCATCTTTCCGATGTTATAAAGATTATATTCCTATCTTTACAATTAAATTAGATATGGTCAATTAAGATGGTATAAAAAATAGCGAAGAAGGATAAAAATGTCGGATATTTCGAGAAAATTTTAATTTGCGACTTTTTGTCTCATTGTTCCGCTTGCATCTCAGAAAGTAAATGTCCTGAAATTATGAAATTATGCCAGTTTATTAAGAAATGTTAGGGTAATAAGATGAATATATTTGTTTTTCAATACGATCAGTGTATTAGACGTTATTTTATGTTAAAGTCATGATTTTAGACAATTTTGAAAACAATTCATACATTTTTGTATACTTGTCTTCCAATTTTCAACAAAAAAATAAATAAAAAATTAGAGATATAGATTAAACTATTGGCTACAAATGATCCAGAGCGTTTGTGAAATTTCGATTTAGTTTTGTAGTTATAAATTTTTAAATAATTGACGAAATGTCTGAAATAATCGTCAATTTTACGCGTAAAATTTTAAGGGATAAATTAAAACTGCTCTAAGTAGTTCAAAAATATACTTTTTTCCCGTTAAAAAAATATAGTTATATTCGTAAAATCTTCCTTTCTTGAATGGTATCAATACTGAAATTCTATCTTAAAAAATAAATTAGATGTAACTATTTATGTGAAGTACTATAATTATTATTAAAAGATATTTCGGAGCAAAATGCTAACGTTGGCAAAATGCCAACATGTATGTAAATCCAATAACTTAATCCCGTAGCTTAATATATATTTTAATGGGGAATTATTATTAGCGCCAATTCTCAATAATCTTACTTTATATAAATAAAAGTTGGCGAATTAGGCTTATTTTTGTTTGGCGCGTTTTATGCTGTTGCTTGTTTACACGTTTCGCTTTTCAATGAGTAGAAACAATTGCGTTGAAGCAGTTCTGCAGTTGAGCTTTTCCAGTTATCAGACCCACCACAACGGCGGCAACGTATGTGGTGTAAACTTGAAACCTTAAAAGTTGGGGTTTTCGAATTTTAAAAATTCCTTTGTTGGGAAAATTTATGCCCCAGGAAAATTAATATTATTAGCAAATGAAAGCGACGGAAGACTAGAAATTGCCCAGCTTGTATCAAGATGAAACTTAAATTAGATCTCGAAACGGAACACTGCATTGGAACATGCGTGCAACAAATCAATACTTTCGAGAGAACTGTTTAATATTACCTATAAAAAAGCTGACAAATGTCTATAAGTTGGAACTGGGATTTTTTTAGCTGTTGCGTTGTGAATTTCGAATCGTTAAGTGTGGTCTGGTTAATAAACTTCGCACTAGAGCTACACATTGAACTACTGGCGTTGGTTCGAGCAAAGCTTCCTTGATTGGTTATTGGTACGTATTTACTTACTACATCAAATTTCTTGTCTCAACATCCCAAAAATAAATTTGTGTGACGGCACTGCCAGCAATAATTTATATAACTAAATAAAGTATTGTTGTTAGGACACATTGTCATTGTCTACAGTGTATGAAGCCGGTATTGTTTGCGAAGCAAACTAAAGAGGATTGCGTAGTAATCCTCCGGGGGTTGGTGAAGCGTTAGCGGAGCAGGGGGCGGAGCCTCCTAGTATTTAAAAAAAAACTTAAATTTAGTGCTTCTATGTCCTAAAATATACCAATTTTGTATTTTGTCAGTACTGGATTTTTTTTTAATTTAGCATTTGGTTCAGAAATTTTATAGGATAATTAAACTAGATTCTAATCTACAATATTATCGCTTGCATTCGTTTATTAATCTACAAGTGTTTTACCAAAATGTGCAAACAAAAAAAATGCAAAGATTCCACTTAGTTTTGATTCAATTTCTACTAATGTAAGATTCAATTGCTTGGTGCTAAAGCAAATAATAAACTTTTTTTAAATAATTATATACAGCAAAAAATTATTTGGTGCTGAAGCAAATACTAGACATTTTTTTTAAAATAATTATTATATACAGCAAAAAATTGCTTGGTGCTAAAGCAAATACTAAACTTTTTTTAAATAATTATTTACAGCAAAAAATTCTTCAACTGTCCCTTCCTGTGTAACTCAAAAAAATTAATTCATTAAAATATATATTTCCCTTTCTTCTATATACCCTCTCTTGAACGTTGTTTACCCTCATTCACTTTCTTTTACACTCACTATATTAACTATATCTCCCTCATTCTCTCTCTCTCTCCCTCTCATTCGTTTCCTTTTACACTCACTATATTAACTCTCTCTCTCTCTCTATCTCTCTCTCTATCTCTCTCTCTCTCTCTATCTCTCTCTCTCTCTCTCTCTCTCTCTCTCTCTCTCTCTCTCTCTGTCAAGTAACTAACGACAAAATTAAAAAATTAAACAAAAACTCGATTTTCAAAAATACACCCATAACAAAGTTTGTATTACATCCTAACAGTTCCGCAATAGATTTTTAATTAATCTACCCAAACGATATCTCTCCACACAGAGGTGGTTAAATTCTCAACAGGGAAACACCCCTAAACCCAGTAATCCTGGAACAATGAAAGTCATCTGAGCCCACCGGAATTCTGAGATGGAAAAGAAAGAAATCGCGCAGGGGGGGAGGTTGTACTCCGTGGCCGTTTTCCGTATGACTAGCTGAAAACCAATTATAGGGTGCTATCGAGCGTGTAATGGCTCCTCCAACGGCCTACCCTATGTGACGAATTGTCTGCAAATTCGCGTCTGTGTCGACATAGGCGACCCCTTGTAGGAACTACATCAAAGGAAGATAAAAAGAATGAACTTGCCGGGGGCCGTAAACTCATATTTATAGGTAAAGTTGAAGGGGTCAGGTTTCGTTTTTTTTTTGTTTCAATAATAGAATGTCCTAAATGGTATACACTCAAACCTGTTTTTGTGCGGTGGATAGGGACCGCATAAAAAACGCATAAAAAAATTCGCACAAAACTTCACGAGTAGGTAGCTATAAAAAATAGTTTTCGCAACACAATTAAAAAATATTTTTTTATGCGGTGGATAGGGACCGCATAAAAAATTCTCACATGGAAAATAACTCAAAACCTTAGGACATAACTAGACTTTTTTAAACGATATCAAGACACGAGGCTTGACAGCTACTTGGAATCTCGCCAAACCTTTTGGAATCTGATTTAGAAAATACACATGCAAACATTTTTAAATATTTTATTTACATATGTACTTATTTTACACATACAAAACTTTTCAAAACGTATAACCATTATCCTTCGCCGTCTGACAATACGCGAACTTGGTTCAAAATATCTTTCGTCACTTGAAGATACTACCTCTCACTCGTTTAGAGTTGACTTGTTTTCAGTTACCTTATAGTCGGTGATCAGTTTTTGCGACGACTGTTGGTTCACTAGACGCTTGTATATGTCTCGGTAGCCAGATAATCAATTATGTTCCAATTTGATTGAAATTTTCATATACCGCACAAAAAAAATCGCCCAAAAAAATCGCACAAAAAAGACCTTACAAAAACAGGTTTGAGTGTATTTATAAAAGTAATTTGTAAAACAAAATATTAATTTCGCTAATCTTATGATTTTTTAATTTGTAAATAAATTTAAAATATCTATGGAACTGCTTGTGCAATATATAATTTATAATTGAAAATTTTAATATATATTTTTTTTTATATTTTGACACTTTGCACTTCGCTGTCGCCTTTCAGGCGCCAACAGAACGATCAGTTCTTTGGTTCCTTGTTCTTTAAAATAAGAACAACATGATCTTGCGTTTAAAAAAAATGATCTTTTTTCAACCTGTTGTCTTGCAGATCCAAAATAGATTATGCTTTTGTTTTCCTCTATGAGCGAAAAAAAAATTATGGGGAAAAGAACATAAAGAGGAATAACTGTTCCGTAAAAAAAACGCAAAACGTAAAGTGTTCTTTTAGTGCAAAGGGTTAAACTAGTAGAAATACCCGTTCTTTGCACGGGATTAAATAAAACGATATACTTTAGGAATTAATAAAACAATTATTCTCTAAACCAAGTTCAATGAATATATTAATTTAGATTTTCACCTCCGCAGTTACTTTAATAAATTCAGTTTTAAAATGCCACCACTCTTGGTGCTTAAAAATAATAAGTATAAACATATTCTTTCAATTTTAGTTACTAAAACTATTATTGATATATTAAATAAATATTTTTTTTAACTATTTAAAGCAATAAACATATATTATTAATTTGTTTTAAAGTATTTTATTGTTGCTAACGTCTCATGATTTTATAAAAATATTGATACTATTTTTTTAAATGAGCATTTAAAAAAATAGATCCTAAAACTGTTATAAATTCATTTAAAAAACTCATCAGAATTTTAAAATTCTGAGTCTTATGTACACATCTAGTGGATAAATAGTACTTATATGAAAATTTTCCAATTTTTTTTTTTGGCAGGGAAAGTAGGTATTTCACGTTCCGTGGACAAACAAACTCTTTATTTTACCGTTATAGATAATGTTCATTAATTATGTGAATATTATAAAATATGTCGGTTAATTTAGTTTTAAAAGAAAAAAATACTTTCTTATTATATGTCTTTTTTAATATAATACGGCGTTACTCTATTCTAAAACAACGTTTTTGTATTAAACAGTGTAATAAAGCACTAAAATGTGTTTTATCGCTATTAAATTTAAAATTTCTTAACAAATAATTAAAAGTTTAGAAAAACTGAATAACAGCACAAAAAAAATATAATAAATACTAATTTTTAATGTATATGTCAGAATTTTATATTTACTTGTCCGCGAATTGGTATCTTTATATTATGCACTCTTAAATCCATTCATTAATTAATATTGTAATCAATATTAAAAGTACAAAAATATCAACATTTTCTTCCAAGATAATATTTTTTTACGCCAAATCAAATTTGTATTCCCACTAGGCCATAACTTACATCTTAATAATTAAATACTATATAACAGCTTTTTTATTAAAAAAACAGGAACACCCTGTAATAATATTAATTAATAATAAACCTATAAATTCCTTAAAAAAAACCTGCCCTTACTTTCGAACTTATTTCAGCTATTATTTAAAATATTTTATGAGAACATCGTAACTTTCGGTTATTACGATAAATATTAAATTGCAAAGAGTGTAAAATTTCAATGAAATAAGATTTAAGTAAAAAGTAATTATCCGTAATTGTACATGAAATTGCCGTTTCCATGAAATATGAATAAGAACTCATCAACTGCTAATGAACTTTGATATCACGTGAGGCCATATTTAACGGAATCAAGTATTCATTATTTTTGCATTATTAAAATAAACTTCCTTTTGATTAAGAAATAATTTTTGAAAGTTTGACACAAAAGGAAAACCGACTTTAAGAAAAATGCGATAAAAAGTAAAAAATAATTTTTTTAACATTACGAACAAGTTGATTACAACGTTTTGAAATTGGCACCAAAATTTAGGTATGTTTTTTTGTAAATTGGCTCCAACTTCAAAAAAATGTAGTCAACTTGTTCGTAAAATTAAAAATTATTTTTTTTAATTTTAGCGCATTTTTCTTTAAGTTGATTTTTCTTAAAGATAATTTTTTTTTCTTTTTTTTTCTTTTTAAATTTAGCAAAGGGTTTCGCCCCTTATTATTATTCACCAGGAAAGTCAAATTGTTTCTCACTTTTTTTCCACACCACGGATAGTATATTTTGAGAATATCCGGTTTAATAAATGCTAGGTAAACAAAATTTCATTGTTGTACAACCTCTATCTAACACTGAAAATATTTCGAAATCGGAGAAAATGTTTTTAAAAAAGTTCGATTAATCGATATTTTCGGATAAATAAAAGACGGATAAATACTTATTTTTTGAAGTTTTTGCCAAAAACGGATTTTTCTCTATCAACAAAAAAAGAATTTTCGAAATCGAATAATATTTGTTTTCAAACGTCCCGGTTAATTGAAAATTCCGGATAGTTAATTGCCCGATATTCTTTTCAAAAGGTGCCCAATTTAAACATCTCCTATCCAACAAAAAAAATTATCCAAATATCTGAATTGGAACAGAAATTCTGCACGAACATATATAAAGGAAAAATACATAACAGTCGAATTGATAATTTCTCTCCTTTGGCGCTCTTTCTGAAATTGGTTGGCGCTTTTTTAAGTCAGTTAATAAAAACTATAATTCTAATTTTTAAGCCAATTTGTTTATATAATTATTACTTTGAGTGGTAAGCCTCGAATGTTGCAGATGTATCGTTTGCCTACTTCAATAGAATATTTAAATGCTGTGTCGAAGAAAAACGTAATTATTACGTATTTTGAAAATAAAAATTGTATTGAATTATCTAATTAAAATATTGTATAACATGTATCTAACCTATCTACTTGTAGTTGTTAATTCCTAACATATTGAAACAAAAGGACGTGTGTATTAATTATTCTTCCATTGACATACTTGAGAAGTGTAGTTCCAGAACTTGTCCATGTTAGCTGCATTCTTGAAATCAATAAATGTATCGTTATTTTGGATAAGACATGTGTAGGAACTACATACCTCATTTTGATAAATATTATACTTTTTTAGAGTTGACTAGTTTGGAAGCATAACTACTCCTTTATAATGGTTATATACTTAATCATACAAATAATTGATAGTACAGCACCATTTAGAAGCAGAAACACCATTTTTTTAACAAAAAAATGGTTTGGATAAGACAGGATACGGAACTACTACAAATATTTTTAATTAAATCTTAATATGATATGATCTGTCATTGAACAAAAACTATATTTTACTGATTTCCCATTTATATTGGGATAATGTAAAATTATGTTTTTCTTATATTTTCGTAATTGCGCATAAGACAAGTTCAGAATTGCATTTTCACATTCTTTTGATGTAGTATCGCTTTTTTTTTAAAATAAGTACAAAAGAATTAAGGAGAAATTTTATGTTAGATCTAAAGAAAAGACATACTTTTCTTTAGGGCTTATTTTTTATACATTTTTTTAATAAAATAAAAAGAAGAAAAACTTTCTTCTATGCAATTGTGCTTGTGTGGAAGTCAAAAACAATCAAAATAAAGTTTTAATTTCCAATATTTCACTCTCCTTTCATTACAAAATCGCATTCCCTTTCAATCTTAAAAATGGAGACGGTCCCCCCAGAACATCCGAATCGCCAGCTCCTCGAAGTACGATAGTAGTCCTAAGCCGGCGGCCATTTTGTTTAGCTTTGAGCTTTGAGCTGGATTGAGCCTCAGTGCAGGAAGAGGATTACAGCCTACAATCCAAGTGAAGGGAAGTCAATCGTTCCCTTCCACTGCGAACGGCCCTTCACAATGCCTCCCGAAAGGCACGGCTGGAAGGCTTTAAATGCGGTTTGTTCGAGCAAAATGCAGGCATTCCACGGGCGGAGAATTTGATTCATCTCAATCTCCAGACATATTTGAACAACTTTGTATAATACTTTCATAAAATTTTTAAGTCAATGGGAGTTTTTTTTTTCGGTAACTCTTGAATGCATTGCGAGATGCATCTCATTTGCTTTTTTATAATTAAAAACAAAGAAGTTTTATCAAAATAATTTATTTCTTGAAAGGGGGGTACTATAAGGTAAAATCTAAAATTGATTTTTATTTAACCCTTTGAGGCCCGCATTTTATTCTTTAAAAATCTTTTTATAACTCTTTTTAATTAATTTTTGTAATGGTACTATTTGGCATCATTGGCACTTAAAGTTCTGGAAAGAAAAAGGCAATCCAATGAAAAAAACTTACCTTTGGTAACAGAAAAAGTAGAAGTAATAATTATTTTTCGCTGCTATATTTTCATATTTTGCTACAGAAGGTGTTCCAATTTAAAATTAAATTCCTAAATATAATCGTACAATTTACTATTAAATATAAAAAAATACTCATGTATTGACAGATAAAGCACGTTTTAAATGGTTCCAAATGGAGCCTACGAAAATTTATGTTTCAATGCAAAAAAAAAAAACGTTATTTGTAAGCACTGGACCCTAAAGGGTTACTAAAAAAAACTTCTTTTTTTTTCTATTTTATACATTTAACTATTTTTCTACTTCTATTAATATATTAATTCCTATGGATATCTGAAACCATACACATATGCGTTAAGTTGCAAATACTATTACTTCTTTTTTTATAATTATCTGCGTTTCAAGTCGAATAATACAGTTTTAGTAATGAACCAAGGCATACATATTGGAGATAATATTAATGAATATATTTTTGATTATATTAAAATATTTCTTTTTATATAATTTTGTTAATACCATGAAAACTTTAAATTTTTAGAAAGGAACCACTCTGGTGGGTTGCTTCATCAAATTTTTATGTTTTTTAATAAAATTTACTTAAGCAACCAATACACTTGAATTGTGTTAACAGTGATTGAAGCTAAACATTAAAAAAATTAAACAGTTTTAACATTGTCTGAAATTTATGTAGTTTATATTTGATTTATGAGTTTGTATAAATACAAATAAAACCCGTGAAAAATAATTTTTTTAATTCATTAATATCAATCATGTGTTTTAAGTTTTACACAGTATCATTATTTAAATAAATATTCCATTCATAAAACATTTTGAACTAAATGTTGTGGAAGGTATGCGCTTATGTACTTATTTTGTAAACCTTGTACTGCGAATCTTTATTACTCTGTAAAAAAAATGTACTGAAAAATGAGTACCTGAACATACAATTTTATTCAAAGAAAAACGAGTATCTTAAATAAGCGATGAAGTACTTAAATTTAAGTAATCGTACTTTCTTAAAAATGATGAGCATAATTTAATATTACTAATCTCAGCTTCTGTTCAAGCCATCTTAACAAAGCGACCTGACAAACTTAAAATAAATGTTCAGAAAACGGTTTTCAACATTATTTGATGTCGATTGCTTAAGAAGAAACTGAGTTATTACAACTCAATTATCTTGCTTCCTACCCTTTTGACACACCTTTTTTTTTTTACATTTATCCTGTTTATGACTTCTTCACGTCGCCCTGATAGCACAACGGATAAGTTACTGAGCTGCGGTACCTTAGAATCTGGGGGTCGATTCCCAATAAGTCTTGGTTGTAATTGTTGATATTTATTGAAAGTAATTTATGAAGACGGCCTTGTAGGCAAGCAACTTTATATTCATTGTACTCATTTTTGAGTATATGTCTTTTTCAAAAATGAACCTTATGTATTCGGTGCTATGATAAGCATGGAATGTACTCAAAAATGAGCATATTTTAATTATTTTAACAGTGGAGGCTCCTAACATACTAGTATAAAGATTTTAGAAGCCTTCATAAATAATTATGCAGAATTGAGGTAATATAATCCAAACATTTATTTTAAAAAAAGTAGCTTATGTTCAATGACACTTCAATCCGAAATGGGTCTTTCCTCCAGAGGAATTCAGTCTCAGGAACTTCAATCTAAAATTGCAGTGAACAAAGAACACCGACTCAAAACAACACAAAGGATCCACTCTTCTTCTACCGGGCAACTCCTTTCACTCAGTGTTGTTCCAATTGAGGGCAGGCAAACGGAAATAAAACATCATTGTACGAGAAAGAAAAACACCCCAAAGAAAATCCCCCCCCCCCCCCCCCCAAATAACGTGAAAATGTGGCTTCGGGAAAGGGTTTCTAGAGGTTGAGTGATTTTTAGGGGATTCTCATCAAGCGTCGTTA
Organism: Troglohyphantes excavatus; assembly: GCA_963932185.1. Taxonomy (NCBI): domain Eukaryota; kingdom Metazoa; phylum Arthropoda; class Arachnida; order Araneae; family Linyphiidae; genus Troglohyphantes; species Troglohyphantes excavatus. Next base: position 24,241,456 of record OZ010675.1, on the reverse strand, counting down.
TGGAGGGGGAGTGGGCTACTAATCATTTCAGAAGTCAGCTGCAGTTGACATTTTCACCCGCCATTGTGTCTCGAGAGAGATTCCGCTGGGGAAAAAGGAAAAGAGGCCGCGAAGAAAAGTGTATTGGTATTGATGTCGATTTTCATTAGCTAAAGTGGCGAGGTCCTTAAGGTTTATCCTGGCCGTATTGTTTTTAGAGGGTGGCTGTTGAATCAATCAAGTTGAAACGCTCCGAGCCGACGAAAGGTCTGGCTTTTGCTGTTGATTTCGTTCAGTTGAGAATTTGGTTTGTTGCTTTGGTTTGGGAAGTTGACAGAGTCATCAGAACAGGCCCGTCGCACAGTAGGGGGGGGGGGGGTAGAATTTCAGCTTCTAAAGACCCCCGAGTAGGAAAAATGTATGCCTGAAGAAAATTCATGTATTTACAAATGAAAACTAGGGAAGATAAAAAATCGCCCAACTTGTAAGATTACATTTATATCAGACCTCAGAACGGACACTGCATTGGAATATGGGTGCAGCAAATCAATGATTTTTTCAACACTGTTTGAGTTGGGAATTTCGAATCATTAAAGTTAGAAAATTTCTTGTTTTTTAAATATATATTTTTTTTTCTCGGTAACGGCAGTGTATTAAAATAATATTGCTTTCACTGTAAAAAAAAAAGGTGCTTAAAAATGAGTACATGAACGTAATCGTTTTTCTTTGAGTACAATTGCATCGTAAATGACAGATGGCGTACTCAAATTTAATTTATCGTACTTCCTCAAAAATGAGGAGTGTTTTTTAATATTGCTAAAATCAGCTTTTGTTCAAGCCATCTTAACAAAGCGACCTGACAAACCCAATATAGTTGTTCAGAAGATTGTTTTCCACATTATTTTATGTCGATTGCTTAAACAGAAACTAAGTTATTACAACTCAATCATCTTACTTCCAACTCTTTTGGCACATCTTTTTTGAACATTTCTTCTGTTTATGACTTTTTCACGTCGTCCTAGTAGTACAACGGATAAGTTACTGGACTGCGGTACCTTATGATCTGGAGTAAGTCTTGGTTGGTCAGTAAGTCTTGGTTGGTCAGTAAGTCTTGGTTGTAATTGTTGATATTCATTGAAATTGATTTATGAAGGCAGCCTATGTAGGCAAGAGTGTTGTTTAACTAGATTTGTTAATTTCTAGCATTTAGGGGTGGTGCAAGTTGGCTAATTAAAAATATACTAGTTCAATTAGAAAAGGATGTTATCTCAAAATTATGTAATATATATGCATTTGTAAATGATTATACAAAAATGCGCAGTTTATATTTAAGAAGTAGGAATAAAAAATTGTATGTCGCTAAACTCATCCAATAAAACAATTATTTGAGTAAATATTATTGGTTGAAATTTTTATCAATATTCAATATTCAATTTTTATCAAAATTGTTTTTAGTGATATTAAAAAAAATTAAATTGATCTTATAAAATATTTTTGGTTTTAATGACATATAATTTAGCAAATAATGTATTTCTAAGTAAAAAGTATGTAATATTTCAATGTTTGAATATAAAAAGTTGTATTTATATACTTTTTTTTACTTTCAGAGTCAACAACTGGGCTTTAAGATTCGGAAAATCTATTGTAGGTGGTAGTACACAAGCAACATGCCTACAAAAAATTGCAGCTGTAAGTACAAACATTTTTTTTTATATAAAGTCATTTTGATTCCTATCACTCTACAAGTAACAGCCTTTTCATAATACCTTTAAAGTCAAGTACTTATATAAAAATATTGAATAAGAGATATCGAAAATAAAATTTTACATACTTCCATTTAAATTACATAACAAAGTTTTGAATTACCAAATTTTCTAGAATACTTGAAACTGTCCGGTATAACACAAAACATTTACAGAAAAATAGTCAGTACTAAAGTTATTAAAAAATGTTCAATAGCATAAGTATAAAATATTTTAGATTTATTTGAGAATAATATTTTTATGAATCTTTTTTTATTTAGCAAGTAGCTTTTATTTTCGCTTTTGTTAATTATAGCAAATAATTTTCAATATGAAACTTAAATCAATTGAAATTGTAATATGGATTCTAATAAATATAAAGACATTCTCTTATTGAAATATGCTATAAAATATTACTTTTATAAAAACATGTTATTTTCTTTAAAAATACATATGTATTTTTATACACAATGTCATTGTCAAAAGCCTACAGAAATATCTTGCTTTAGAAATAAATGCGACTTGTGCATAAGAAATGCCGATGTATAAAAACATACAACAAACTCAAAACATTCGATATCTGAACACATTTTCCGTGTGTCCGTGTCACACCTGTGTATTGAGACGTATTTACCAAGCTTACTCATCCATGCATTTATTCATAACTCACAGTTAGTAAGTGATTTTTGATGGGCTGCTCCGTACTTGTCTTTTTTTTATTGCCCTTCTTATAAATATCCAGTGTTAAAATAAAAAGTCGAAAGCTTTTGCAATTTTATGAGATACAGATTTAATGATCCTTCACTTTCGGTATTAAAATCATATTATTTTTTTCACCCCTAATGGGACTTAATTTAAAAATAAAAATAAAAAAATGACTTAGCGGCTATACTTCTCGCTGAGTTTATTAATAACTTTGGATCCATTAATTTTTACATTTTTTGGGTCTCAGGGATACCCTCCCATCCATATTTAAAAAAATAATAAATCGAAAGGGGAAAAAAACTATTTTTCTTTGTAGTTTTGTGCCAAAAGTTATCTCTTTAAGAGCATAGCTCTTAGTTCATTTTTTTGTGGCAAACTTTTTTACATCACCCATTCGCCATGATGTTTGTATGTCCCATGATTTCAGTGTAATAAAGAATGGGTTCCTTATAAATTATTAGTTGTAGAAAAATTCAATCCCAAATATAAAACGAATAGATGAAAAGTGGGAGCAAATAGATAAAAAAAAATATATGCAAATACAAAAATTTAAATAATAATAACAGGTAATCACAGCATGAAACTGCTTTTCATCATCCTCTTCCTTAAATGTGCTCTTGCCAAGAAACGTAACCCTCGATTTAGTTTCTAAAACCAAGTGCAAGCTGGTATCTTTAAACGGCCCAGGAACGATTTTATAATGGGCTTGAAATTGATTTTTTTTTTTTTTTTTTTTTTTGCTGATAATGGATTGATTGAGATTTCCTGCTCGGTTTATATAATTAATTATAAAAATATATCGCTAAATAGTAATATTTATTTATTCATTAATGCTGTAAAAGTTAACTATCTATTAAATGTTATGTTCGAATAAATGTCCGCATTTGCTTTAAATTTTTTTTTTAATAATTTATTTACTTTGTATAATAACTTACTAAATAAGCGACTTCCAGGAGTCCAAATTTATTAGTTGTCAGTTATTGTAAAAGTTTTGGGTTATTATAATTTCAATAGAGGTATTATTTCTTAAAATAAACAGAAACGCCATATTCAAAAGTATTGATAATCAAAAGCTGGTATTTAAAAAATGTTCTCCGCCACAGCAAAAACAATTTTTTTTTTAAATTCATGTTTGCACGGCTTGCACTGGCGCGTTCTGTCAATCAGCTTTCATCCTTAAATTTTGACTCTTAATAGTCTGGCTATTTTTGTCAAAAGCAAAGACTAGAATATAAATAATATAAAGTTATGTGACATTCTGTTGAATGAAATACGTCGCACTAGAGCTGCACAATAGGCTATTAGCACCGTTTCGTAATCTATCCCGAAGGAAAGGACCTAAGAACACTGCCTCGTAGTTCTTAAATAATGATAAGAACCACTGGTCAAATATTTTTAAAATTAACAATTCTATAGGTTCTCATCTCTTTGAACAGTCAATTTTGGCAGCGGGCAATGGCACAAGCTTTTACAAAACAGCTGGTACCCCCTTGAAGCAGTCTTTTGAGACTTCTCATTCCCTCAGTCGGTTTTGTCTCACAACTCCCTTTCGGGTAATCGTTTTGAGAATCTCGCATCATTGTAATTTTTTTCATTGAAATTCCACCCAAATTGAATTTTAATCAGTAATCTTCAGAAAAGTGTACTCTCAGTTAAATTGTTTATTTCACACTTTAACTGTGTATCATTAGTTAATTATAGAATACCCAGATTTCCTAAAATAACTAAAAGTGTGGAAATATTAATTATTCACTTTGACAGACTTGATTACCTATTTCATGAAATAAATTGATATTATATACAACAACTGAATTATGCACCGGTAACAGATAAAAGCCATTGTTCCACGCACATTGGCGTTTGATTTTCTATCAAAACTGGTTTCCAAGTGAAGAACACTGAGCGGAAACAAGAATGGAAATAGAAGACAAAGCGTCCGCAATGAGGCTCCGTAACCTCTAATTTATACATCCTTTTGAGCTGCGGTACAAAAATATAGTCCTTTCACATGGTGTTTGGCAAGGATGAAGTGTAGATATCCTAGTTTTAAAATCACATTTCTTGCTTTCAAAAATACATTAAATGTTACACATTTAATGTTTTTCCATACTTGCTTTCATACTTAAAAGAAGAAGTGTGAAGGGGGGGGGAGGAGGATATTAAATTAGACCGACGCAACACCTCTAGATGCAAAACCAAGATAGAAATTTATTTCTACATGTTTTCCGACTAGAATATCATTCAGTCGTCCGCCACGGTGAAGTACATTTTCCCGATTGGGAGTCCTCACTCCAGTTCTTAATTTAGTTCTGTATTGCAAAAGTCTTCCAAAGATGTCCTCGAATACCTCATGTCATGCGTTTACACGGGAATGGTGCACCTTAAATATCATCGGACGCGTCTTGATGTCACAACGCGTCTTGAAGCCTACTGAGGTTGCGTCGGGTACCAGCTCAGGTGCTGTCTTCGTCATCTGATTATGGTTCAAAAATACGAGAGGCAGTGTTCTGGGATCTTTCCTTCGAGGTAGATCCCGAACCATTGCCAATAACCCTTTGTAATTCTCTAGCGGTACATTAATTCTGCCAAACCAACCTCACATGAGTAGACGTGGGTTGCAAATTTTAAACGAGTGGGATACAAGTTCAGGTAACTCGTCATAAGACCGTGATTCAAAATGACGAGACAGCATACAGAATAACTTTCACAATCCTAATGAGCTCAAATACAGTGTCTATAAACATTTAAAAAAAATTGGTAAATACAAGACCAGGGGGTCATCCAGTTGCCTAGTGGATAAAAGCGTTCAACTATAGTAATCATATGATTGCTGGTTTGAAACAATGCGATGGACTTGAAAAGAAAAGTTTTTAAAAAAATAGTGCTCTTGAGATCGGAAGGTTGCCAGCTTCGCTACAAAATTACTATAAAGTCGTCCAGAACCTGTAAAAAGTTATACTGGCGTGTATACGGGATTTGTGCACGATAAATCTGATCGGCGTCCAATGTCCTGACAGCTATTGAGGTTGCGTCGGGTGCCAGCTCAGGTATTTTCCTCATCATCTGACTAATGTTCAAAATTACGAGACACCGTTTTCGGATCTGTCCTACGATATAGGCCCCGAACCGTCGCCAGTAGTCAACTATGCAACTCTAGGGCTACAATAATTAACCAAACCAAACCATCCATCACAAACCAGTAAGCACTTTCCCATGGCAAATTATTTTTATTTACAGTTTGAAAACCGGAATTTTTAAAGAAATGAATCCTCACAATTTTAATTTTTAATTATTAAAAAGCAATTGAATGCTAATGCAAATGTTGCTCTTTGTTGGTATGATATTTGGTTTTCGAGTTTTAAGTTATTAAAACAAAATTGATCTCCATTGTTTCTAAAATGAAGTGATCCATATTGAAATATTTTATATGCATTTAAAAAAATTCGTGATTTTTTTTTCCTTTAATAAAATTTGCATGGGGTGATAACAAGGAAGGTTAATTTTTGGCACTTCTCTCCTAAGCCTAAAATTATGTTTTTAAGTACGAAACATTTCAATAAATTTTATTTTTTTAATAATAAAATGGGAGCTTCTCCTACACCCAAAACTTTTATTATAAATTAAACATGACAACTTGAAATTTTCTAAATTCTTGCTTTACTTTCTGCGATGTATTATGCAATCCCTTTTAATATATTTGCATGAATATAAATTAGAGACATGTATCAGAATTTGTGAAAGTTGTTTATCAACACTTGAGCACTGTCTAAATTAAAAGATAGTAATATTTTAGGATTTAGTAGAAATATATGTCAACTATAGACTCTTATTTGACTTTGTGACTCCATGTTAGACAAAAAAGAATCTAAATTTCATAAGTTATTATCATAAACATAAAGCAATATACCTCTGATTTTCTTATAAGTCTTTATTTTCGAAATAATAAATCTATAATTTTAGAAAATATGTTTTCTTGCAACTTGCGAGACATTTTCTCAATTTGAAACCCATGTTGATTTTTCTATATTGTGTTCATCTTAATGTTTACAATCAAGTTATTATCATTTATAATCAGATCAAATTGAATCACCCTGTATATCATATTCAGTGGCAGCGATGAGGGGGGGGGGGGGGGGTATACCACACGACTTTCCAAAAACCTAAACAAATTTGCATAAATTTTGTAAAGTAATTGGGCATGTGCCCTCTCACTACATACGACTGCGGCTGATCATATTGCAGACAAATTTAGTATGTGTTTCTTATATTTTGTTTCACGGTTTTTCCTGTTTCTTAAGAATTCCCCATTTTATTTTTTGTATAGTTATCATTGCTATATTTTATCAATCACCAGAATTATTTTATATTTTTTTAATACTTGACATTTATTAGTTGACATGTTAAAAATAATTATCTATTATATTTACGAAAATCTTGCATTTTGTTCTCATCAGTGTGCATTCTGACTAAATGTTGTGTTTTATATGTGTTATGTTGCTGTTAATTTGAATATCTTTCAATTTAATATATTCATATATTTCATACACAAGTGTTCTTAATTTATTTTTTTCTTCTTCATTTTAGAAATATCAAGATTTAGGTGCAACTGTTGAATGGGTAGATGCCACACAAATGATAGAAGAAATGAGAACTGATGTTCAAACTGTTCTTTCTTGGAAAAAATTAGCAATTGATGTTAGTAAAATTTAATTATAAAAAAAAATTATATTATTTCTTAATTTTGTTTGTTTAATTTTTTTTAATCATTTAACTCATCATGACTATCAATCGATTATTTTTACTATTTAATTGTATCTTTATTTTCTTTAAGGTTAAAAATCTATTTTATCGCTCTCAATATTTGTAGTTTATTTTTTTAAAAATTTTATTTAAATGCTTCCATAGTGTGCATTTAAGCTAATTATTTATTAAATTGCAGCAACTAATTTTCTTGCATGGTATATTAATGTTATCATGAATAACATTCATTTAGTTTAAACTAATGTTCTGCAAACTGTAGACCTCATGACCAAAAAAAAATCTATTTTTTAACACGTGTGTTGTTTTTAATGACTGCAAGAGCATTCATGCCAAATTTGACGAAAGTCAAACAACGTGTTTGGTCGTAACTGCATAACAGACAGTGGGAAGGTAGACTTAAAACAGGGACCTCACTAATGTTCAGTCAAAAAGTTACTTTAAAATTAAGAATGAAATGGATGTCCGATATCTGGCCTATCTGTCTGATTTTTAACTATCTGGAAGCAAAGTACCGGATATTTGATTACCATGCCAGATATCCAGATAAATAAAATGCTGGAGATGTTTTTTTTTCAATCAATTATGTTTTGTTCTTGCTTTAAGTATTTTTCTGAAAATACTACCAATGTATTCTGCATGTTCTCCTTTGAATTTTTCTTGGGATATTCAAGTGGATAAGTAGTGAAATGATAAGTTTCTCGTTAAAACCTAAGCAAAGGCTATTTAGATATGGTAGGTCACAGAATAGATAGTACTAGGAAGATATGCTGCAGACATTCGGAACCAGCCACTAGATATCTTGGATTATCTCTGAGTTTGTACAATCCAGCTACATCTCATTGCATTATATGTTAGAATTGTGCATTATATGTTAGAAATTTAGATCGGCAGTTTGGAAATATTTCAGAATTATGTTTTCAAATGCATCATACAGTACAGCTCCGGCCTTTTCATAATCAGTATGAATATGAATAGTTTATTAAAAAACTGTTAAAAGAAGATCTTTTCATAAAAAAAAAGCCTGCCCGATATCTGGCAAAAATCAGTTTGGATATCCAGTTTGTAATCTGCACCGGATATCCAGCAAAACGACTATCCGATTCATCCCTATTTAAAATAAGCTTTAGTTATGTTTAATACTTTTAATAGTTTTGCAATGCAATAATTTTTAAATATATATTTGTAGAGAATCAGAGAAGCTGCTGAACATGCTGCTGCTGGTCATCAGCATGATAAGAACATCAAGGTAAGGTTCTTAAAATATTTTTAGATCTTCTTTAATCCACATATCAAGAAGAAAAAAAGTGTTAAAAGATTTAGCTCTTCTCAAAAATGTTTAAAATCCACATATGCAACTTATTAACTGAACTAATATATTAGTAAACATTAAACTGTCATGTAATTTTACTTTTTATTAAAATATATTTTTCATTATTTTATATCATTTAACTAAATGTGATACTAAATATATTAAAAAGTCTGATGTTGCATACCATATTAACATGGAATCATTTTACAAAATATATTTCAAATCTACATACATAGTTTAATCAACATATATTTGTAGGTATTAATATTGTCAACACAAACTGTAATTCTAGTTGTAATGCCTAGAAATGCCCAATTGACAAATTAGATAATTCCTGTAATGTTTAATATGATACAGTCAGTATTGAATAATTGTGTTTTGAAAAGGTAGAAACTCTGTGTAGAGCTTAAAAAGCTAGAAATTTTAGGAAATGTGTTTGTATAAAATCTATATTTTTAATAAATACCTATGATTGTATGTTGATTAAAATATGTATGTATATTTGAAATATATTTTGTAAAATGCCAGATATTCCATGTGAATATAGTATACAAATACAGCATCAGACTATTTAAAACTTTTATGATTAACTATTCATTACTCTTAAAAATCTGGTTTTACAGATTATTCAAAATTTGCTTTTTTTTTAATTATTGTACTTATACTGATTTTTTTTTTTTTAGTTTGAATATTACAATGCCAGAGAAAAAGAGGAAAAAGAAGAAATCAATAAAATTGAGAGTAACGATATAATTATTGAACCTAAGCCTCAAAAGAGCATTCGAGAGCTTGAAATGAAACCACATCGGAATTTTGCCAATGCTCCTGTTAATTTTAATCATAGTTCAGTTCATGTACCTACTAATGTATATGCCGAAGGTATATATATTTTATCTTGAAAAACTGCTATGTGTAGTTTACAATATTTATATTTGTACTGTTACGTAATTGTTGCTTTTTTAAAAAACTTTTTGTTTAATTGGAGAATTTCATTCTATTTTTGGATTAGTAAATTCAATTCCAAAGTTTATGATTATATTTCATTTAATTGTTCTGAATAATAATAAAGTTATTTTCTGTATATTTTGCCTCTTTTAAACTTAAAAAATTTCATATTGAATTTTTATTTGAAACTCTAGATTAATTAAAAAGTTTTTTAAAGCACTCATGAAGTCTGTATTAAATTAATTACTTGTGTAACTTTTGTAGTAGTTTCATATGTATGTTTGTTGCATAAGATATTTTTTCCATTTCATATATACATACATTATAATAAGGTTAAAAGAGACAGGTTTGTTATCAGAACTATTTACAATAAGAAATATTAAACAATAATATGGTGCTTGCTTAGCACACTATTCAGGAGCTCAATGCGTGACACTGCAGGAGCTAATATGGCTTCTTTTATATATGGACAACTGCAGTCCCACAAAGGAACTGGACAGCCGCACTATAATTACTTTTATGGTTTCACTGATAGCATATAACTATTTAAGTGGCAAGCTTTGTATGTTGCTTGAAGTGTATCAAGTAATTCTTTTACTTTGTTAACATTTAAATATAATTTTTAATGAATCTAATAATATACAATTATTTATAATGAATTCCTGTACTGAATATGCTTTACAAATCTAAGAATGATTAATATTTTCAGATCCAAAAGTACTGAACTCTATAAAGTGGTCAGAGTATCTTACTTTTATATTTAAAAATAACCTTGCTGTGGATCCTTCCTTAAACTGGCAGTATTTCGGCAGTAGTACTGGATTTTTGCGAACTTTTCCTGGTAAGTACAAATTTTAAAAATACATTGCCTAATGTTTACATAGTGTTTAGCTTCTGAGTTTTGTAATATTTTTAAGTTATATCAAAATATTTGCTTATTAAGATATCAATTAATACTAAGTTGCTTTTTTTATGCTACGATAAATTGTAACCACTTCCGGCAATTCACCATTTTGAAACCCTGTCTCCGCATAGGGCATTCAAGAGCTACCCACATGCATTTATTATTAAGTAAAACCACCCCGCCGTGTCATCATTGCCAACAACCTCTCTCCATAATTCATATTTTAACTTCTTGTCCCCGTCTTAGACTTGTATATATTCGCTTTTTTAACACTTCATCTCCCACATTGCCCTATTTATTGAATCATCCACCACATTCATCCCTATTTATATTTTTAAACTACACAGGATTTTTACCTTTTCTTTAACATTAAGCTTTGTTTATGTGTGTTTTTAGAATTTTATTGTTGGTATAAAATCTAGTGTTTGGCGCAGCTTGGCCATATTTTGGCCCTTGTGCCAGTAAATCTCAACCAACCAACCAACCATCATTTTGAAACCATTGGAAATTACATGAAATACATTCGTTACAATGACCTGTCGTTATAACCTTGTGTTGGTCTTGCCAGGTGCCCTTATATCAAGGATCTATTGGATTGTAATTATTTGTGGTCTAAAATTTTTTATGGGTGATGACATTAAGCTTTCATGTAATACAAAGATACACTTTATAACTTAGAATTTGATCCTTATAAAATGATATTTAAAAATGTATTGAACTTGATATTAATTGTAATAGAGTCATTTATTAAAAACACTAGGGGGCTCCGCCCCCTGCTCCGCTAACGCTCCACCAACCCCCGGAGGATTGCTACGCAATCCTCTTTAGTTTGCTTCGCAAACCAATACCGGCTTCATACACTGTAGGCGATGACAATGTGTTCTAACAACAATACTTTTTTTAGTTATATAAATTATTACTGGCAGTGCCGTCACACAAATTTATTTTTAGTATGTTGAGACAAGAAATTTCCCAACTTAACGATCCGAAATTCCGAACTTGAACGATTCAAAATTCCCAACCTAAGGACATCGGGTACCAGCTGAAGTGTTATCCTCGTTATCTGACCACTGTTAACAATATGAGGCATCGTTCCCGGGTCTTTTCTTTGAGAAAGGCCTCGAACCAAAGCGTCCTTGATGTAGTAAGTAAATACGTACCAATAACAAATCAAGGGCACTTTGCTCGAACCAACGCCAGTAGTTCAATGTGCAGCTCTAGTGTGACGTTTTTTAACCAGACCACACCTACCTATTCGAAATTGCACAACACAACAGTGCTAAAAAAATTCCCAGTTCCAACTTATAAGACATTTTCAGCTTTTTTATAGGTAATATTAAACAGTTCTTTCGAAAGTATTGATTTGTCGCACGCATGTTCCAATGCAGTGGTCCGTTTTGAGGTCTAATTTAAGTTTCATCTTAATAAAAGTTGGGCAATTTCTAGTAGTCCGTCGCTTTCCTTTGCTAATAATATTATATTGCCTGAGGCATAAATTTTCCCAACTCAGAGATTTTTAAAACTCGAAATTCCCAACTTTTAAGGTTTCAAGTTTACAGGGGGGGGGGATGCTTCCCCCCAATCCCCCCCCATAACTGGAAAAACTCAACTGTAGAAGTGCTTCAACGCAATTGTGCTCATTGAAAAGCGAAACATGTGTAAACAAACAACAGCATAAACGCGCCAAGAATAAATAGGCTTAATCGCCAACTTATATTTATATAAAGTAAGATAATTGAGAATTGGCGCTAATAATAATTCGCCGTTGGCAGCCAAATACACGTTGGCATTTTGCCAATGTTGGCATTTCCTTCCGGAGTATCTTTTAATAATATTTATAGTACTTCACATAAATAGTTACATCTAATTTATTTTTTAAGATAGAATTTCAGTATTGATACCATTCAAGAAAGAAAGATTTTACGAACGTAACTATATTTTTTTAACGGGAAAAAAGTATACTTTTGAACTATTTAGAGCAGTTTTAATTTATCACTTAAAATTTTACCCGTATAATTGACGATTATTTCAGACATTTCGTCAATTATTTAAAAATTTATAACTACAAAACTAAATCGAAATTTCACAAACGCTCTGGATCATTTGTAGCCAATAGTTTAATCTATATCCCTAATTTTTTATTTATTTTTTTGTTGAAAATTGGAAGACAAGTATCCAAAAATGTATGAATTGTTTTCAAAATTTTCTAATATCATGACTTTAACATAAAATAACTTCTAATATACTGATCGTATTGAAAAAAGAAAATATTCATCTTATTACCCAAACATTTCTTAATAAACTGGCATAATATCATAATTTTAGGACATTTACTTTTTGAGATGCAAGCGGAACAATGAGACAAAAAGTCGCAAATTAAAATTTTCTCGAAATATCCGACATTTTTATCCTTCTTCGCTATTTTTTATACCTATCTTAATTGACCATATCTAATTTAATTGTAAAGATAGAAATATAATCTTTATAACATCAGAAAGAAGAAGTTTTAACGAACATTAATATATTTTTTTGAATAAGAGAATATGTAATTTTAAATAACTTATAGCAATTTAGAAATCACGTTTCAAAAATGAGGGTGAAAAAACTTTAAAAAGTGGAGCGTGTTTAAATGTTTCAAAAATTTATAAATCCAAAACTAATTCGAATTTAAAAAAATGCTTACTTGGATTTCCAGTTCAAAGCTATTTCTACACTCCCTAAAAAAATTGGATCTCTCCTCTTAATAGTGTTTCAGAAACTCGACGGACAAAATTAGTTGTAAGCGAAATTTTATCAACGACGACTTTAATATTAAATAACTTATAAACTAATAACAGTATTGAAATAAAAATATATTCTTCTTATTTATCAAACATTTCTTAACAAATTCACTTAATTTCGTATATTTAGGACTTTTACATTTTGAGATACGATCTGAATAACATTGAAAGAACGGAAAATTCCCCCTAGTACTTACTTTTTCCCCCTAGGGCTTACTTTTTTTTAAAATAGAGAGATAACAAATGAATGTGTATTAAATTTAAATAACTAGTATATAATTTCATATTTATGCTTATCTAATCCATTTCCTTTAAGCCACATCATGGGCCAAAGAAGGAAGGCAAAAACCAGATTTGTATGATTGCCGGACACGAAATTGGTAAATACATACTATACATATTATACAATACATATACATACAATACATATTTTCTAATAAAAATTTCGAACAATAAAAACTAATATAATATAAATTATAAACACAATATGTTAAAGCATTGTTAACCTATTTTTTTGCACATAAAAAAAATTATTCTAGTTATGAAAAGTTTGAGTATGAAAAAAGTTTTTTTTGCAGTAAATAATTAAGTTGCACAAGAAAAATTAATATTTCTCTAAAATAAAATTATGAAACTGTTATTGCAGGATAAATATCAAATTTCTTTTTTACTACTTAAACTAACTTTTCTGTACAACGAACTTGTGAACCCTCAAACTGTTAGAAAACAAAATATTTCTAATAGTTAGCAATTTCATTCTACTTATTATATTCTATATATATATTCTAAAGCAATTAAAGATTAAGATTTTCTACCTAAAAAGGTTAATAACACCAAACTCAAATACATGTAATATATTCAGTGATGTAATATTCTATGAATACTAAATATATTCGTAGTGGTCATCAATGTACAGTGGCTAGCAAAAGCTAATAGAATGTTGGAGTACATCAGGAAAAGGGTTTCATCAAAATCTAAGGATATAATCTTACTATTGTATAGAGGTTTAGTAAGGCTTCATCTTAAGTATGCTGTACAGTTTTTGTCAACATGTCTTAAAAAATACATTAATTTGTTAGAGAAAATTCGGCACTGTGCTACTAAAATGGTTCTAGATTGTCAGAGGCAGTGAATGAAGACAGATTAAGAAATTTGAATATGTATACAATACTCTGGAAAAGAGAAGGGTTAGATGAGATTTAATTCAACTGTTCAAATTTATTAAATAGGTGTGTGGAGGGTTTAGGTGTTAATATGAGTGATAGAATGAGAGGTCATGGGTTTAAATTAAACAAATCACATTTTAATCCGGATGGAAGGAAACTATATTTCTATAATAAACAAATGGCACAATTTTCCAGTGAATATTGTTAATTGTACAGGAGTAAATGATTTTAAGGAGAAGTTAGAGGTTCATTGGGGGATAGTTAGGAAAAACTAGCTGGACAACCTTGTTGGGCCTTAAGGTTGTTGTCAATATTTGTATTTTTAAATAATACACTTTAATTTTTTATTTGAAGAAATAATTTAAAAGAAATTACACAGTCTGCTGCAAGTATTTTATAAGATTATCTGTGTTTTGTACAGAAATTTGTTGGCATTTCAAATTGATATATACATTTACTTTAACTTGCCTATTCAATTAGGATTTTTGTTTCATAGCTTCATTCGTTATACTAACATTTACTAACAAGTAAATTAAGTACTAACATTTGAAAATATTGTAGGTATGTCAAAGCAGCGGCGTCTGCTAAGGATATTGTTATATTAGTGGACAGCAGTGGATCTATGACTGGTATCAGGAAAGAAATAGCAAGGAATGTGGTTGCTGATATACTTTCTACTTTAACAGAAGATGATTTTGCAACTGTTCTCAAGGTAATTTAAAATTATTTTTTTGCTGTGTATTTATATTTTAATTGAATATATTGATTGAATAATTGTAAATTGAATATATTGATGTACAATTTTTTTTTCAATTATAATTGTTTTAGTTTGATGAAGATGTTTTCCCAGTTGTTCCTTGCTTTGAAAATTCTTTAGTTCAAGCTAATGAAGAAAATATTCGGGTAAGTTGATTTACATATAATTAAAAAAAAACAGCAGAAAATATTAGATAAGCAGGTGTTAGATATATTTGCCTACTATTAGTTATACTATTCTAGACATAATAATTTATGCTTGTGTTGCACTCATCTTTTAAAGGTGCTTTTTATATGACAATGAAACTATTTCAGTGACATAATTATTTATCCATTTAAAGAAAAGATGTTCTTTTTTTTTCATTACAGAAATTTATTAAACAGTTTAAATATTCCTTAATGGAAAGTATTATCTTTTACATTGTTTCAAAACATCTTACAAAATAGAAAAATAAACTATTCTTAACACTGATAAGTTTTTTTTCTTCTAGGAATTCATGAAGCACATGAAAAAAATTGATACAGCTAATATTGCAAACTTTACATTAAGTCTTATAACTGCATTTGAATTGCTACAGAGGGTAAGTATACATTTCAAAATATTTGTGTGAAAGCAAAAGTTCAATTTAACCCTTTCTTTTTTTTGTATTGTATATCTTTGAGCATTAAATTATTATTATCATGTTGAAAAAAATGAAAATTAGTATCTACGCATTTCATTATGTTTTATTATAAACGGCTATCATGACACATAAGTACAAGAGAAACACAGTTTAATCACATGTAGCATCTTTGATGTATTTTACATTGCAGGGTTAACATATATTACTAGTGTGTGTCAGCTTTTTTTTTAAACAATTATTGTTTCTAGCCATAACTTATTATTAGCAAATTACTAAAGATACAAAATATGTTTTGAAAAAATAATGTGAAAAATCTTATTTTATTTATGAACCTTTTTCATTAGATAGATCCGACAGTTTATTTTATTGTTATCAACTAGTTGCATGGCAAAGTGTTGCTTTTTTGGTCTGACTCCAGATCAGAAGGTTGCGTGTTCAAATCACATCCGGGTCACCACTTTAGGGGTTCGAGCGGAACCACTAAAGTGGTGAGCCATACGGACCCCCACTTGGGGTCCGTATGGCTAGGTCGCCACACTTTTAATCCATTCAAATATCTATATTCTTTATCAGGTGTTCTTTTATGAGAATTAGAAAAATAATATTAAAATATTTATGAATACTTTAAATTTTAGAAAAGTAGCTCATTATAAACTATCATTGTCCTCAACTGCTACATAAAAAAAAAATGTACTCCTCTAATTGTATAACTGTGAATTTTGTAAAGAAGTCAAACTTGTATGCAACTCTTCTTTATTTATATACTTTTACAATTTGAAACTGTGTTAATTAATATCAGATTAATTTAGACTGACGAGTATGCAATAACATTTATTTAGGATTCAATATAGAGTATATGGCTGGATTACTAAGCTACTGACAATTGTAACTTGTCTGTGTTGAGTAATTGTAATCAATGACAATATTGTAAGATTATTCCAAGGGAAACGTTTGTTATATATTGTTTTGACCTTGCAATATACTGCTTATTGAAACTTATAAAATCACAAACTCAATTAAAAATATTGCCTTATTTCATTTATTTTGAAAAATTATATAGAGGTAAAAGTAATTTGTATATTTCCTTTTATTTTTTATTAATACCAGCTTTTGTGCTTATAATTCAACACTATGTGTGTTTAATATCTGTCGCTACTAATTACAATCTCACGCCTTTGCAACAACTTTACTTTTTAACAAAAATAAACAAATTATGTTATAATACCAACTACATGATTCAATATTCTTTTAACATCCAAAATTTCATCTACAAGTTTAAATGAAAGTGTCATGATTGATAATAAAATAATCTATTATTCAAACATATTATTTAAATGATTTCTTTTTAAATATATCCTAAATTTATATGTTTAATATAAGTTATTTGAAAATACCACCTCAGTAAAGTCATTATAAGTAAATATATTTCAAGTCTTCAGATTAAATTCATGTTTTCTGTAGTGTGGTTTTCTTTAGATTAATAAAGTTATGTTTTAAATTTAAATTTCTGATTTCCTTTCTTGCAGTACAACCGATCAGGGCTTGGAACACAGTGCAATCAAGCAATAATGATTATCACTGATGGAGCCCCAAACACATTTGAAGATATATTCAGGAGATATAATTATCCCAACATTCCGGTATGTCATTTGTTTTTATGATTCATCCCAAATAACAATTACATGTTTGTAAAAGCAATAATTTACAATGTGTATGTTTGTTGGATTTACTTAAATATCTCAATAAAGTGAACTTTTATATGTTCAAATAATTATATTAATTTAGATATTTTTTTTGTAATCTTTTTACATAAAACTTTCCTTTTCAATGCTATGATTACATATTCCAGGTTCGTGTATTCACATATCTTATTGGAAAAGAAGTTACTGAGACTCATGAGGTTAATTATATGGCTTGTGCTAATAAAGGTATCTACTATTTATTATCCTCTTATTTAATAAAGAATCTATAATAGTCTCCTAAAGAAATTTGCACAATTAATTTATTATATACTTTTGCATTCATTCTGTCTTTAAAGGTAGAATTTGTATTTATCAATTATTTTATAAAAGCAAATAATTTGGTAAAATCCATAAGTATACCACCATAATTAAATTAGTGTCAGGGAAATCTTATATTAATGTTTGTTTTTCTACCCACCTATTCAATTGAAGCATAAAAATAGCTCTAATTTCCTAAAAAGAACTTTATAATTATGTATGATTGATTTTTATATCAAAACAGTTTCATTTATACCTATGTAATATATTTTTTTTGCTAATTTTTTTTTCTTTTAGGTTACTTTACACATATGGCCACTTTATCAGAAGTTCGGGACAAAGTACAAGTAAGACTTTATTTAATTTCCTTTGCATTTTTCTTCTAATATCTTCAATCACTATACAGTTATTTAAGAAACCTGTGATGTAGTGTGAAGTAATTAGTTTAATTTCATGCAATTTAGTACTATGTATATAAAGCCAATAAAATTATTGTTATATTTCTTAAAAAACTTAGAGCTAAGTGTCAAAAAGTTTTTTTTTAAATACACTACATATTTTATTGAGTTTCATGATTTGATTGTATTTTCCTTTTGTTTGCTTAGAAATATGTTCCAGTTATGAGTAGACCTGTGGTTCTTTCTGGTGCCCATCCTTACATTTGGACTTCTGTCTATGCTGACGTTCCCGTGAGTATTTCAATAAAAATTTGTATTAAAATCTTAAATTTATTATGTCAAATATAAGGCATCCTTTTAGTTTGATGTGGCAGTTTCAGGTAATGTCAGGGTTTTATATCATGTAGATTCTTACCAAAATAGAGACTTAAAAACAGACAGACCAAAAAATATAATTAACAATCACCCAACTTTTATCCACCATGCATTTTATAAACTCTATTATACCAATCATTTTGAATACCGAATTGACATAAATGTATTATGTGACTATGTAACCACAACAATAATAAGGAATTTTAGATTAGCATTTACACAAAATTACTTCAAATAATTTATAGATTTAAATAAGCATTTATACAAGTATGATTAAAGGAGAAGGAGAAAGTATTCCCCACAATTAAATAAATATTAAAAATATGTATCCTACTGGCTATAGCATAACTTGTATCTTCTCACTATTAACGCTTTGCCATGTGAATGAATTTCAAGCTACGTTTTATTTTGCTGAAAGCACTTTATCTCAGTCATTATATGTGAAAGATGATGGTTATTAGTGGTATATCTTTGAAGAAGTCATCAGTCACAAAATGTGGGAATTTAATTATCTAATAAATTAAACATTCTACAAAAGAAAATCTCTTTAAAAGCAGAAATTTGCATAATTATCCAAAATATCTTAACTTTTATATAAATGTATGGACATAAACAATTATCACAAAAAAAAAAATTTACTTTGTATTTCATATATGATCAATTTTAGTTTTATGTTTTATTGTACATTAATTTCATGAGTTTGTTTGCTTTATTTACTTTACATAAGAGTGTAACTTGACTCAAACTTGAACTCAGTTCCAAAAGTTTAATATGCCATTGCCATCTTAGTTATTACACCATCAAAGCAATTATTTCCAAATATCAATCTTCTTTAAACAGTGTATTTAAAAACTACAAGTGTCATATTTATTATAATTTTCCAGAAACAGATTATGTGTTATTTTTTTAATCTTATACTTTTGTTTTATTGATTTCTATATAATCTGATTTTATACAATATTGAATAAAATTCAGGCTACTGATTTGACAAAAACCGAGTGGAAGGATAGGGAATTTGAGGTTATTCGCCGTAGACTGAATGCTATGCGACGTCGGCATTGGTTTGCTGCACAAGAAGATGAGGAATTTGAAGATCCAGACAGCACACCAGAGCCTTTAATAGAAGCTAAAACAATTAGGGTCTGTTTAACAAAAAAAATAAGATGTCATGTGTTTGTTACACGCATGATCCTTGCTTGGATGTTCCTTTTATCATCAAGTAAAACTTATTTATTAACAAGCATTCATCCTATTTTACATGTTTAGCGCCATTTACTTTTCACTCGGTTACACAGATCATATACAATTGCATCTGTAATTAAAAACAAATTACAACTTATTTTTATTAATTATTTACCAATTGATATTTTTATTATGATATGCTATTTCAAATAAAGTAATTGTTACATCAAATACAGTAATAATATAAGCATATGAGTAAGTAAGAACATTTTTAAAATACAAATTTTTTTATGCATACCAAACCAAATGATCTTCAAAAGTAATAAAACTACAAACTGAATTTTTCATTAATGTTTTTATGAAAAGTTTTATTCTTTTCCAGTGTGTTTACTAAATCTTTTTTGCATGCTGCATATTTGGAAATCTATGCAATTTTCCTTTTTTAACCATCGTCGCATTCATGACCCATATAGATCCCTCGCAATAGATACAGAAAGAAAGAGGTAGGTCCACATTAACCTCAATGTCCTTTAATTGAAATTAACCTGTTAAAAGTAATATTAGATTTATTGAAAATATATCTAATATTACTTTTGCATGAATGAGTAAAAGCATGCATACATGCATGAATAAAAGCTGCATATTTAACAATATATTCAAGTATTTTTTTTTTTAATTCTAGACATAACATAGTTTTAATAATTGATAACTGTTTATTTAGTTATTTTAAATATGTATATCTCAATATTTTATTAAAAATTATTTTTATATTTATCTTTAAAAAAAATTAACAAATACTATTACCTTAACCATTTTACACCTGTAAATTTATATAAGCGGTATTTGTTAAAACTTTTAATTTATATTTTTATAATTCAAATCTATTTACAAATATTTAAATTTTGAATTTTTTTTTTTAATTTAACCATTTAAAAAAAAAATTAATAATTTATAATGTACATTAAAAAAATTAATTATGATAGTCTTTAATGTCAATTTATTACAGTGATATATTTTTTAAATGTATAGATTTTATTCAATTTAATGTATAGATTGCTCTAAGAAAGTTATTAGATATCGTCTTAATTAGTATTTTATTAGACATTGTCGTGATTACTATTTTAGTTTGTAACATTAAATTTACCAGCATTTAAATTAATTTACAGCCATTGCAGCTAATGACAACAGTTGCTACACCTGTTTTTGATAAGAGAAATGTAGGTATATTTTAGTGCATTTGTAAGATGTTATTTAGCTTACTAAATAGTTAAACTATGTAAATTGCAACAATAAAGTGTTCTTCAGAAGCAATTAAAAAACCAACAATTATGAATATTATTGTGCAAACAAGCATATTCTAATAGGAAGTCTAATTTATGTTTTTAAAACTGCTGTTTGAATAATATAATGCAAAATAGTTGCAGTTTAAATTATATGAAATACATATATTATATGACATATGACAAAAATTATTTGTAGATGTAAAATTATTTTTTAGTTTTTAAACTATTTTTTGCATTTAAATATTTAATACTAAAAACAAATTATTGAAAATAAGGTAATTTTTTTAATTCTTTCAATTTAAATCTTTTATATATTTCAATTTCTGCTATAAATTTTTATTTAACAATTTTCTGATTTTCTTTAATTGCATTTTCAGCCAAAAGTTGCTAGTCTGTTAGGAGTTGCCGGTACTGATGTTCCTATCCGAGAAATTACTAAACTAACCAGAGCTTATAAGGTAAATGCATTTTTATTTAAACTATAATATTTGACTTTTTTACTAAACAACTTTTTTATTTTTAAGCAAGATAGTTGTTCATAATGTTTTACATGTTAATTATTTTACTTACTACTTCTGAAGGATTTCATCCAAAAGCATCTCATAATATTACCTTTAAGAAGAATACTTAAATCCCATTTGATAGCTGTTAATTATTTTCTATTTGATCTCAGTGTATATATAAAAAAAATAGTTTATTGCATATAATATTCCTAATAGAATAATATAAAACACTCATTACAGTTAAAATAAAGTCCTTGTAATGCAAATATTATTTCTTTGAAATGTCTGTCTAATAAAAAATATGTACACTAAATTAAAATATTTAAACTATTTGTATTAAAGTGAAATAGTTTGATTTACAATATTTCTCAATTTCTCCACAGATTGGTGTGAATGCATATTCTTTTGCTGTAACAAACAATGGTCATGTTCTCTATCACCCTGAGCTCCGACCACTAGTAAGTTTAATTTATTTTCTAACCTAATTACATTTATATTAATAGAAAGTATTTTTATTGTAATGATAAATGTACTCCAGCAAAGGAATAGTTTTATTAATCAGTATGTTATGTAAAATTAAGAAGTTTTTTTCAACATTGACTAAATCCTTTTTGGTTAAAGTACTTGAAATTTATGTTTTGAGTAAAACATATCTGTTGCACTTATTATATTAACACTTGCAATTTTAATTTTTCAAGAAAGTAACATGTGTATCACCCCCTATATTACCCAATACTGTAAAAATAAATTTCGTATTTTATCTTTGATGAACCAAGTTTAAAAGCAGGCATCTTAGGCTTTTTAAAATATTGTATATAAAAACAGTGGTGGCCCTACTGCAGTACTGCATACCTTTAATTTTATTTATGTAATTGAAATCTGCTATTTAATAAATATCTACTTATTGAATAAAGGTTGTTTTTTAACTGAAAAGGTTATAAAAATTTCAACTAATAAAAAAATGTAGCTATATGTTGTTTAATTAATAGTTTAACTGACTACATCGAATGTGCTTAAAAATTTATGATGTTTGTGGGACATAACTAATCTTGCCTCACCTAAAAAATGTTTCAAGTCTGTCACTGTTTCAAAAATACATTACTTATGTATTTACTTAGGTGCTCCTTAAGTTTTTTATTTAATTGAAAGATATTTGTATTAATATATATTTTTTAATCTCTGTAGTTCCAAGATCTTTTAAAACCTGGTTATCGAAATGTAGATTTGACAGAAGTTGAATTGGTTGATAGCAACACTGGTTTATATGTAAGTTTGAAAGTTTAGATGTTTTTATCTTTCATTAAAGTTTGCAGTATTTAAATTTACTATACTAATCAAATATATTTTGATTTTTGAAACATAAAGCCTATCCACATTTATCGAGAGAAATTTGTCAACATCTTAGACTAAACAAACCTTAAAATGATCTAAATTATTTTATTTACTTATTTATATTTAATTAAATAATATTTTATTTTTTTCAGGAATTCGAGGAAGCATTATTGACAGTAAGTATTTTTAAATATTCCCTACATATTGCTATATTATTTTATAACAAAATAGGTTTTTTTTCCTGTATTTTATGAAGTCTAGTTAGAACTATAGTTAAAACTTTTTTTGTTTTCCAGATTAGAAAAAATATGGT
Source organism: Troglohyphantes excavatus (assembly GCA_963932185.1). NCBI lineage: Eukaryota > Metazoa > Arthropoda > Arachnida > Araneae > Linyphiidae > Troglohyphantes > Troglohyphantes excavatus. Next base: position 24,218,400 of record OZ010675.1, on the reverse strand, counting down.
TGACAGGAGGATAGGCTGGGGGAAAATGTCAGTAAAAGTTCCAATTGATGGATTTGTAAGTTGAAATCCTTTAAATTTGAGAATATCTTCTGTGTATCAATTTGAAATATTTTGGCCTTATTTGATAAAAATTTATTGCCTTTTCGTTACTTGAACATATCTTCCCCATTTTAAATAATTCTCTTTTTTTTTTTTCAGAAAAGAATAGTAACTAGAAATAATTCATATTATTATGGACCCATTGATGACACACCTTTTTCGTAAGTACTTTATATTTATTATATGAATAATGTATTTAATTATTAGTCAAAAATTATCAATGCTTTTATTACTTTTTTTATTTTAATAACCACTTAAGTTTTCCATTTTTTTTTTAAGTTGAAAATGCTTATGTTTTTTCTCTATTACATTATACTATTTTTTTTACTGTTTTTTTACTTTACTTTATGCTTCAGTATAAAGATTGTAGAATCCTTAAACAACAATGCATTACAATAACAGGGATATTAGTAAACCAGAATAAAGGGATTTATAAAAGAGTTTAACAATATTGAAGACCTTTTTGTTACCACCCTATAATATCTTAATACATTGCTACATCACATGGGTATCAAAAATAGTAAGGCTGCATATGTTTTACAGGGTGTAGAAATCAAAAATAGTGAGATTGTAAGCGATCTGGGTGTGTTGGTAAATGAGGATTTTAAAATGAGTCATCAATGTACAGTGGCTAGCAAAAAAGCTAATAGAATGTTGGGGTACATCAGGAAAAGTGTTTCATCAAAATCTAGGGATATTATCTTGCCATTGTACAGAGGTTTAGTAAGGCCACATCTTGAGTATGCTGTACAGTTCTGGTCACCATATCTTAAAAAAGACATTGCATTGTTAGAGAAAATTCAGCACAGGGCTACTAAAATGGTTCAAGGGTTTTCAGGCATGAATTATGAAGATAGATTAAGAAATTTGAATATGTATACTCTGGAAGAAAGAAGGGTTAGGGGAGATTTGATTCAACTATTCAAATTTATCAAACAAGGAGATGTGGAGGGTTTAGATTTTAATATGAGTGATAGAACGAGAGGTCATGGGTTCAAGTTAAACAAATCTCATTTTAATCGGGAAGGGAGAAAACACTATTTCTATAATAGGGTAATAGACAAATGGAACAACTTGCCAGTGAATATTGTTAATTGTAAAGGAGTAACGGATTTTAAGAAGAAGTTAGATATGCATTGGGGGATAGTTAAGAGGTACTAGATGGACCAACCTTGTTGGGCCTTGAGCCTGTTGTTGGTCGTCAATATTTGTATTTGTATTTGTATATAATCTCAAACATACTGAGTAGCATGACAAACTTTATTTTTATTTTTCTCATTTATGTCATTTCTCAGACTGGCTGTTTCCCTTCCTGAACCATATGGGCATTACCGCATAATTGGACAGGTTGAAGTAAAAAGGAGAGAAGAGGATTGTAAGTGTATTTTATTTTAAAGTATTTGCAATAGAAATTTTATCAACATAATAAAGAAACTTTTCATTGTAATAAAAAATGTTCCAATACTAAGTTTCATTACTGATTGGGTAATTAGGTCATTTATGAATTTTTAGTGAAATATTTAAGTTTAATATGAATCTTTTTCATAATAGGGTTAGAATATTTCAGAGGAGATAACTGGAGAGTTCACCCCAACTGGTATCTATTTTTCATTATTTTATTATGAGTAAAATTCTATAAAATTATATACTTTAAAAGTGCATATATATATATATATATCCATTAATAGATCCAGGGTCCCCCAACTGGTCCACTTTTCCCTTAGCAATCGTGGAAGACTTATATAAGTAAAAAAAATTATCACAACTTTTATCGTGTTCTACAAAATCAGAACAAGCATTAACAAAGTTTAGACAAGAACCATTAAATCAATCTGACATCGCAACATTTTTAAATAATCACAACATTTTTACATAAATGTCAGTCCCCTCCCCCCCACATTGTCCTTCTCTGGTGGTCCCCTTATTTGACTAATGGGTTTCTAAATTGACGATTCCGTATTGCATCTATAATGTTAGCCATACACAAATGCGAATTCTCAGTAAAGTTAAAATTTATTTCGAAGAGGGCATAAGCAGAAAAAAATTCAATAAAACTATTAATATTGAAAATTAAAGGTAAGAATTTTACAAATTTAATGCTCTAATTAGGGTATTATTATGCATATTGTTGACTTAATTAAATAATTAACTGCATAACATTCGTGGAGAAAAAATCATTTATATTTATTTCGGGAGTGGTCTGGATCATGTTCATAAGTACTTCTGCCCCCCCCCCCTTTTGAGTACATCTTTGTACTCTGCATCCCCCCCAGAATTTTTTTCTGGATCTGGCCATTCATATTTAGATTCTCATATTTAATACCTCATAAATTCATAGAAATTAAATTTAAGCACTTCTTGATGTAATACTGTAACGACTACCTACGAACCATTTGCTTTTTACAATATTTCTTATTAATATTTTGGTATAATAATCCTTAAAATCAATAGTTTGTTTTTAATATTAAAAGTATTTTTTTTTATAAAATTAGTTCCAATAAATTGTATTAAGGAAATGTCAATTAACTTCTTTTTTCTACCAAATTAGAAAAGGGAAGTGCTCAATTTTTTTGTAGAAAATTTCTGAGACAAATGTAAACCTATCTTTTGATCTTTGATGTTTTTCATATTGTTCAATCAGGGTGTGTGTTTTTTTATGTGTGTTTAGGGTGTATTGTGAAAATCTTCAGAAGAAAGATGATGGTTACACTTCAGCTGAAGAAAATATCAGAATATTTCTTGCAGACTCTCTTGCAAGTCAAAACTTTCGGTGGCGCACAAGCAGCACTCGTCCACCAATATTTGATAAACCAATTTGTAAGAATTTACTTCTATTATAATTGTTCAATTTGTCATTTCTATAAATTATTTTTTACTATATGTTTTTTATATGGTTACAGATAATTTATAATTCTATATAGCAATTCTATTTAGCATAAATTTATATAAATACAAATGATTGTGACCAACAAGACTATAAGCCCAGCAAGGTTGGTCCGTGTTTTTTCATGTGTTTCTTGTATAATAGATTTCATTGTATTAAAATTTACTTAATTAAAATTTATTATTGCAGGTGAGAAAGATCTAATACAAAGTCTTGTTTTTGATGCAAAAGCTACTTCAGTGGATCATGACAGTTGCTTTGAAAACAAAAATAACAATGAGTAAGCAGCCCTTTTTTTAAGTTTTTATATATTTTTTTATTCTAGTAACTTGGTACTCCTAAGTACTATACTAAATAAACCTAAATGTATATGTATTGGTGCAAATATAACCATTCATCATGCACTTTTCTAAAGTCTGAGGTTGAGATTTCATTTGTACACATTTAATAATTTTTGTGTACATTTGCCTATTAGTTTGATTACAAATTAGGGATGAGCTTAACAGTTATTCTGAAATAACAGTAGTTATTACGATATTACTGAAAAATAACAGTTACTTTTAACCGTTATTTAGGTATTATTTCAAACAAAATTGAAGACAAAAAAAATATACCTAAGTATAAAAAAATTTGTGTGAATTATTTACGCCAAATTATATTCAATGCATTCAAATAAGGTATGTAAACGACTATTTCAAATAATTCGACAATATTAACGCTTAAAACAATGCGAATATATTTTTAAACTTTTAAAATGCCAGACAATTTGGCAACTACAAACCAACTTAAAAGTAAAAGCACGACGTACCCGCACTTCAAAATCCCCGCTTCCCATCGACGATCACCATCTACAACAAAACCCAAAGTAATTTCCCCGCCAAACCGGATTACGAAATACCCAAGATCCCAGCCACTAAATGAATCACTTTGCCGAAAAATTCCTCTAATATAAACACCCGAGCTCGAGATGATTCACCACACACTCAATCCCAAACGTCGAGATTAACAAAATCCCCCCCCCCCCCCTCCTCACCTATAAATAACTAAACTTCTTAATCACACGAGGCAAGAAAAAATTTCACCAAGAAACAACCAGTTCTTTTGAAGAAAAAAACCTGTTCCCGTTTTCTTGTCAAATTACCTGTTCGCTAATATAACAAGTTCATCAAAATAACCTATTCGATTTTTAAAAAAAAACTTTTTGTCCGAGCGTCCGATCGTTATGAAACTTGACCAGTCGACTGGTCAAGTGTTTAAAAGATGGGTTGTTTGAAGGGAGGTGAAAATTTTCTGCGCAACTCTCAGTCCCTTGGTTCGTCATTGCGCATGCAATTACTTCGATAAACATCAGTCGACAAGGAACGAGAATAATATTATAAATTTTAATCTAAAATAAAATTGTTATTGTAATATATATGATATCGGAATATTTTTCGATCATTATTGGAATATGATTATCGTAATATTTCTACCACGATACTCCGTTAATGATCATCGATCATTCGATGGATCCGTTAATATTGAATATAATCGTAAAAGAATACAATCAACCGTTTGTTAGTTATAACTGATAAAATTCCTATCTAGATCGGAATGTTATCTGTTATTGCTGAACAGGTTTCAACCAAAGCCGCCTTCTTCACAACGGTGACAATCAACGGTTTGTTCCCGTTCTTTTTAAAGAGCAGTGACTTCATAACTTTACCAGTTCTTTTATTATTCTGTTCTTTTACTAACCTGTTCATTTTACAAATGTTCTTCTGCTAAAATTAAACAGCGCCATCTATTGATCATATGAAGAACTTATTTTATTCGATTTCGAAAAATTAATTTTTATATGGTTTGAAGAACTGTTATTTCTCAAAAATAATATTTTAAATTATCCGAAATTGAAATAATGATATATTTTAACTGTTATTCAAATATCGCTCAACACTATTACAAATATACTTATATGTTACAAGCTTTCAATTTTTAAAAATATTTAAAAAACATTAAACTTGTGTAGATAACACTTACTGGTGGTTGTTATTTTTTTATAAGAAAACGGTGAGTAAAACTTTTATTCCACTCTAGAAAAAAATTTAACCATTCAACATAATCAAGTAAAACTTTAACTTTTATTTCGGTGAAATCGTTATTAACTATAGTACTTTTTTAATATATATATTTAATTTTGTATTTATTTTCTTTAAACTTGTGTAATTTTAGTTTAATGTAACACATAACTGCAAAATAAAAACAAAAATAACAATTATCTTAATTAACATTATTACATTATCATCAGGACACCTTTATTTAAAAATATTTTTATTTAAAAGTATAATCTGTTAAAACAAGAACAGTTCTCAAAGAGTTATAATTTACATCCAGAAAGGAAGAATGGGGCTCCTAACACTGCATTAGTACATAATCGGGCAGCAATTGTTATTCCAATGCAAGTACCCATCATTTTGATGGGTACTTGCATTGTTAGTAATGCAGTATTAAATATTTAAGTGATTATAATTAATTTATGTGTATATTTAAAAAATATGTATGGTGGAAATAAGATATTATTATACTTTAAACTTTGAGAAATGTTACATAACTCTATAATTAAAATAAAACTTTTATTGTTAATTATTTAGCATTGCAAAATTGTTCTAAAAAAATATATTTAAAGTCTGTTTCAATCATTGTACATTTTTATTATATTGTTTCTAAAAATAGTCGGGCACACTCATTTGTTAAAGCCAAAAAATAAAAAGTTTAGCAGTCTGTTCATAGATGACAGCACTACCAATGGCTTGTTTAAAAACTGCTTGGAAACTAATTATTTTTAAACGCATATTTAAAAAAAAACACGTTAATATTCATGAGACAAAATTACAATTTGTCACTGCTCTGCGAAATTCACTTATATTTTTACACCTCACATGTTAAGATTCTTTGTGTGTGAAACCCCCATTGGGATCTTTACTACTGAAATAATATATATGATTATAATTGAAAATTTTATAAATAAACTAGATCTAATTAATTGGGTCAAGCTAAGAATTTTAAAATATTGGCAATTATATTACTTATAATAATTAAAAGTAATACTTTACTAACAACTAAAAGGAACTTGTCTGTATTAAATTTAAATTAGTTCTACTCTATTTAAAAGGGTTAACTTTATTCCATCAAAACAAGTTTTCAATGTGAAATTTAAAAGACAGGAAACTGTCACAAAAAATTAATTGCATAGTTTAACAATTCTTACTCATATTAGAGTAAATTTCATACCAATAACTGTTATTGTAATTTATAAACTAATAACTATTTTCAAAGGGGGAAATATAACTTTTTCATCAAAGAAACAATTTACATAACAAATCAAAGTTCAAATTAACATTATGTATAAGAATTCTAATATATTATAAATTTCAAGTATTTCCAATATTATTATAACAACATTATTTTTCAAGCACCAAATTTTCCACTCAGTTAATTATCTTATTTAAACATTTGACTAACAATACTATATTATAACAATTACAAACATTAATCTATTTTGTGTTATTCAAAAACTTTTCCTATTTCCAACCTATTATGGCTGAATAATTATTTATTTTGTCCTTTTAAACTAACCTTACCTTTGTTATTTATTGCTAAGCCCGGTAGTTCTCTTGATGTCTTTACTACCCAGGTAAAGTGTGTAATATGATTGAAAGTACTAAGAAAGAGAGCCTAGATTAGATGGATTTTATTAACTTATATATATAAGAATTCGGATTAATGCTTTGATATTTTCTATGAAATAGCATGAAAAACTAGCTTAAAATTTTAAAATGAAAGTTGTTTGTAAACTTATTTTTTCATCGTTTCTAATATACCATATATACAAATTTAACTTCCATTAATTCCATCACAACACAACTTTTTCTTAACGAAGAAAAATAATTTGTTTATATATTTACAAACTTAAATTAAATACTTTTTTATTTCAAAGGTATTTCTTCTTTTCTAAAAATAGTTTTACATTGATTTAAAATAGAAACATACATATTATTTGGAATTAAATTCTTTCTATCTATTATTCTTACTTTCAAATTGTTGAAATGAATTGAAAATAGCCATATGTACCGTAGCACATCACAATGCAAAATATTTCACATTGAAATAAAGTATTAATTCCCCACTCTTTTGTGTTACTAATATTAATAAGTATGTAAAAATTATATTGTTAAATATTTATAGAATTTCGAAATTATTTAGCATTACAATAATGCTTCAAAATCATAAGGAGGTTTCATTTTATGTATTAATGCTATAAAATAAGTGGAATATTATTGCATTGTGTTATACAAATATTTCCTTCAAATCCATTTATGATTTACATGCATACTATCCTTGATTCGGTTCCAAATACAATTTTTTTTAAATGAAGTTCTTTAAAAATGAATCATTTCTCTGTATATGTGTTAAAAAAATAGATATCTCCAAATAGATTTTTCGAAAAACTAAACTTACTTTAAAATTCTTCTGTATCATATAGTACTTCTATATTTAACTAATTTATTTTAAATATATATAGGACTATTTATAACTCCCCAATATATGTTTTACCAAAAAGTTTTGAAATAATAAATGCCTAAATATGTAAAATTTACTCAAAACTGGCGATATTTATTTTTACAATGTTTATAATAGTGAAATAATAGTTGGACTTTTTAGTATACAATTTATATGAATGTGTTATAAAAAAATTTAATCAATTCATCTTTGATGTTCTTTATTGATATTTTATCTCAAAGATATGTCATTTAAATGTGTTATATAATTATCTATATGGCATGAGGTTATAGCTGTTTCATTTCAACAAGCAAAAATATTTTATCTGTAGAAACATTTTTAATTGCATATTTTTGTTAAATATTATTATACATTTCACTGCAACTAGTTGTGTGCTTAAGTTTCCAGTGTTTTTTTTAATGAAAATTATACTTCTAGAAAAGATTAAAACAGTGAAGTTCTCGATTTCATTTTTGATACTTTTTATGTTTGCAAAGCTCTTTCCAGAGAATACTTTATGATTTGTAACAAGAAATAAACGGAAGGAGCAAGTTATAGCAACCGAAACAGCTATTCTGGATTTACCCATTATTTTTAATGTTATAATCATATTAGATCCACTTTTCATACCCTAGTATGATTTCCTTCATTAAATGTTTTTTCTTAAAGCTGCCCATAGTTGCTTGAGATGATTCTTCTTCAATCTACTCTTTCAGAAAATTACATTTGAATCCTTGAGACTTTCCACTTTTTGGCTTGTTCTTAAGATAAAAATCTCCATTTTAGAATGTAAAAAAAAGTTTTCACACTATATTTGAACTGTCATTGTTCTTCCTATTCACCTTATGATCATTCTTTTGGCTTTTGCACTGTCCAAATATAAAAATTAATAGTATTTTAAAGTTGAACAGATATTTTTTCGACATTTAGGATTAATACATTATGAACTACTTCCATCGAATAACTAGATATCAATCTAATTAACATCACATAGTTTTCTTACTAGCTCTCTTTCCACATAGCTCACCTATGTGTTGAAATGTAGCTCTAGAAATTTATGCACACATCTAATATTTATGGTATGTGTGTATTTAATTTTGATATAAAATATAATTTGTTTAGGCTGAACGGTAAGATAGGTTTTTGAATTTTATATTTGTCTCAATTGTTTAATTTTTTATGTATATTTTATTCAATTTTTTAAAAATATCATCCCGAGGAATGGTAAGTTTGTTTCAAAATGTGTTAATATATTTTAGGCATTTCTGCAATCAGTACAAGTCGGGTGAAATATTAATTTTCATCAAAACTTGCAGTTTTAATTCAGTATAAAAGGAGAGAGATTTTTTAAGTGATGTACACTCTAGTATTTGACATTTCTAAAATCTTAGTTTTAGAATCATTATCCTCTGATGAGGCAAACATATAAATACTAGCAGCATGGATAAAATGAAGCTATGTTCATAACACAATTTGTGCTATTTCAATTGGATACAAAATTGGGATTTCGTGATCCATGTTATATATTATGATTATGAACTTTATCTGAATTTTGCTATATTTAACACTAATCTGAACCAACAAGTTTTTTTAAGAAAATGTAAATTATATGAAATAATATGTTGCAATGTTTTAGATGCACATGCACATATTTATGACTTTAACTACTGTACATTTTGCCAGAAATTTCTTATATTTTTATATGTGTCAAAGTTTGTGGAATTTGACAGCTGTGGACTTTGGCTGAAGTATAAATTTTATGTTTGTTATAATTAATTATTTCTTATTGAAATTGTTCATTTTACTTGCTATAAATGTTTTTTAATTATGTATTTATATCCAAATTGATCATTTGAAGGAAATATTTGTTATATGTCTATACATCCATCTTCCATGTATGTTATACCATGAAGTCAAGCAGAAATGATTATACACTTTCTTATAGCATTAGATGGTTTTATTTTCTAGAAAAAAGTTTATGGAGATGTTTGGAATTAGTGTTACATTCGTAGCAACGCGAAGTGGACTCTTAAGATTTGTTGACCATGGTACATCAGCCGATAAGCACAATGGAACTGACAAGTAAGATAATGAATAATTTTGTTTGTATTGTTGTGGAAGAAGAAGTTTTTGTCAAGCATTTGGTTGGGTTCAAGTGACAAAAATGCAATTATGGTCTTATTGGATTCACCCATATTATTCTTAAATGAAAATCACAATTTGAATTACAGTGTAGGGTTTCTATTTTTAAGTTTCTATTTTTGTTCATAATTATAACTATATTTCTTCTATAGACCAATATTTGAACAACACACAAAAGCTACAGAAGAAGAATATTACAAAAGAGCTGTGGACTTTTATAATATCAATAGCTCTGCTTTTGTTTTTTCTGTCCCTTTTGATGCTGGTGAGTACTACTTAGCATTTTTATTAATTCTTTATTAGTAATTAATATAAGTTCTTCCAAGTTTCAAATAAAAAATAAAATTCATGCATATTGCTAATATCTTTTTCTTAAGCATTTATTAATTGACCAAGCATTAGCAAGATCCTTGCTTGAACTCAACATTTCCGCACTTCATCTGTTAGTTGCGCAAACGCCTGTTTGATTTTTTTCAAATTTGGCATGAATGTTGATTGAAGTAATTAAAATCAATGTACATAAGTTTTTTAATCGATTTCAGCATAAACTAATACCACCAAACGTGCCAAAGAGTTGGTTATCAATTCAACCTGATTTCTGTTCTAATTCAGATTTTAAAAAAAATTTAATAGGGAATATCTCACTTTAAAACCTTTTGTAAAAAATATTCAGTTATCTGGCATTTAACTAACCAGAATTCTCAATTAACTTGACCATTCAGCTTTTTTTCTGTCATGAGGTCTACTGTTCTTAGAACTACTAGTTTATAATATATATTTTAGATGTTTGGTCTGCGGATTTCTTGCCAACTTCTAAATGTGGTATTTTTAAGTTTTAAGGGTATTATGCTATTAAATGTCAGCTAACAAAAGATGCCTACATCTACCCTCACACGTGGCCGATTTGTCAAAATGTCCAAACTTCATCAAATCAAACATCTTACCAGTATTTTTATATAATTTAATTGGTTGTAGTAAGCCCTTTTTTATTTTACTGGTCATTTTTTGCAGTGTAAATTTATTGTATATCATTTACAATTTAGGCAATAGAAAAACAAGTTTGGTTACTGGAAGCCATGCAATATTTCTTGGCACTGGTAAGAAGAAAGCCCCAGCTGCAGTTGTAGGTTTACAATTCCACCACTCAAAATTTGCTGAAAGGTTTTTTGAAACAACTGCTAAGGTAAGAATATGTCATATATATTGAGATGTTGAATAAGTTATTGCTTTTTTTTTGTTGTGAAAATTAATGTTTTATTTAAAAAAAATCATTATAAAACATGTTACTGAAAGTATTGCCCATCGCAGCCACTACTTTTCCCCATCTATCTGGCAGCATTTGAATTCCACGTCGGAAAAACGACATGTCTTTTTAGGCTATCCAAGAGTCGGTCAAGAGCATGGTCGTAGTAAGTCTCTACAAGAATTCTGTGAGCTTCAACTGCAGATTTTTTTTTAATAAAATAGCGCAGTAAAATTCTCTGCCAATACTCTTTTTTTGGCACGAAATTTGACATATTTAACGCAATGAAAAATAAAGTTGTTTGCACTTCTGCGAAATAACATACACTGGATTTCAAGCTTGCTTATAGTACTTGTAAATAGATGCGTCACCATCATAAACTAACGCAACCAGTTCCGGTAACAACATCTGTTGGAAAACAGCGAGAACTTACTCAACTATCCAATATATTTGTATTATGTGTGTTTACCTAAAAAAATAACTACTTATAGGACTGTAATTAAATATGAAGATGTCAAAAGAGGTTATATGACATGTTAAGTCTATGCAACATATCCCCTTTTTACATCTTCCAATTCAATTAAAATTAAACTCTATATTCCCACTTATTCCTTTTCATAATTATCAACCTTAATTTTATTTTCAGTGCATGCAATCATGCAGATACAGATGCAAAGATGATGTATGTATATTTCCTTTTTTTTAAACCTTATTATTATTAAAAATCTATTAATTTAATTTATTTTAATCACACACATACCATAATATTTTTTCAGGAATTAGATTGCTTTCTATTGGACAACAATGGGTTCATAATCGTTTCTGAAAAACATGAACATGTAAGATTTGCTATTGTGTTACTCTTGTTTACTTAATAAGTGCTCTGATTATTTACAAGTGCACATTAGAAAAAAAATTATTTTTTAATTGATCTCTAATTTGTGCCTTAAAATTATATAAAAAGTATGAATATGAAATCGTGTAAAAAACAAATTCTCTTAGGACTTAGGAATGTTATTGTACATTTTTTATTAAAATAAACAAAATTTAGTTAATTTAGTAACATTCATATTAAAAATAAATTATAAATATTCACAAATATTACAAAGTAGCAATTGCACAAATATTTATAAATATAAAACATAAGTACCCCCATTATAAATTTCTAAAAAAAAATTATTAGTAATTTAAAACAAAATTACCAATATTTTTTTCTTGTGAAGTCATTTTTACCAATAAGTTTACTTAATTCACCAAGATATGTTATTTGTGCTTTGAACATTAAAAGTATTATAACTAAATATACATGTTTATTTTTTCTTTATAGACAGGAAAATTTTTTGGAGAAATTGATTATACTTTGTTTGACTCAATGATCGAAATCGGTATCTATAAAAGGTAAGATATTTCTTATTGGTGTTTCTGTGCTTATAAAAATTATATTCTGACATAAATTTTATTTATTAATGTTTTTTAATTCTGAAATGAAGCAATAAATATTTTCATGGTTATTAGGATATATTTTTTATTTTCTAAATGTTTTTTGAATTTTAAATTTAATTTGTCCATTTTTGATGGCATTCACAATATTTTTCTCCTGCTTTGTAATTGTCTACTAATCCACTTTAACTTTCTAGAGTTCATGCATTTGATTATCAAGCAGTTTGTTTAGAACTGGATTCAACCTTTGGCTTTTCACCTTTTCTTCTTACAGTAAGTATTAATATTTCCAAATATTTTAGAAGTAATTAAAAATTATTTAAATAATCCTATTTTTCTAATATATACTTTTTCCATTATCCTATATAAAATTATTAAATTTGTGCCACAAGTTGGATTTCTGACATTAAGTTGATCTTCCCTAAGTAACCAATGAGTGGTTTCTAAAATATGTAAAGGTCATGGATGTGAAGTAATTTTTTTTAATTTTAAAAATAAGTCTTTTATTATTAATATCAGCATCAATGGACTTTTGTATATCCATACATTGTTTTACTTTTGTACACTTGATTGAAAAACCCTTAAATAATAAACAATACTAATTTATTTGGCATTTTGGTAAAGTATAAATTAATTTGCATTCAACTAATTATGTATGCAAAAATTGTAGTTGAAATACATTGATTTATTTTATATTTAAATATTTTGATGGTATTTGCAGTTCTAATTGATATACTTTCATTTCAGCCATTTCATCACATGCGAAACGTATTAAATTGGATTTGGAGCAAACTGGCTCTGTAAGTATGCCGCAAATCATCCACCAAAACATCTACTTTAAAAATTCATTAATTATTTTCTACAAAAACAATAATTCAACAAAAGTATTACAAAAAGCATTTTTAAATAATATTTCCCGTAAGTATAAGAACAAGTATCATCCCAATCGTGTACTTGTTTTTACTTATACTTACAGAAAAAATATTTAAAACTGCTTTTTTTTTAATATTTCTGTTGACATATTGTTGATTGTTATATAATATGCATTTGAAAAATACTAACAATTATCATTTAACGCTTATTAAAGTTTCTTCTTTTCATGAGGCTCAAATAACCCTGTTAGCAACCAGGTCATATGCAGAAAAAGTTCTAATCCCATGCCATACACAAAAGACTCTATATAATGCTCCCTCACAAAGATGATTGTTAGAAAAATAGCTTGTTGTAAAGAGTTAAAAATTTATTACTTACAAACTAATCAACCAATTGGAAATATATGTTCAGAAAGGGTTATGGTTTCTTCACATTCAAAAATGTTTTGGTTAAAGTAAAGAATAAGTATAACCATTTCGTCAAGGTGTCAAAAAAAATCGCCAAATATAATTTCAGTTCACATTGGTAACATGCTCAATATTTGTATATGTATGTTACAAAGCATTTACAAACAGTGTCTTTCATTGGTTTAATCTACAGCATTAGCTCCACCTACTTGTAATATCATACATGCATTCGAAAAATTATGCATAATAAAACATGTGCGCTAATTTGAACAAAATCTTAGTTTTATTAGTTTTCTTTTACTATTTTGTTGTTGGTTTCATAATTTGATTTAAGATTTGTATCTCTCACATTGGTTTCATTTACAGCAAATTGTTCCTCCCACTTATTTATGTGACTTCAATTATCTCGGCAATGGTAACCGTAGATCTTCCCTTACAAATATTGATTTGGCAGAGTACCCCTTGTACTTTACTTTTACCAAATGTTTTACGAACTTTTCTTTAATACCCCAATATGCCAGTTTGTAGTGATCCCTTCATATACCCAATACAATCCCTCAGGCTTGCGTAATTATTTTATCCTAACTGATAGAGTATAGGCGTACCACACGAAAAATTTAAGGTTCAATCCCAGTAGACTGTATATTACTACAAATTAAAATTATGATATTTAATTTGCTTGATCAACCCTCTACTGGCCTGGTTATTTAAAATTAGATGGTTTTAAATGCAAGTCTAGAAAAAATTCTTCCATGGAGAATGTATGATGCAAAGAGAATTTGTTATAAATCTTAAACATTCCCACATCAATTATTGTGGAAGTTTAGAGTGCAGGGTTTCATTTCATATGTAGTTTTGTCATCCAATAATAGTTCAAAATTTTAATAAATAATCTTTGTATACCTTTAAAAATAGATTAATGATGACAAATTACAAAAATACATTATGCAAAGCCAATGTAGTGAAAGATATATCTCTTTAAATACATGTTTGAAAAAATCCACAAAAAGGGCATTTCATAAAAGGACAATCACAAAGTAATTTGTGTTCAACTTTGGTTAAGAAAATTTTAATAAATTGGTAAAATATAATAGACAGCTAAATTTATTAATTACAGCAGAATAAATTTTATAAAACATAGTTAGCTTACTTAAAGAAGAAAATAAAAGTTATATTTTTTTTAAACCATATTGACAGGTGCAATATATGAACTTAATAGTGAATTGTTGTTGCTTTATATGTCTTACACTTTAAAGGTGTGAAAGGTGTATCAAGTGATTATATCTCAAAATTTCTAATTTTTATTTTTAAAAAATGTATCAAGTAGAATTATTTATAATAATATGTTTTAAATTATAGGTTATATATACAATTTAGTTTGTATGAATGGTGGTCAAGAGATTGGGTATTAGCCTCAAGTGGTAAGAACTTAACATTTCATTACTTTTTAATTAATTTATTTTTAAATTGTTCTTACATTACTGTAAAATAGATTGTTATTTAAACAGCTCCATATATTTAATAATACATAATGATCACTTCCTTCCAAAATATATACAAAATATTTACCTTTTTTTTCATTTGTCTTTTTACCTTAAAACATTACTCCATTAAATGAATTTTACATGCATAACATAAAAGCAGTTTATATCTATGGTTAAGAAAATAAGATTAAATTCATCAAGAATTTATCTACTGCAAGAGATTCTCAGCAATACAAGACTAAATTACTTGTATACTTTTAAATATAAAAACTATGCTTAAGCAATTTTAATATTTGTTTTTCAAAAAGTGTCAATACAGTATAATTATTTAGAACTATTCAAATTACTCCTGTTAAATTTGTTTATTATGTTCCATTTCATTCTGTCTTATAAATGTTTCCATCAACAGATCAAATCACAGGTTGTTGACAGAATAGTGAATATTTGGGACTCAATCTTAATGTTATTGTCACAGACAAGTCTTATATATTACCAATTTATGAGTTTGAAGAAATTATAAACGCTTAATGTTGCTTGATGGTGAATGTACAAGGCATATTGAAACTAACCTGCATTTCACAATTGCATCCTTAAAATTTCTATACAGTCCTTCTATTCATGACTACCAGGTCAACAACAATTGGGGACCACACAGCTACTAAATATACTAATTTACCTGTGAATTCCCCTTTTACCATTGGAGGTTAAACATATTTTGAGGATAACTGTGTTATTTCCTTTTGGAGCTATATATAATAACTATCTATAAATCTTAATATGATGAGATAGCACCTACTGAAACACTTACTTATTTTTATCTGTAGAATTTGACTATGAGGATACAGGAGATGATAGACCAAACAAAACAGTTCCTCACCCTTGCGAAAAAGAAATCGATTTATATGAAATGCTGCCACGGGATTTTGTAGAGCCAGTTAAGGGAAGACTTTCAATGTGCCACTCTTCAGGCTGTGATAAGTAAGTTCTATCACTATCACTTCGGTTGCGAAATAACTTTATACTATACATCTTCTTTTTATATTACTACTTGTTGTTACCTGATATTCCACTTACTTTGACAAAATTACTTTTTAATTTTCTAATTCCACTGAAAAATAACATGGCTTATCTGTAAAGTAGCATCCGCTACCAAAATCAATACATTGAAAATTCATTTATGTGCAATGTCTTACATCTCCATAAAAATATTAAATGTTTTATTTGTAGGCAATTTATTGTGCAGCAAGTACCTTATACGAACCTTGTCATGCTAGTTGTTTATACTACTTGTCCTTGTGAAACAACATCAGTTAAACTGGAACCAAAAGAGGTTCGGCAAAATGATACTCTACGATGTGTGAGGATGAAGCAAAATATATATAGACGTCGTCCAAATGTCTGTTTAAATTATCATCCAGAAGTAAGCAATATATTTATAATATTCTAAACAATTTAATTTTTTTAAATATTTTAGTTATTTAGTTTTAATTTGAATTTCAGTAACTTTTTTAAGTTTCTGCTTGAAGTATTTTTTACATAATAGAAATAAATTAAATTGACTTCCTGAAATTATTTTATGATCTGTCTATTTTTTTTTTATATTGTATCAAACAATGGTTTTTAAAACAATTTCACATTTTTAATACTGCAATTAGGTTTAAGACAATTTAAATAAAAAAAGAAGCATTCAAGTGCACAATTATAGTTTTTACTATTATTATAAAAATTAATGTTTTGTAAATACTTTGGAACCACATTTTAATATAACATATTATTTAAATTTCAAATATAAAACAAAAATTCAAGTTTTGAGTTTTATTGTATAATAACAGCAATATAAAAAATTTCATTAGGGGTTGTCCATAAATGATGTCACACTTTTTCTTTATATTTTTACCCCTTCATCCCTATGTCACGAAGTGTCACATTATACTCCTATGTCACATGTGTCCCCCTCCCCATGTCACGTTCTCCTACCAAGGATGTCCTACGTAAGATTGAAATAAAGTTTGAAAAAGCTTATCTTTATCCATTGCAAATTCACATATTTTCCAACTGCCACTATAGCTCTTTCTGTTGAATTGTAATGTTTCTTAGGTGATGTGTACACACTTCTTGTAACCCTCCTTTTCCCCCTTGTCACAAAGTGTCATAGCTTCATGCCCCCTCCAAGCATGGCACCATTTCACCATTTGTGGACGACCCCTTGTGATAATGTATTATTGAACAGAATGAGAGAATATTACCCCATGTTTTAATTTCTTTAGCACAATTATTTCATGATTGCAGACACATTATAACATAAAATTTTATCCTTTTCAGGAAGCAGACATGAACCACGAATGTGGAAGCTGTAGTATTATTAAATCTTTTAGTATTTCTAATTTATTGTTAGTAACCATAATACTTCATTATATTTTGCAACGTTTCCACGTCTGAAGAGACCAAAATTTGTGTCTTGCCTTGCTCTAAGAAGGCATCTTCCCAGAGTACTGCCTGCCTTGCTGGCACAGACATTGTTGTTAAATTGTTATATTTTTGTGTCTGTGCCAACCAGCCTGGACGTACACAATGAAAAGTGTTAACGAGGTATTGTAAAGGACGTTTGTTTCTTGAATAAGGTCCATGTGTGATATTACATAAGAGGCTCAGTTTTCTCCTCAGCATGTATATTAAAAGTTCTAGATTGTTTAGAGCAGAAAAGGTTTTTTTCTATTATTCAAATTTACAAAATCGATACATTTTATAAATATTCACTATTTTGTGAAAGAAAACATATCTAATAATAAGGTTATTTTTAAAAGCTTAATTTAAAAAGAATGTGCAATGAATAACAATATAAGAAAAGGTGTGCTAAAAATTTATGGTAGTTAAAACTGCTACAGCAAAGGTGTTTACATATCATCTATTATAAATATAACATTCCATTGTTCATTGCTCACCTTAATAAAATGAGCTGATGAGATATAATGCATAAAAAAAATTCTTCATGTGAAAAGCAAAGATTTACTTTCAACATATCAGAATATATCATTACATGTTTGAAATATACCCTTTAGTAATGTATTCCATATCTTTTATGCCAACCAGAATCTTAAAGAAGAACATTTTACATCTTAACAGCATATCATACATTATGGTTAAAATATGAAAAATTATTATGGCTATTGCAGAAAATATTATATATGAACATCGAAATTGTTGAAGTTTGAGGGCAAATAACATATATTTGAATATGCAACGTAAAGTTGCAGGCAATTCAAAATAAGTCTTTTGGTAAAACAAATTTTATAAAAAAAATTTTAGTTCAATTAATTACGTAACCATATCCAATTTTAATAAAACGTTAAATTACAATTGATTGTAATTACAATATTATATGAATATACATTAAAATAGCAAATTATCAATCAACAGTAATTTTCAAAATATTTTGAGTAACACTTCTAGAATAATTTAATTTTGTTTAAAAATATTTTTTAAATAGTAATAAAAATATGCTCATAGTATTACTTTTGATTTTTGATATTTAAATAAATAATAAAATTATATAATCTGCTTTTTAATAATATCCCATTTTAACTATACTTTAAAATAACGTTATAGATAAAAACATATTTTCTCATTATTTAAGTGTAAGCAAATTAATATATCTACCTCAAAAAGAAAATGAAATGTTAAATATTTTGAGAGTTAACTAATAATAAAATACAGTAAAAATTTTCTGTATATTATACAATATTTCTAAAATCTACATGAGACTTTAAAAATGGTTTGTAGCATTTGCTAGCTATTCTTAACATATCGTAGAATTTAAATAAACAGCTTACCTGACATCATTATGGTGGAATTAGCATTTAATACCTTCATAATTTGTTCTTATTTCGAACTATTACTTAACAGAAATAATAAGTACAAAATAAATCATTACCAAAAGTGGAATGGTGATTCTATAAAACAATTAAGTTTTCCTATTAAATAAATAACATTAGAAAACAGGCTTAAAAAACACTCCAAATTATGCATGAACTTAAAATATATATTTCATTGGATCACCAAAAGAAATTAAAATCATCCTTGGCAACAGTATTGTTGACGCTTTTGTGTTTGATGATGTTTAAACAAATCGGGGATACAAACAAAAAAGTTTAATATACAGTAACATATTACTTCAAACAGCTAAAATATCAACTATACAATCTAAATGTTAGAGAACATATCAGAAAAATTATGTACTAATTAAATTATCAACTGCGCATATCATAAAATTTTTTTTAAACTTTTTCTGCTCTAATGAATCCAGTATCTAAAGTCTATATCACTTTAGATGAAGATTGGTGTTGGTGGAAGCTATGGTGCAAGATCTCAAAATATCACTTTTATACGCTCATCCGCTTGTACACCCAATCAAGCATAAATGGTTTTTGTATATTTCATCTACTCTTGCCCTCCAAGCTTATTCCTCTATCTTTTGAAAAAGCTAATACACAATTTTAATTATCTTCACTTTTATTTTGTAAGGGTTTGCCAACTCAAAGTAATTGATTTATATTTTCAGGAAACAATGTTTTATTGTTTATATAAAAAACATTTCTCTTTCAATATTTTTCTGTATTTGTGTCAAACATGATATGCAATACAACCTTTTCTTATTGCTGTATTAAGTGCATTTATATTGGTTCTGTATTTTACTATGTTATATACTATACAAAATTAATATTGGATTAAAATTGCTGTTTGAAATGGTTTTTCTAAATACCCCCTATATGTATTTTTGAACTTTTTTTATTATAATCTAGTATTTGAATTTCGGAAATGAGTGTGATTCCAATATTGATTTATTAAAAAGTTTTTAATAGCATATAACGAAAGTTTAGAATCGCATTCTATAATCAAATTGAACTGTTTTTTTTTAATTTATTTATTTAAGTATAGTTTTTACGAATACACTATTTAAATCTAATGGAGAAAGTTTAAATTGCATTCTATGATCAAATGAAATTTTTTTTAAGCATAGTGTTTTTGAACACAATATTTATATCTAATGAACTCCTCCAATAAACAATTGCAATTAATTTATTTTTATTTTTGTTATTTTATGTTCCACTAAAATGTATTTTCTTTAAACTAATTTAAAGTTCATATATTTGAATACTTTTGAATAACATTAAAGTGATATTTTATTCGCTTAATTTGTGTATTCAGCTTACCAACATATTGCAAAAGTTTTACTGCTAATATTTCATAAAAATGTGAAGGGACCTTTTTAAAAAGGAGAAATGCCTATTGCACAATTTAATGTTAAAACAGTTTTTTACTTTTTGATAATATAAAATGTCACAAAAATAGATTATTTAGTTGGCTGCCCTTTATTGAAAAATATGCTGTTAGTTTTACACTTTCTTATAATAGTGTTTAGGTTTTTGATGATAGCATAGATTTTATTTTACACTGCTAGTGCATTGAAATTTGTCTCTACAGCGATATATTTTTATTTGTTTTATAAACAAAAACAGTTTTTAATTTACTTGTTTTAGAGTATAATAATTATTTACGCTGTTCAACTTTTTATAATGCAAAGTTGAATTTAAAATTACTTCTAATTTTAGTAATTGCGAATTGTAAGACTTTAGAATTTGTTTAAAGACAACTATATGTTGCATATATGTTTTTTTAAACTTGTAAAGTTATAATAAAAATTACATTCTAAAGCTACTTGTTTGTGTAACTTAAATCAAAAATAAGTATTCTTTGCTATTATTTATCAACATTTTTTGTGTTTAAGGCTATAAATTTCAGGTTTACTCAATGATATTTTTTATTAAATTTTCCTTTTACTTCTATTGCTATAATTTATAGAGTATAATATTAAATTGAAGGGGAAAAATCCATTTATATGCTTCTCTACATTTAAAGGTTAAATGGACAGTTACACATATAAAGACATTTTATAATGCTTTACTACTTTTAGAATATATGTTAATTTCAAAATAGATAGTCTGCGGAGAAATTATAGTGTATTTGTACAGTTATATAATAATTATAATGTTGATTTTTATATGTATATAAAGATACAGGCACAAGATTAAAATAATTTCATTTCTTTGAACTGTAATGTAGCAAAGCTGTTGATAACTGTTTACTTTCATAAATATGTGTTAATTGCACATGGTTCAATGAAATTCAAAATTCAACATGTCTTCCAGTAGTTTTATTAAAAATTAGGGTCTTTCATACTGTGAATTTTTAAAGTAAAAAAAAGGATTCTTGTATTATGTTTAACTTCTGATCAAGAATTTAAAGTTTTGAAATACTGCAAAAAAATATTTTTTTCTAGTAGTATATACCCTGGAAGGGTTGTCTTTCTTATCATTTTTTTTTATATTTAAAAATAAGCATAATAAAATGCATAAATTTATAAACTATTATGACATGTTTTTATTCATGTCATATCAACTATCAAAACTTATGTCATATCAATATCAGCTCATTTGACCTTGTAACTTTAGCACTACCTGTTAAAAGCTCTTTTCTGTATTATATCTTATTTTATTTTCTGTTTACATAATTAAAATGTATGTATACTTTTAAATATAATATTTTTGAAAAATATATTTATGTAGCATTAACTTTAATTTTTTTCTTCCTGAATCCGTAATAAGGGCTTTTCAAGATGTGTGTTACAGCTGTAATATTGAACAATCGGTATCATTTCATAATTTTATTGATTTATAGCAAATAGGTATACTTTTTGTAAAACTACTTTAAAGTTATATAGATACACTCTTTTTACATCTAAAGTGTATGTGTGTAAACACAAACATCATGCAAATAAAATTCTTATTATTTGTGTGTATTTTTTGACATATCTAAAATCAACTCATAAGCAATAATAATAAATTTTTATTTTGAACTTTAAAATAAAATTAACTTTCCTCTCTTGTTGTAATTAATAATAATTACACTTTTCACTATCCATATTAAAAAAATTAATTTAGCACCTGATTTCTTGAATTGCATTCAAATATTTCTACTAATTAAAAAGGTACTTTTCTTTAAAATATACTTATAAAGTTATGTAAATGTGGTAGAAAACTTAAAACATTATTTTACAAATGGCAAGAATTATGTAACAAGATGGACTAAAGGTCTAAGGTACCTAATTTTAATGAAATGACTAAATTATAATTAAAACGTCATGAATTATTCTTTTTATGGTTTAACAAATTAGTGCATAATTAAATTATAAATATTTTTAGCTTTTATTCTCTAAACGTTTAAGGTATAACATTGATATCTCTAGTTTAAGCATCCTTTAATGATATTTAATTTACCTTTTTAATTTATTGCATGATTTAAACATTAACTGCATATCAGAAGCTTGTGAAATGTATGAAAATCTTACTCCATTAAAGTCAAGCATCTAATTATCTAAGTCATATTATTTGCAGGGTTGTATAAAATCATTTATGTTGCGACTTGAACAATTTATATATAAATGTTTGCAGACTAAAATTTATATCAATATAAGACATTTAGAAATTTTACTGTTGCATGTTGATCCATCTTCAAAATTGTAATTATCTTGATGTGTGTAAAAAAAAAATATGAAACTTTAACTAAATTACTATGTATATGGGACAGTTCTGTTTAATTTTTCGTGAAGGAAGTCAACAATGAACAGTATTCAATGGGGAAAGAATTCAACCGTTTTTGAACACATGTTTAAACATAGTTGAGTTCTGTAATACACTTGTACATTATAAACTGCAGGTGAATTATTCACAATGTGTGTCCATAAGAAGATACATCTGTATTAAAATACACTTGAAGCAATTGTGTATTTATAAATTTAAACGAAGTATTTTGCACATTTGTATGTAAAGTGTTTTTGCATATCCCTTACATATCCCCTTTAAAAATATGTTGAAACATTTGAAAAGATTGACAGTTGGAGAACATGTAAAATAAAATGTTAAGTGTTTCAAATGCATATATCAAGTGCTCATTAATTTGTTCACTTCAGTTTGTAACTTTTGTGTTTTTCTAGTATAAATACCTAACATAAACAATGTTACAAAATATTGGTTTGTTATACTACATAATTTATTATATAAAATGAATTTTTACTATAAAAAGGTTTGATAATTGGTGTAGATAAAATTATATACAATTAAAAGTCTTTATGTATACTGTGTTTTTTTTCTGTCTTCTTTCAAATCTCATTCAAACAGTTTAAATCAATATGCAAGTTAATACACTTTGTGGTTCTCCTTCCCTTAATTTTTTTTCACTCGAAGGCAAAATAACTAGTATATTATTCAAAAACGATTAAAAATAGCTTACCTGTATCAAAAGAACAATTTCGAACTATCTTTCAAAAGGATAGTTCTAAATGGTTCGTTTGGTATAGGTAAGCTATTTTTAATCGTTTTTAAATAATATGCCAGTTGTTTTGATAAGGAATACATCAATACAAATAATTAAAATGTTATGTACTTTCTATAATGTAAAACACATTGTTCTTTGAGCTATTTCTTTAAATTTCAAGGCACCTGTATTCGAATTTTTAATAGATCAATCTATGAAGTTATTAAAATAAGAATAACTTATCAATAGAGAAGTCCTACATTTATTTTTAGAGCCTCCAGGCCTTTGTTTATTTAAAATAGACATTGCAACTATTTTATATGTTACTGGAACTTTTTTTATTGGGAATATTCCTGAAAATCAAATATGTAAGCATTTTAAGTTAAAAAAGTGTGAACCCTATTTCCTATCTTTAATCAAGATCTGCTAAATAACTAAATGAAGGGCCTGTAGATCGATCTAGTAATAATTTCGATATCTAAAAGGGAGATATTTTCACTCTTTCTTGCACTTTAACTTCTTAATTTTTAGTGATATATTTGGAAAGTGTATTCTATTCTTGGATATTACCACAGTCAGTTCACTTTATACGTTTAATTTCTAATGACACTCTTCAACTATAAAGGATACATTTTTTTCAAGAAATATGTAAAAGTTGCATAAAAGGTTAAGATCCACTGAATAGAATGCTCCGCTACAATACAGTTTGAAGATTGAAAAAATAAAAGTACACAGCCTAAACTGCATAATTGATTGATTGAAATAACATTGCACTAGAGGTACACAGTGGGTTATTGGCGATGGGTCAAAACTGCATAAGTTTAATTAAAAGAGCATCTCATTAGCCTATTCAGTTCTTTGAAGTCATCTGAAAAGATAACAATTGTTTTTTTTTATAGGAAGCAGATTGTCAACATCAGTTGTACACTAAAAAGTTTGTATTTAACAGTTAACTTCCTGCTAATAATTCTCAAACTAACGTGTGATCTCCCAGCATGAGATAACTTCTTCAATACATAAAGTATTGCACTAAGAGTACAATTTTTTTTTTTAATTCTTGAATGAGAAATTGTTTTATTTATCTGACTGATTAAAAGAACTCGACTATTGTTTACAAACATGGGAAAATAAGTGTTTTAAATTCATTTATACCTGAAGATATCACATTTTTAGACACTGCAATAGTTTGGGAAAAAACATTTTACCACTCAATTACACTATTCTCAGATGCCTGTTCTGCTAGTCTCAAGCTCTGGTAAGTTATTGATAAAATTTCTGTATTCAATTCATTGAAACAAAAAGTCAATTTTATACATGCCTTCCTTTTATTTAACACTGCAATAATAATATAATTATGTTGCAAATGTTATTCCAATGCAAGTACCTGTCGTTCTGACAGGTGTTAGTAATACTGTTTTCAGAATGTATAAGTTGTAAATTGCAATTTGGATCTTCCCTCCTACATACATTCCTAAAAATGTGTGTTTAAATTTTGGTTTTTAACTGCTTGCAAAAACAAATCATTTAAAACAATAGTTATATTTTAATAAGCAAGGGGAGTGGTGAAGACTTACTAGTATTATCTAAATAAATATTAAATGTAAATAGTAATTATTTTAAAGCTTTATAGCCAAAATGCAAATTATAGCATGTAATCTGCAAATAAATAGGACATAGTTTTGTCAAGATGATACTGTGTGAAATTACTATTATCTTTTTAAAAGTGCAAAACTAAACCTAAAAAATGGTAATTGCAATAAAACTTAAATATAAATATGTAAAAGTAAATTCCAAATCGTTAGAACAACAGTAAAGAGAAACTAAAATATAAATTTAAAGACATACACCTGAAATACAAACAAGATATTTTTGTAGTCAATAGTTCAGTAGGTTTGATTACATAAACTCTGATTTGATTTACCTGAAATATCTCGAATGGAAAGAATTTGCATATTTCAAATCTTATTTTTCTACGAAGAATTTCACAAATCTAGTCTTTTAACCTTTAAAGTTAATAGTTTTTAAACTTTAAATGTCTTTTAATTTTCAATAGGATTGTTTCAAGGATTAATAGTGTAAGAAAAATAATTCTTGTATGCTGTGTTTATCACATAAAGTAGGGGGGAATTATAACAATATCATATATATAACGATAGACCAAACAAAATGTAAAAAACAAAAGATGTTTACATTCCAGTTATAATCTATGTTGTTATCACGAGTATTGCAATCAGTGCCGTTAAACAAAAAATATTTTGAGGGGGTTGGAAACAAGAAATTTCGCAACTTAACGATTCAAAATTCTCAATTCGAAATTCCCAACATAACAGTGCTGAAAATTCCCAGTTCCAACTTATCGACATTTTTAATATTTTTTTATATATATTTTAGGTAATATTAAACAGTTTTCTCACAAGCATTGATTTGTTGCACCCATATTCCAATGCAGTGTCCGTTCCGAGGTCTAATTTAAATGTAATCTTGCAAGTTGGCCAATTTCTAATCTTCTCTAGCTTTTATTTGCTAATAATATTAATTTTCTTCAGACATAAATTTTCCCAATTCGGGGATTTTTATAACTTGAAATTCCCTACTTATAGACTTTCCAGATTATTGGAGGGGGGGGGCCCGGTGCAACGGGCTTGATTGCAATGTTGGTTATAACGATAATCTGCATATACCAATTCAAGTCCGATTGAATTTGTCTTATGCTGAATATGACCGCCTACAATGATGAAAACATAGGAAACGAACAGGGAGAAATTGTTCACATTTTGTCATGCTAGATGACAAAACCCACAATGTGGGCTTTTGTCCCTCCACTCACAATTCTCACCATGCCCCTATATACTTTTAGCAAAACAAATCTGATTATCTCTGAATATCTATATAAACTGTGATATAAGACCAATTAATATGATATAAAGTGAAAATAATCTATGGACTTTAGATTGAAGATACCTTACATGTCAACTTAAAATGATATCTACATTTAATTATTAATACAAAATAAATTGAAGCTTTTAAAATGTTTTATGCATCACTGTATTCTATAAATTAGATAACATTTGCTGCATAAATATTTTAAAATTTATAAAAAAGTTTCTGGTATATATAATAAAATCTAAATATTAAAAAAAATTAAATTAAACAAGTTTTTTTTGTCATCTTTAGTCTAATAAACTGCTATTATGTTTACTTCAATATAGCTTTTCTATTTTTAACTTGAGAATAATGATTTTTTTTTTGTATTTAATAGTTGGTACTTATCAAATTAAATAATCTTTTCGTGGTGCAAGACAATAGGTAACAGCTATAATATTTTTTAATTTGGCAAAATAGCATAGATGTTTCATGTAAAGATCTTTAAAGCATTACATTTTGTTGACATCCATATTAAGGCTTTTTTCAAATATTCCAAATAATGACATTATTTTGCAAATGAAAACCAGAACGAATATTATTGACCAATAAATTTATTTATTAAATAACTTACATAAAAGAATAAGTTTGTATAATAAATGTTTATTTGTATTTAA
Source organism: Troglohyphantes excavatus (assembly GCA_963932185.1). NCBI lineage: Eukaryota > Metazoa > Arthropoda > Arachnida > Araneae > Linyphiidae > Troglohyphantes > Troglohyphantes excavatus. Next base: position 24,191,380 of record OZ010675.1, on the reverse strand, counting down.
GTTTCATTAACTGCAAAACTTGTACGAAAAAATGTATAAAAAGCAATAAATTAATGTGTTTCAGTGCAACATGATCATACTTTCAAAATTACAAGGCTTTATATAACTAACTGTTTGTATAGTATATATTTGTTTACACTTTCTGCACAGAATGATTTATAATTTTATTTGAAATCAGCAAAAAAAATGATTATATAACCAGCGTATAACCATATATACTTAGATATAAAAAAAAAAATTTAAAAATTGAGACAATATTTCGAATGAATAGTAAAATTGTCATCTATTTATGCAAAATAATCCCAATTCACATGGAACGAATTAGCTTTATTTTGCCACAAGCAATTTTTATTCAAGAATAAATAATATTTCCCAAATATCTCTATATACTTGCACAATTTTATGAGTGATTTTTAGCGTTATTCAAGACATTAAGGTATTACGAAACACAAGGGAGTGATTTTAGCGTTATTCAAGACATTAAGGTATTACGAAACACAAGGTTGCCACTCAACCTAAAGATTAAAATTCCTTGATTTTTCCAGATCTTTTAAAAATTAAATATTGATAAATACATGAAAATTAACGTTTTTTTAAAAAGATTAATTAGACTTATAAAAATTAAGTGTTTGCAAATAATAACCTATCAAAGTATAAAAAAAGAAAAATTATGTTTTTATAACAAAAAGAAAAAGTCATCCACAGCAAGGTAAGGAATATGACAAGGTACTTTTAGCTAAAAAAAATACTTTTTCAGGAAAGTAGAGAAATCGTTTATTTTCCTGATCTTTTACAAATTTCATTTTTCCTGACAATTCTAGGCGAATAGCAACCCTCGAAACAATACCAAAAAAAATGTCAGCTGCATAGTTATAGCAGATAAATTTCTTATTGAAGGAGAATATAACAGACTGAGATAAAGTTCTTAAGGCAATGATTTACAAAATTTAACAGGACCTTTATAACCAATTATTATAAAACTACATTCATCATTAATTGCTATATATTAATCTTTCTTTTTCATTCCATCTTTTTGTTTTTTCTGCTTTTTTGTTTCCGCTTCATCAATGGGAGCTGGCTTAACAAACGGAATTTCCTCTTGGTAATCAGGAGGCATAAAGGGCCTCAGAGCTTCAGGAACAGTCACACCAGTCTCAGTCTGATAATTTTCTAAAATAACACAAATCACTCGAGTAGTCGCACACATGGTGGCATTCAACATATGAACATAATCAACCTGAGCATTCATTTTCTTCGTCTGGCCATACCGAACTTGAAGCCGCCTCGATTGATAATCCAGGCAATTCGAGCAAGACACCAGCTCTCGGAATGCACTCGAGCCAGGAAACCATGCTTCAATGTCGTGCTTCTTGGAAGCGGCGTTGTTTAATTCGCCCGAAACGATATTTACAACTCGGTATGGAATCCCAAGAACCTTGCAGAATTCTTCAGCATTATCCACCATTTCATCGAACATCTCCCACGATTTGTTATCATGAGGGGAAGTTATACAAAACTGCTCGACCTTTTCAAACTGGTGGACCCTGAATATGCCTCTGGTGTCTCGACCGTGAGAACCCACCTCTTGTCGGAAGCAAGTCGAGATTCCAGCGTATCGGATAGGGAGAGTCTCGATCGGAATCCACTCGTCGCGGTGGAATGCAGCAATCGGCTGTTCAGAAGTTGCAATCAGGTATTTCTCGTCAACACTCCCATCACCCTTTTCACTGCCTTTGCAAATGACTTTATACAGCTCTTCATCGAACTGGCTCAATTGTGCAACTTCTTGCATGATATCCTTTCGGACGAAGAAGGGAGTGTATAGGGGTTTGTATTTCTTCGCATGCAGCATTCTCAGGGCGAGTTGAATCAGGGCTTGTTCAAGAAATACAGCAGCGCTCATTAAGTAGTAACCCCTACCTCCAGCTGTAACAGCCCCTCTGTCGCTATCCACCCCATCAATCATAGCAATCAGATCGACATGAGAATACTTCTTTTTGACTTCGGTATCACCCCAAGTCCTAACAATGCTATTATCCTCCTCATCGCCACTGACAGGAACCGACTCATGAAGCCAATTGGCGACTTCTTTCAAAGCCTCGGTGCGGATATTTTCGAACTTGACCAACTCCTTGTTGCACTGGACAATCGCTTCGTCCATCAGGGAGCTGATTTTCTTGATTTGGGTGACGGTTAACTTCTGCAAGGAGTCCGAATTGAGACTGGCGAGGTCTGATGCAACACCCTCGGGAAGATAGTCATCGTCACCGATGGCTTCCTTGGCTTTCATTTTCTTGCCAATCTCCTTGCTGCAGACATTTTTCAGTTTGTTCCAATTGTCAAGATCGTGTCGAAGTTTTCTCCATTTATTGTCTGCCTCCACCACCTTGTCGACGAGTGCAGGATCTTTGAATCGCTTAATTTGGTTCTCTCGAACTTTACCGGGATCGCCTCCTTTGTCGGCACGAAAGCTTTCGATATCCAAAACCATTTTTATAATATACTGACTTAATTGTGAGGAAAGTTTTTGAGCAAATTGAATAGTTGTCAAAAGTAGTTCAATGCTTGCAGAAGATCGTTCAACGTTGCGGAATGTTTGTTCAGCGGTAGCGTGGTTACGATATTAAAATCTTACACAGTTTCGAAATGGACCAACTACATATTTTTTTTATTAAATTGTATAATTTTAATAATAAATATCTTACTATTGTCTTATTCCGTATTTTTTTTATTAAAATGAAAAGTTTTGTATTAATTGTTAAATATAAACTTCCTTAGAGTTTTGTATGAGTCTTAAAAAGTAACCCAATGTGCAAAACAAAACTTACTAAAGAAACAAAAACAACCAAGTTCTGGCAGAACATAACGCATTTCGAGCTTAAATTAATAAAATAATGTTTCCAATATACATTACAAGTTTTAAAGTATCTCAATTGTACTTTAAACAAACATAATAAAGAAAATTATTCTCAATTAGCATTGTGTTAATAAAGAGATAAAGGCCGATAAAGGTTAATCGCATCCAATGACATGTTACTGTTGAAGTGAAATGAAACTATGCATACGCGTAAAAGCTCTACAGTTGTCTGCTGTTCAGCCATATTTATTATGAGTTATTATATTACAGTAAACAAAAATCACTGAAAGTGACCGAGAAACCTCTTTCCATGTCTATAAACACTTCATTTGTATTAAACATACAAATATTCTGCAAATAAGATGCAACGGACGCTGGATTCAACGATTTTAAAAATTTTGATTTGTTATTTTTTGTGTGGTGATATGTTTAATTTTACGCGCTCTGTGTTATTTTGTTGAAGGGTGAATAAAACGTATTTACTGCCGACGATCAATCTCGTTTTGGAAAAATGGTTATTAGTTTACAGTAAGTACATATTAAAAACATATATTAATAAAACTTGATCTTTATAGTCTAGTTTTGGTATCTTGTTTGTAAAATGTCAAATTAAGTTTAAAGTCAGTAACTTAGGCTTACTAAAACATTATCATTTTTGGAGGGTAAATTATTTGAATATTTAGTATTACATGCATTTTTATTAAATAAAAACATACATTACTCACTATTTTGTAAGTATATTTTTGTTTAATCCGTCCTTTTTTAAAATTGATCGTTAGTATAGCCGTGCCCTCAATTTGAACATCAATCTTGTTTTGACTTTACTGTTTCCATAATTTTACCCCAAAAAGGGGCGTGCAAATGCTTTTATTAATATTTTTAAAAGCATAATTAATTATATTATCTGAAATTACCTATTTTTTTTAGAAATTTCTAGCATATAAGTATGAACATCATTAAATCTAACAAAATATTTGTTTTTCTTTCCATCATCTTATATAAAAAATATTGTTTTTATTCGTAGTTTGAAATATAGCACTTGGTTTTCATTTGTTTATTTACTCCAGAATGATTTATGTTGTTTTTTATCATTTTCAAGAAACTGGTCAATAAACATTGGTGCATGTTTGTGGTTTCTGGATACCACTGAATAAAACTTTATAAACACATACAATACTGTTAAAATACCTTATTACTCACAACTTTTAAGCTTCATCCAGGGCATGATCTCTAAAAAACTTTTTTATAGTTTGGGTTGATGGTTATCGTAGAGCTTACGTCGAAATTGTTGAAAATGTCATGATAAGAAGTTGGGCTTTTCAATGATTATATACACAGGTTCCTAATTTTTCTGGTATTTTAGCAACAAATATAATTTACGTGTATATAACCCTTTAAGGACTAAAATGCCTAAAACCGACTCGCAATCGATGTATATTGCTTGGTTTAAATATGTCGTCTAGTGCTCGGAGAGTTAACTTAAGAATTCCATCTTTATAGGTTAATATCAAAGTATAAGTTATTCAGGGTTGGTATGCTATTGATATAACAAAATTCGGGTGGAATAATTCTCAGATTCAAAGGAAAGTAGATATATTTTAATATGTATTGTTTTCATCTTTAATTATTTGAAAGTGTAATATGTTTTGTATATATTCATTATAATTAATTACACACGCACACATATTTCTTTAATAAAAGTTCTTTTTATTACTTGTTTTTATAAAGCTTGCTTCAGTAAAAAAATCATACATTCAATGAAAACGACTAGTAAATTTTACTGCATTCTCAAACTTGAATTGCATTTTGGTTGCGTAAAATGCATTTTAACTTAAACTGATTGAAAATATCTTGCTAATGAAGGGAATTAAATATTCTAACAATAAAAATGTGTAGAACACCAATAATAAAATTTCGTGTATTCCAATTTCCAATTTTTTTCTTTTAAAGCTAGTTTAGTTAATTTATCCTATTTTCATATGATTTTTTTTTTTTAAATGTGGTTGATCTTATAAAAAATTAACTTTTAAAGTATAAATCTTAGATGTTAAATTAACAAAAATATTCATGATTGTATCTCTTCATTCTAGTGCTATTTAAATACATTTATTGCATTGAGTTTTCTGTATGTACCATCCTTTACTAGTTATTGATTTTATTTAAAAGAAATACAGTTAAAAAATAAAAATTTCGTAATTCAACTTCTAGATTTTAAAGGAATTATACATTTAAACCAACCATAAAAATATGAAAAAAAATTAAATATATATCTTATTATAATAAAACTTGCAAAGTTTTTAAAAGCATCATCAAGTGTTTATAGAATTACACAGACTCCTGAACATGTAACATTTGAAAAAATGCATTCTTAAAATAGTTCCCCGATAATCCCATCTTTTACAATTTTTCCTGCAACCCGTAAAAATGTATTTGTTTTCTATAGAAATTTCTATTACTAGACACATTTTCATTTTTGGCTGAGACAAAGATAAAACATTTAAAGAATTTCTTTTTATGTGACTATAATGTCAACGCACATGTATTTAAAACTAAGGGGATTCAGCAGTGTTGCTGTTATTGGCAGGTGTCCATGCTTGGGTGCAGCACTCTTGGGAGAATGAGGCTCTAAATAATCTCTCCTAAAGAGAAGGAGGGGGGAAAATCAGATGCATTTTTTGTAGCTATTTTCAGCTGTGGTCACGTCTCTGTGTTTACGTAAGAATTTTGTAAACTTCCTTTGAGTCGTCTTCCACTTTTTTGCCTAAATGAACTTAGTTAAGAAATGTGGGCTTTGTTGTGTCAAAGTATTTTTTTTTATATTGGTTTTCTTATTGATTCAAAGGTAAAATTCTAATTCTATATAAAGTGTCAAAATATGGTGGTTTGCTCTCTCTTGGAACTTGGTTGATTTAATTTTTTTTTTTTTAATTTTTTAAGCTATTATTGATTTATAATTGTCCTTGTGTGACCTAACTTTGCTATTTTTAAACACATTTTTTTTCACAAAAATTCAACCTACTTAAAAAGTTAAAGAATATACAACTAGTTATAAATGTGAGATTGACTTGTGATATTTATAATTCAAAGAATTTTAATGATTTAAAAGTGTAAAATTTATGTTAATTTAAACAAACACTGTCTGAAAACTTAACATTTAAAAAAAAATTCCAAGTATTTAGTTAATTGAAAATGTATTTCTTTCAAAATGATTAAGTATATAAAACTTATTTTATTGTTTGAAGCAATAAAGTATCTTTAACTTAGCTTGTGTAATTCTCTCTTGAAAATTTAAAAATTTTGTTAGTTAAAATATATTTTTGACTTGTTATTGTTTTTTTAGAAAGGCATAGAAGTTCAAGACTATATTTTAAGAAGATATTTGTGAAGGTAAGTCATTTTTATATACTAGTTTTAGGAATGGATCTTCAACATATAAAATTTCCAATTGACTGTAAAACTTTAAACATTTCAAGTGTAAACTTAATTACTCATCTAGGAAGGAAGTATAAATCCTCTTATATTTTACAGGTACAACACTAAATTTTAAATTATATACAACACTAAATGTTATAAGTAAAAGTTAAATTTGACAATAGAGCCTATTAATGAAGACAATATTTTTCTAACCAATACTTCTAAAAAAAATGCATAAGTTAAAATAAATTTACTTAGTACAGATGTGGAATGTAGATTTACCATATAAAGTATGTATAAAATTTTCATTAACATAAAGTTTTAGATGCCTTTATATATATATTATGTTAAATTACCTGTTTGTATTATTCACTGCAACCATTGAAAAATAAACCAATATGTAAATTCATTGCTCTTATAGAATTTTTATCATGCAAATAACAGGATAAACATCTTTATCCCTAAACGGAACATAGTTGCTTCTAACACAAGTACCTGTCACTGTGACAAGTGCCACATCTGTAGGGTTAATGCAAAATTGAAAATATTGTATTTAAAGTTTTATTAAGGAATATTTTAATTGTTTTCTTTTACATGCTGTCTAAGAAATAGATAATTATCTCTTCATGCAGTAAAAAGTATTTAATTATATGTTATTGTATCTTAAAGCATATTTTGAACACAAAATTGCATGTTTGGGAATATATTAGAGCATTATATATAATCATAAGTGCCTATATTATACTGAATTACTATTCTATTATTGTTAATCTTTCTTATATTTTATTTAAAATTTCTGATTTCTATAAAAATCACAAAAGCTGTATGTATCTTTCTTTATAGTTGTTTTTGCTGCATTGACTTAAGGATATGGATTAAGTAAAAATAAACCCGCAATTTGTGACAGAATGCATATTGACAGCTCATAAAAAAAATGGCAGCTGGGACCAAAGTGTAAGTATTCTTTTGTGAATTTGTATTGTTTATAAACTTTCCATTTTGTAACTTGTACAAATGTGGCCCATGAAATAGTAAATGTGTCAGTTTTTTTTTACTAACAAGTGTTTTTTGTAATGAGCCAACAAAATTGCAAAAATAAAGTACTTTTTAAATTGTTAAGTCAGTGTTCACTCTAGGCGATTTTTGAAGGGCGGTCCGCCCTGCCCGCCCTGTTTTCATCTCAATAGCGCCCTCATGCCCCTTTTTTCAAAAATGCCGCCCTCTTTTGAAAAAATTCTGCCCCTCTTGCCCTTTTCAGTCAAGCACAAGCGTCCTTGCTTCCCTAGCCGTCTTTAAAAAAAAGCATCGATTAAAAAAATGTGTGTGTAAATTGGAATTAAGTGAATTATGACAGTAGAAAAACAAACTCCTTTTAACTACGCGTGTTGTATAATCGCGATGATTCGGCGGTTATTTCGAGCACGGGGCATTCCATGAATCCTATTGGTTGCCTATACCCCGCATATGAAATGCTATGTTTTTTTTAACGTGAAGATGGTTTGTGTGTCTTTTATTACCAAATTCTAGATTTAAGTAGCCTTTTCATCAGTTTTGTAAGGGATCTGATTAGGGCTACTTACAGATTTGGTTTTTAGCGAAAACATTAATTTTTAAGTGTCAAATTTTGGATTTTAAGTAGTACCTTCATAAAGAAACATCAATGTTGTATGGGACTTTCCTTCAAAATAAGCCCTTCAAATAAAAATCGGAACTTTTTTGGGGTCACGGGTCCAATATATGAACGGGTGGTCACGCCCATCTCGAACTTTTTTTTAAAAAAAGTGCCCTTTTAAAAACAAGAAGTGCCTTTTCAAAAACGGGGCGCCCTTTTACAACCAACAGCGCCCTGCCCTTTTTTATTTCTAGAGTGAACACTGGTTAAGTTAACACTTATTGTGTCAAAAATGATTGTAATGAATGAATAAATTATTTTTATTTGTCTGCATGTTACATGTTGTCTTGGTATAACTCGGTCATAAAACACTAACTAGGAAATAAAACTATATTTTTCACAAAAAATATTTTGCTTATGTTTGTAATGTTTATAAATTCTATATAAAATTGTACCTACTAAATTAAAATGTAAATTGTCAGATTTATATGTAAAACCACATATATTTAAACTAAAGATTTAGCAGCCAGAGTTGGGGACAAAATCTTAGCGATTAACTTCTAACTTAAATAAGTTGCACCTTTGGAGCTAATTAATTACATGGATGCAAAAATGCATATTAATGGCAGGTAGTTAAAATATAATTCAACGTTAATTATTCGTAGTTTTTTTTTTAACCATGTATTTTCTAACTAAATTTGCTAACTAATAATGGGTCCTTTATTCATGACCCAAAACATTTATAACACTACTTTTATAGCTTTATTTTATAACACATTTTGACTTACTAGATGTGCAAATTTAATGATAACAATTGTACAGGTGAAATTTCAAATGTTGGTTGGTGAAAATGTATACAAAATTATTTTCTAACATTAATGATCAACTGCAAAGTGAAGTTCCAATAAAACAGAAAACTTTTTATTAAATGTAAGGTAACAAATTTTAAAAACTTGTTTTTAAAAAAAAGCATGTCAGTTTTTTTTATCCTTATTTCAATTAATTGCTTCTTTTAATTTTTCTAGCTTTTAATTTGCTTTCAATTATCTTTTCAGGAGGATGTAATTGTTTGCATTAAATGCAAACAATCTGTTCACATGGGTTGTTCAGACTTCCCTTGTACAGAATTAAATACAGGTATATCTAAATATTTTTTTGCCAAATTGCTGCACATTTCATAATAATAGTAATTATAAATTTAATATTTATGTATAATAAGAGTATTGTTATGCTAAAATAGTATATCAAGCACCCTAACTAGTATTAAATTAGTTTAAAATGTATGTGATGTATTTATGTTACTTGCACTAAATATTTGTTCCAAAATTGTACTCGATACTGGAAAAGTTTTTGTTTTTTCTTAAATACATCAATGGAAAAATTATTATATTTAATGATAGATAACCTTCACACTTTCATTTTTCTGGTCAGACTATAGCCAAGTGTTTAATTTTGGTTTTGTAATTTAGGTTAAATCCCAAACTTAACTTTAGCTTTCTCAATAAAGGAAAATAAGTTTTAACCCTTTATTACAGTATATATTTGCGTATAAACTGACCTTATTTTCCATTGGATTTTTTGTCCAAAATTAAGAACTCGTCTATTAAGCCGAGTTGTGTTTTCGTACATGATAAATTCCTGTTAAAATCGTCAATATGTCGAAAAAGAAGAGTGATATTTTAATTCTTAAAATAAATATTTAATCCGAAAAATCCTAAATTAAGAAAAGTTGCACGAGCAACGGCCTCCCCTAAAGTTTGCGACTACTCATCATGTCGAAAGGGATGCGCCACTTTCGCTAGTCTTGTGTCTTTCAATCCTCCATCGGACATCTTAAAGTAAATCTAACTTATAATCAGAATTTTTTTTTTAATGTGAATCGCTGCTGGAGGGAAAAGCAAAGTACGTTAGACTTTGAATTGTAAGCAACATGTGAGGGACTAATGAATATGTGATTTATTGAAGATTGGAATAGGAAATATGAAGCATATAAAACATTTAAAATTATCTACAAAAGAAATAATTTGAAAAAACTTGCTTTTTTTTCATTATCTGCTTCTAGAGAACATGTTTAATTACTATTATGCCTGTTGCAATTTCATAATTTGTATTGTATTAATAAATTATTCTTTTAACCCTTTGGGTACATTTAACGAGTGAGACTCGTCATCTGCTTACTTGGGCGAAGTTACGGTGGACAAGTCAGACTCGTCATCTGAATTTAAGAAGCAGGCGTTGATGTTTGCAGCACCCCCGCCAGTTTACGTTGATCGCAAACAATTTGTTGTAGGGTCGGTCAAGAATGGGATCAATTGATCAAATTAAATCCGTCCCATAGGCATAAAAATCTTCAAATAATTTAGTACTCAAAGGGTTTACTGTCAATAAGTATTGCTTATAATTTTTCATTTATAATGCAATATATTTATTGGATTATTGTAGCAGACAAAATTTGTTTCTATACAAAACAGGTATTGCAACATTTCTTAATGTATTTGTAAAATCAGGGAAATTTTTGTGACACCATCAGGGAAATATCAGGGAAGTTTTTTTCCAGAACATTGTTGCCACCCTGAATAAAGTCTTATAAATCAAGGAACAGATGTATTCGGCATGTTTCTTTTCTTGGTGACTGAAAAAGTCATTAAAAATGTTTTTAGACTTGTGCCGATGAATTTTAGAATTTAGTATAAACTTTTATGCAACAGAAGCAGTTATTGGACTTTCTTGGTGTTTATAATCATTGGTCTACACTCGCACGCAAGTACCCTGCGCTAATGTCACAGGCTGGTACCTATTATGGTCTCTCCAACACTGAGAATCTGGTATCCCTTCGAGCATTTAGTTATGGTGCATAAATCCTAAGAAAACTGCCTCATAAAACAACTAAAAAAAATTATCCTTTCCTACATGTACATCTACAGTATCCTATTCCTATCTATGAAAATTAAACAGAGCTTTTACATTTCTTCCAGTTACTTAACTGACAAATAAAACAATATTAAAATAAAAATAGTTCAGGGAACTACACAAACGAATACACAGCACAGTGATATCATAAGGTTTCCAGGTTGAAAGACATCGCAAGAATCGGAAAATAACATCAAAGTCAGTTTTTAGAAAAAAATCATCCAGATTTTATTCATCCGGATATCTGGCATAATAATTGGATATCTTACACTTTGCTTCCATATACCGAATATCCGTTTCATCCCTAGTTTATATGTTTCTATTTAAATATTTACAATGCCTACTATTTTTTTTTTTTTTTAACTTAGATTCCTGGTCCTGTTGTGTTGACAGACAAACCATGAGGTTTAAGAGTAACAGAGCAACTGCTCCTGCAGCAAGCAAGCAGAATGAGAAAAAAGATATAGCTCCTTCCTCCGGGAGCTCATCTACTTTCTCCTCCACAAAAACGTATTATTCTTTAAAATGTCTTCATATTTTTTTTGCTTAATTTTATTTGCTTATTTCTATGTTAGTGGTGTAAAATGATCTTATATTATTGATGTGAAACGTTTTTAAAATCAGCTGTGTGGCGTTATCAGGATAGAAACACTATGCTATGCTTTTTAGAGTGATTCATCCTGACACTGTAACCCGGGACAAATATCGCATTTAATATAAATTTGATCACTTTGAAAGGATATTAGACAGCCATGCATGTAAAATCTTGAAATAAGGCAAAGCACATACAGTGTGTAGATGTGAATACCAACAATAGATGTGAATACCAATTTGTTTAAATGACATTTCACATAAACCTTTCTGGCCATTTTCCAACACAGCCACATCCAGTTTTGTGAAAGCACTAAAACATTATTTAAATTTAGAAAAGTACAATACTGCTTTCTGTAACCTGGGATTCCGTCCACTTTGACAAATGACAAATTATTACTATATATACTTGTGTAAAAACTTAAATTGAATGAGAAATTAAAATCTAAAGTTTACTGAAGTAGTACGGGTCATTAAGAGGATAGGGTGGTAAAATTTGTAGTGTTAGTTCATTAAATAGGAGGAATGATGTATTCATGCTTAATAATACTGATCATATTTCCCAATACTTCATGTGTATACTTAGTATAAATTTCTTCAATAAAAACATACTTTGTATCAAAAGCAACATAAATTAAATTATACCCCAAATATCTATAAAAGTTACTGGATGTGCTCCCCTCCCATTTATTCCCCTACACCAGATTACAATAAAATATTTTGTCTGAATTTGTTGTTAAGTATTGTTAAATAATTAACTTTCTCTTTATAAAAAAAAACATCTCAAATATTTTTTTTTAATAATTACATTTTTGCTGTAGGTGGCCATCTTTTCAAATCCCATTGAAAAAACAGTGGCACAGACGGCAAGCTTTTATGGATAATAATGATTCTACTTCTACAAGTTCAGATACAGTTAATCCATTTCTTGCTGCTCTTGAAAACCCTAAAACGGAACCCTTTTCAAGCTGCTTGAAAGACCTTGACAAATCAACTAATGAAACTTTCATTAAATCAAATGACTTTCAAATACAGCCTTTCTCCTCACAGAGCCTGGGTTTCTTTCGCCCCAAACCGAAAGGACTCGTGGACGGGCTTTCTCGATTTTTCACTCCAACAAACAAGCGTAAATCTCGCGTAGCCATCTCATCGTTGGGTGACTCACTGACTTTAGATGAAGAAATACAAACATCTCATGTGGCTAGTAATAGCTTCTCAGGGACTCAGCTTTGTGATCAAAATAAAAAAGTCAGTCATTCAGATTTCTTGACTGAAAGCAAACTTAAATTGAGGCGCGACTTGTCCACAATACCATCTACTAGTAGCTCCCCGTCCACAAAGCAGTCATCGTTTAGTTCGGCATCTAGCACAACATCCACTTCATCTGTGAACCAACACCAAACAGTCAAGCCAAGCGGCAGTGGGCAGCTGAAAAACTTGTTCGATGGTTTATCGCACCTGTACACTGCATCTACCGATTCTCGTAAAAGAGGATCGAAAAACTCTGTAAATAGTCCGTCGTCTCCGAAGCGACTCTGTAAAAAGCCTAGTAGTACTCTGACAGAAAAAGATTTTAATTCTTCGTTGTTTTGTGATAGAAATAGTACCGGTGATGTGTTTAGCAAAGATAAGGTGTTAGAAGTCGACGAGGAGGATAAACAAGAGGCGTTTGAGTCGGATGCTTCTTCGTCTTTCTCGTCTAGTGAATGCTCAGTGAGCATTAAAAAACAAGACACTTTTAAAGTCGAGGGGTCAATCTCGACGTTCGCTCATAGTGATACCTTGAGCTATTCGCAGCTATTTTCATCAGTGCCTGAAACTAGGATCTTTGGATCTTCTGCTATCGAGTTAAAAGATGATACAGCTGATGTCTTCAATACAGAACTTAAAGGTGAGTTAATTATCTGTGCAAGATACTTTAAGTTTAATATATTCATTGGAATTTATATAATAAATTTAGCATTCATATCTTATAATAATTCATAGTATTGCTAATTTATAATTTATTTATTAGAAATTGAATGCAAGGGCTAACTAACTAATCTCAAATTGACTTGAAATTGGAAACCATTGTTCTGTAGCAGAGTAAATGAATACAATTTGTGACTGTATTTTTTCTAAAATGTGTAATAACTTATCAAATTAAATATAACTGCTATCATATTCGTACATTATTTTCCAATTAATGCCAATTGCTACATTTGATTTTACTTTAATATAATTAATATACCTATTTATTATTATTATAAATAATTGAAATTATATTATTCACAGGCATTGTAAAAGACACAGACGTGTTATCAATAAACATTACAGAAGAAGATGAAGCTCTATTTAAAAGAGTTCAAGAAATGGCAGAACATGTAAGGTTATTAATTGTTAAAAAAAAAAATTATTAAGTAAACCAAAGATTAAGATTTTAACAACTTTTATGCTCTTATTTAAATTTTCTATAAGTTAAAACATTTTCTGGGATATTGTTTCATATCTTAACAAACTTTTTTATAGGTATACGAACCAAAAACTGGATTAGCGCCAGTAGCTCGTAAGCCATCTTTGTTACAGTTTGGAAAATATGAAATTTCTGTACTTTACACATCGCCATATCCCAAAGAGTTTTTAAGGTTTGTTAAATGGTATATCTTTTTTTTAAACTACTTACTTTTTTTTGTATTTTATTTGGGGAAATAACCTTTCTATAAAATTACATTAACTATTTTTTAAAGCCACTTCAGGATAAAACATTTTGTTTTTTTATTATTATTTATTTGCATTCAACATTTAATAATACAGTATATGAAGAATATATAAAGGGGTTTCACAAAAAATGATGGGGTCCACTATTTGTTGAAATGAAGATCTCAATCTACAGGGCTGCTTCCATTGTATAAAGTTGTAGAAGAGAAAAAACGATAGCTGGTCTAAAAAAAAATTATGTGTACGTTATAAAATATGAAACTGAAAAATCTCTCCAAATGGACCCTTAGTGTTCATAGACACTTAAAATATCAATTTGCATGAATAAATATAACCTAGAATGTATAACATTGAAATTTTGTTCTGCAAGAAAGGTTCTGTAACTTCTTGTTTTTAAAAAACAATCAATTTTTTTTTTCAATTTCCTAACGATTTTAAACTCTACAAATGATTAACATTCAAACATTGGAATCGTTTTTAATATTTGCATTGGAAATTACAATAATTTTTAAATGGGGTGTCCAACTTATTTTAAGTGAAACTAGCTACCATTATGATATGTAAAATAAATTCTTAACTTCTATAATTTCAGGTTATCCAAGTTATACTTGTGTGAATTTTGCCTGAAGTTCATGAAAACTATGAAGATACTGCAAAGGCATTTGGTATGTGCATTACAGCAGTGTTTCCAATTGAAAATTATGTCGTATAACATAGTTGTGGTGCCAAATACTTGACTAAACTATAAATTCCTGACTGCATGCAATCAACAGTTGTAATCCTTTTTTTTTATGTTCAATTCAATTAAAATTATGACATATTAAAGAGGCAAAATATTGAAACTGCTGTAATCGATATAAATCATCAAAAATCATTATTATAGTAAAAAAAATTAGTTTAAGTAGTCCAATTGAGAAAAATATATGAACATTTCCTAAACTTTTTCAATCAAGAATATACATTAAAATAATTTTTTTTTAAGATTTTTTTTATGAACAAATTTGGCTATAATAGAAAAAGTTGTGCATTTGTATTAAATTTTTTTGCCTAAAAAAGTACATTATACAATACAGGGTTAATAGGGTACTTAGAAACTCCTTAGTTTTGCCTAAAAGGTACTTAGAAACTTTCAAGTTACCAAAGGTTCTTAAAAAGTCTTTAAAATGGCTATCTTTTAAATCATTTTACTATTAATTAAAAAAAATTTATCTTATCATGAATTAAATACAACTTTGTATCTGAGTAAAATATCCATGACTTCTTGCACCCGACAGCTGTTAGCTGCTTGCACCCATTTCATATTTTTTTTTTTATTATTAAGAAGACTGTTTGCAATTTTACAGCTAACTTTTCATTACAAATGCATACAACTTGTGTTTCCACTAAAAAATAAGGGCCTCATAAATTGCTTTCCTTATAAAAAATCTTATAAGAAAAATTCCTTATGAGAAACTATATTTTTATTTTCGGAAAACGCGTACAAACCCTGTAATATATATTTTTTTACTGAAAATATACTTTACTAGTATCAAATTTACACTTTTAGATATATATTAAGTGTATAATTAATCTAAAAGCTATGCTAAATATCACAAACTTTTGCAGCTGAAATGTTCTTTAAGACATCCACCTGCTGATGAAATCTACAGGAAAGGAGATTTGAGCGTTTTTGAAGTGGACGGAGGAGCCAACAAAACTTATTGCCAAAATTTGTGCTTACTTGCCAAATTGTTTCTGGACCACAAAACACTGTATTTTGATGTTGAACCGTTTCTATTCTATGTTTTAACCAAGAATGACAAAAAAGGATGCCACTTGGTTGGTTACTTTTCTAAAGTAAGTAGTAATATTTTGTTTTCCTTAACATTCTAACTCAATTATTATTTAATCTCAAGTTAATTAATTTTTTTTTAATTATAACTTATTTAACAATACTACCAAGGCATTTGAGCCTAATATATAGCATTTGAGCAAATAATATAGCCATGCATTCTATTTGAAGTATTTCATGGTAATTATGTTACTCTTTCCGTGAAAGTTTTAAATTTATAATTGCTTGGTCTTAAACTAATATATCAATATGTTTTACTTACAGGAAAGATTTTGTCAGCAAAGGTATAATGTTTCATGTGTTATGGTAATGCCTCAGCACCAAAAGAAAGGTTATGGAAGATTCTTGATTGATTTCAGTAAGTATCAATTCACTTGCTCGAAGTATTTTTCAATTTAAAATTTGACATAAAATGGATCCATTTGCTAATTAAAACCAAATCAGTGACTTCAAAAGTTTAAACCGCACTTACAAATTATATTTCTTGATGTTAGCAAAAATGAAAGGAATTATACTAAAAGCTTAAATGCAGAATCAAGTTTGTCACTCTCGGGCATTTGTTGGTAGTTTAATTAGGTAGCGAAAACAACTAACGAATTGTTGTGATCTTTATTGACGGACATTGTAAAATACTTCTTTAAAAAATTGTCTCTGGTTTAAACAATTCGCATGTTTTTCGCAATAATGTTCTGACACTAAATAAATATGTATAGAAGTATGCAATAAATATTTTTACTCTTTAATTGTTTTTTTAATATTTTGAGAATTTTTTGTTATTGCATTATTAAATTTTGTATAATATAATTCTTACACAATGCCACAACACTTGCTCCCTTTAGTGCTATTCTAATACTCCGCATTGAAGTATTGTAATAATAAGGTAACACTAATTAGTGGAGCAATTATTGCATTGCAACCGTCTTTACAAAAACAAGAGAAAAACTTGAAAATAACATCAAGTTTTATCCTATTTGCATTAACCAATATAAAAAAAATAATCACATAATTTAAAACAAGGTTAGTTTTTGTATTGTATTATTTTAAAACTTTTAAATGCATTTATTATGTATTGTTAATTTGGTAAATATTTTACATTATTCTAAATATTTTTAAGGCTACCTTTTGTCAAGGAAAGAAGGAAGATTTGGAACTCCTGAAAAGCCTCTTTCAGACCTTGGGCGGATTTCTTATACATCCTATTGGGAATCTGTAGTTTTAGAGCATTTGAATAGAGTTGATCGAACCAAGAAAATCACAATCAAAAGTTTGTACTTTTATTTTTTTAAATAAATATTATTTACTTTGTCATTTATTAAATTAAGCTGCTTTGAGGTACAGATATTTTTCATTGTAAAATCTAGCTATTGTATGTACAGTACAGATATTTATGCAGTCGTATCTGCAGTTTTGCGTTATATAAACTACACTTTTTATTTAGTGCTGCATTTTGCAGATATTCTTGTGCTATGTTTATTTTTCAAATAATTAACAACAAAGTTTTTTTTTTAATTCAAGTATTCTAAATGTAATTTAATTTTAGGTATATGCAAAGGAACTGGTATGACTTTTACAGACGTTGTGGCGACTCTAACTTCACTTAATCTTGTAACCAGAAATGAACTTGGGAAGTAAGTTGGTTCTTACAAATGAATTACTGATCTTGCTATTTGTGGTGTTTTTTCTTTGTTACATTTTGATAATGATTCATCTTTTAATCTATAATTTAATTAAGTCATTTTAATTTCTATGATTAGGCAAATATTTAACCGAAATATATTCCCCAAATATTAATCTATGATATTATTTTTCAACTTTTTATATTTTATTAGCTGCATGTTCAAATATGATTGCTTAAATGTTTTTTAATAAAATTTAAGTTGGCATATATTAATTAAAAACTGTATTTGTAATCTTTTTGTGCTATTTTGATAATAGTTGTCCTAAGTAAAAATATGTAGCATTGAAATGCTGCATATGCTCCCACAATCCTTGTTTTATCCTAGTTATGAAGAGTCTCTCAAAAACACCAAAATAAAATAAGAAATATGTTCGTTTAAGATCTTACTCTAAGGATTAAAGTTTATGAAATAATAGCCAAATTTTATTAAGGGATGATATTTCCTTTGTATTTAAAAAATCATCTTATTGTATTGTTCATTTTTTATTATTTGCAGAATAATGCTTAGTTTAAGTTGACTGAAAATTTAAATGCTATTTGCTTCTAGGTATATTGTGACTGTTGATGAAAATGTACTGAAATCATATATGTTAAAGTTAAATAAGAAAAAATTCCAAAGGATACTTTTAGATCCTGATTGTTTAGCTTGGGAACCACGAGTAAGTATACATTTTTTAAATTTTATTTCTTTGTTGTATTTTCTAACACAAAAAATCCCAATTAAAATCGCCAAATCATCAAAAAAATAATTAAAATTTAATTCTTAAAATATATAAGCCAAGAGATAAAAAAATTAAGAAAAAGTGTCAGAAGAAACAGCTTTATCAAAGTTTGCAATGATTCATCATACCTAAATGTATGCACCACTGGCGATGTTCTTGGTATCTTTCAAACCTACATCAGACTTCATAAATTACATCTCTGATTATTACAATAGGATCTTTTAAACCACATACGTATGTACCAAAATGTACAATTTCTAATCCTTAACATCATTTTGTAAAAATATAAAACTTAAAAAAACATCATATTTTCTGCCGACATCTTGACTGTTATTGTTATATACGCATGGACATTTTTTATTTATCCATTCTGGTAAGAAATACAAGTATATTATTAATTAAAATAATATTTTGGATTAATGTATACTATTTTTTTAAATATTTAGTTTTCATTACAAAATAAATGGCTTGAATTTGCAAATTAGCAATCTCCTGATTTGACGCTTCAAAGTCGATTCTATCCAAAATTCTAATTCGACAACCATTAATATTTTTACATAATATTATCAATGAATAAAATGTATTGGTAAAATAAATTTTGTTCAATTATTGCAATTGAGTAAGAAAAATATTGACTTCAAAGTGGTGTCATTCGCTACACATGTCAACTTCCTAGTCTTCCGTCCAAAATCCTATTAAAGTAACATAGACTAGCTTCATAGATTCTACAAACCAATTACATATTTTTCAAAATATATACTTTTTATTTAGATTTAATTACTTTTTATTTAGATTTATACTTTTTATTAGATAGTATAGTATTTTAATAAAATTAAATCTAAATAAAAAGTAAAGTAATAAAAGTAGTTAAATTAAATACTTATGCGAGTAGTGTAATTTTGTTATGGTTACACCGCGATGCACACAGAATGTGATGACACACATTCTCGGATCGTGTAACTGTGATCGGAAAAGTTCAACTTCATTCCAACTTCTCTTCTTTTCCCATTATAGGCAAATTGTATTAGAAATGTTACTGACCTTTATATAAACCGACCTCCTTACCCTTTTTGCTAAAAATGTTGACTTACATTTTTTAGCTTATACGCGAGTATATACGGTAACTCTGCAGTAAGTTGCTGTTACCAAATTTATCGAATTGCAACAATTTTCATACACACTTCATGTCTTCTTGTCTTAAAAAATAGCTAAATTTAGACAAAAATAGTATTACAAAATGCTTAATTATTCTTAGTGTATGATTAATTAACTAATCTTTCTGAACCCATCATATTTGAAGAAAACATTTTAACTTGGTATCTTGAGTCTTTTGTTTTTACCTAACAGTTGGTCCATGTTTTCTAGTTTTCCCAGCAATACACAAAATCTTTAGATTCTTTCGTTTCCTTTCACTTGCCACATAACTTTTTTGTTCATTAGATTTGCATAAAATTATTATGCTTATATAGTTAACTTTTATTAATGATAATTTTACCTTAAATATTATCTTGTAGATTAATGATTTCTGGCCATAACAAAATAAAGTGTTTTAATATATCAAAATAGGCTTTACTAATAATTATGGAGGTATACTCTCTATCATTTTTCTCCTTTTAAACTAGCAAAAATAAAATATATACGGCACTTATGGTAGTGGTAATATTAAGGAAAAGATTTTTTAAAAATAATTGTACACTGCATTTCTATTTGATTGTGGAGATATTGAGATCTTTGCTCGCCAGAGACGGCTACTTTATCTCATTATTTCTATTTCCAGCGAACATTCAAGAACGACAACTGTAAAAAGTGTCGAAAAGAAACTTCTAAAGTTCGGGATAAGAAGAAACAGTACCTGACTGAACGACTGAAGACTAACAACAAAGTTGAAAAAGTTTTTGTGGGAGGAGTGTGGTATTCAAAAGAAAGAATCAAATGCGAAACATGTCTATTGTCCCAAGAAAGGGAGCGACGGAAGCTTTTGAAACATAAGAACAAAAGAAAACTGACAGAGAAGCACATTGAGATTAATTCTATCTTAGGGGAACCCAAGAGGAAGAAGATGAAAGTGTCTAGTATTCACAGTTCCATTTTGGATTCTAGTGACGATTCTATCGATTATCTACGATACACAAGCGCCAAGATTCGGAATTTGAAGAGGAAACTTTTGAGGAAGCATAAGTTGAAAATGCAGAGAAAATATCAAGAACATAAACAAGAAACTGGTAAGTTAATTAGTTTTATCTAATTTTTTTCCATCTTTTTAAAGCTTCTTAGGAACTAGTTTGACTTGTTGTCTAACAAAAAAGGTATTTCAAATGATATTTTAAAAAATATACATAATTGTTATAAGAAAATGAGAAATAAAACTTTATATTTCATTTTTTTTACTTATGTTTATTTCAATTGCCATAAGAAGTTGATCATTCTAACTTCTCTTCTCTGATCAGTACTAATTGCTATAAAAAAATTTAAATAGCTATATATTAACATAAAATATATAGAATATTGATATTAGACAAGGAGCCAAGTTGGTACAAATGTATTATCACGGGGCACCGAAAAATTGAAATTTAGAAATGCATAGAAGTCGCCAATATGACGATTAACGGCCAACAATGGGCAACGGCGATAGGTTGATGAGCATGATGCCAGTTTCTTCGGTTTAAAATCGGGCCTCGGTGGCTCCGATGAAAAGTTCGATGATTAAATGTGATTGGTTGGATGGAATGTACAGTAGACTATTACAACGTTGTACAATGGGCTATTGCACGGACACATTTGAAAAATAATTGACATTTATTAATTGTTTAAGTAACTTTGTTTTGGTTTAGTTAAGGCAATATTTGAGCCACACAATGGGGTATTAAAGACGATCCAATGTTATTATGCAACGAATGGTTTATTGAATAAGCGTCGCATTAGGGCTGCGTAATGGGCTATTGGAAATGGTTCCGGATCTATCCCGAAGAGTCCCGCTTAAGAGTGCCGTCGAAATGCCCCAAACGACTGTCCGAAGGATTGCCTGTAAGCATCATGATCGACTGCTCGGAGGGGGTCTTGGATGTAATCCTGAATAGTCGGAGGCCGAAGACCACAAATACCCGGAAACATAAATCGACGTTAGGAGTCTGACGTTAGTGCCACGGTACGTGCGTGCGCTTAAAACCGTGTATGGCATTCGTGATGTACACACGACTTGAAACGACTAACCAACAGCGGATCAACTGATCTCGAGTTCTAATCGCAACATTCGCTTTTAAACGCATTAACTTAATGTCAGTTATTTGTATAGTTCCGATATTCTTCGATCAGTAAAATATCATCTGACCAGTGTGCTAAATTTCGAGGCAGTATTTCCGGGTCTTTCCTTCTATACAGATCTCGAACATTAACTTTCCATTAGAAATATCAACATCCGTCCTTTAACCATGCTTCAAAAATACGAGACTGCTTTCCCGGGTCCTTCTTTCAAGATATATGCGAACCGTTACAATAGCCCAAATTGCAGTTCGTTCTAGTGTGCGCTAACCAATCAATCGCGAAAGCAACCAACAAGGCAATCACCGACCATCCATTTTAAAGCAAAATGTTTGGTTTATATAATAAACATGATCTAGAACTGCACATTGGGCTATTTAATACAAATGTAAATAAAAGTATTACTCTTATCAAAGTGAACTGGCAACGATAAAAATTTATTTCGTGTTCGAAAGTTTGTTTATATTTTTAAAACGGCGATTTGCTCTTATTACATTAATTTGTTACTAAAATGTCAGAAATTACGAAAAAATAACATTCTGATATTAAATCAGTAAATTATAACATTTATAAATATAATATTTAGCATCGTTCCATTGTACTACGACTGCATAATCGAGGGTTACCGTCTTGTTTGGCGGGATTAACAAACGCGTCACAGAATTGGCGACTTTATTTTGATCAAAATTCGGTGCCCCGTGATAGTACATTAGTTCCGCCAAGTTAAACATTTGAATTGCCAATATGCACGAATATTAACAGGCTTAAGGCCCAACAAGGTTGGTCCAGTCTTAGTATCTCCTAACTTTTCCCCAATGAATATCTAACTTTTTTAAATCAATCACTCCTGTAGAATTAAAAATATTCATTGACAAGTTCCATTTTTCGATTACCCTATTATAAAAGTAGTTCTTTTTTCCTTCCCGATTGAAAATGGGATTTGTTTAATTTAAACCCATGACCTTGCATACTTTTACTTATATTATAATCAAATCACTCAAACCCCCCCTGGTCACCCCCCCTTTTTAATAAAATCGTATCTCCTTAGCCCTTCTCTCTTCCAAAATATACATATTCAACTTTCTTAATCTATCTCCATAATTCATGCCTGAAATATCTTGGACCAGTGGTTCCCCAGAGGTGGACCACGTACCCATGGGTGTTTTGAAGTCTTTGTTAGGGAGTCCGGGGGTTCACAAAGAAAAAAATTTCAAATGCATTGAACTGTCACAATTGGTAACTTTCTCTGAAGAAACTATATTCACAATACTAACTCATTTGTGGCTTTAAGGTATTTGAACCTTTTTACACAACTTATAGCTGTGAACAAGCTTTTTCTACCTACTGTTACATTAAAAACAAATATTGTAACAGACTAAATATTCATGCTGACTTAGAGTCACATTATTAAGCTTACAGCCAAACTTGGGTGATATTATAAACTAAAAAGATTTCACTCATCCCATTAAGTTTGAAAATGCAGTGCAGTAACTAACTTACAAGACAATTACAAAGTTTGCATGAGGGTTAAGTGTACAAGTAAGAGACAAAAAGTAATTATACTTCTGATTGTGGTGTTATCTTATCCAGACAAACCACAAGGTACACACCCAAATGCATTTCACATGTTGACTTTCCTAGTAACCAAGCCACTGGATTTTGTCACAAATTATTAAGTGTCAAAAATATTTGTTTTGTGTTTTATTTTTTCACCTTAACCACATGACGGATACAAATGTGTTAGAGTATCTGCAGTTTTTCCAGTAGTACACATAATATAAAATTTAATAAAAAAGTATCTTTTTTGAAATAATTTTCGCATAAGGACTTTTGAAAACCTTCTCTGCTAATAAAATTGTAAAAAACGTAATGTCTTGAAAATATAAATTAAACTTTCCTGCAGTGAAAGCTAATCTACAGATTCGAAATTTTGCTTATCCTTCAGAGGGTTAAGCAGCATTTTTTTTTTAAGCCAATAATATTTAGCATTAACTTCAAGCTTTACTGGATGGGTAAACGCTTTTATTTTGTGATAAATGAACTTTCATGATAAGCGATTTTGCATTAACAGGGTTTGACTGTATACCTAAAGCATTAATACAAAATCTATTAAATTTTTCATTTTCGAAACTCGAAAATTTTATTGTGATTTTTAAAGATTGTATAAATATTTAAAAAAATGTTTTGTTTTTCAGATATTTTCAAGTATGCAGTTCTGGGTGAACACAAAAGCTCTAAAATCAAAGTCCATGGGTTTCTAAGGAAATCTAGCAAACTCAACTTTGAATGTGAACGAAAACTTAAACACAAGCGGGTCAGAAAGGAACGCTGCAAAAAGTTGAGAAAGAAGAGCAAGTGCAAAAACGAGGCGCAAGACACCTCCAAAGACAAAAGGAAACACAAGGTGAAAATGAAGAAGAAGGAAGCAAAGTCATCCGAGAAAGAGGGAGACAGGGATGGTGTGCAAACGCCCCCAGTCTTGCTGCCTGCTGTGCTCTCGGATGAAGACGACTCCTCTCACGACACCAATTCGTCGTTTGAG
Organism: Troglohyphantes excavatus; assembly: GCA_963932185.1. NCBI lineage: Eukaryota > Metazoa > Arthropoda > Arachnida > Araneae > Linyphiidae > Troglohyphantes > Troglohyphantes excavatus. Next base: position 24,167,268 of record OZ010675.1, on the reverse strand, counting down.
CAGGATCTTTTACCACCACCTTTACTTCAGGCTTTAGTTGATGATAACATTGAAGTTCAAGCTAAATTGCCCATAGTAGAGGAAGATGAAGAGAAACTTGAAAGCATAGACAGCGAGGTAAATGTTTATATTTTTTGACGTCAATTTTCATTGTCTTCTTTGGGGGGGGGATAACCTGATGTTCTCTGCAACAGAATCTTGTTTAAAAGTTTTGAATTCAAGTTTTGGTTTAGAAAGCTGAATATGCTATGTTGAGAGGGCTTAACTCTGTCATGGCTTTAATATCCTCATATTGCCCTTGATGTGTCAACTCAGGTGTTGTCTTTGTCATCAGATCATAGTTTAAAATTAAGACAACTAACCATCTACTTACTTTTTGAGTTGTAAATGTGTTATTTATTCTATTCTATGGCCATTTGCCTAGTTATATATTTTGTCTGCATGTTCTACTACGCATGTAAAAATTATTAGTAGGAATTTTTTTCTAATCAACAAAATTAAAATATTTGCTTATAAAATAGTATACACTTAATTATAAAATCCATAATGATTCATTTTGTTTATAATCGTCACATTACAGGACTTATGTATTCATATATTTTGTCCAATTAATTTATAAAAGTAATAAATGCTAAAATAAATTATAATATTTTTTTATTAACATAGACTAAAATTATAGAAAATATTAGTGTTTAGAGATGGATTTTGGCTATAACTATAACTTTTTGTAAGAATTATTTTCCTACTAGAAATAGCTATTTTTATTTATTTTAAATACATAATTTAAAATTTTCCTTACCTTTTGTTTCTAGTCTGCAAGTTCACCCTGTCCAGAAATAATGCCGGAAACACCGAAGATTGTCCCAATAGAAGACAAATCTGTTGACGATGAAATTCAAATTGAAAAAGATAAAATAGACAATGATGCATGCGAAATCATATCTAGTCTGGAAGATAATGTTGATATTATAGAAAAACCTGAAGAAAGTGTACCAGAGGTTGAAAACATTGGCACTATTAAAATAACCGAGCCTGTACCTATACCTGACAATGCTACTAATGAAGAAATTGACAAAGCAGTAGCTCCTCTTCTTGAAGCTGCTGAAGTCCAAGAAGATGAAGTTTCATTTTTCGAAGATAAGAATTGCATTTCTGAAACCGCAACTGAAGACAAAGAGGAAGATTTTGATGATTTTATTCCTGTCGAAGACAAGGATTGTGATTCAAATAATATGCTCGCTGAAGAAGAAAACAGGGAGGTGAATGTCGACCACAGTGTTGGAATAACATTTAGTCATCAATCTGAAAATCTAGATATGAGCTCCTTACATGTGCCTGCATCAGACATGCATGATTCGCATAGGCTTAACCTGCAAAATGAGCTTAAACATAATGAAGAAGAAGATGATGAAGTGAGGGAGGCTGTGGAAATAATTAACGAACAAATGGAACATGCTGATGAAATTGAAATGCCACTGACACCACAAACTCCGGAATCGGACAGATCAAGAAATTACCATCATCTCAGTCCCTACCAATCTCATGATGATGAATGCAAGGAAGACGAATGCATGCTGAGCTCAAACGAGGTGCAGGAGATAGATGATGTTAGTAATTCTGATTGCCAAATTACTGATGACGTACCTGTGCATGATATCAGTGATGATATTCAGGAATGCACATACTCAGAAGTACATAAAGAGGATGTGCAACAAAGTAATGCTGAGCACTATAGGGAAGAAATGATGGAGCAGCCAGATATCATTCTTGAACTTCCACAAGTCAACCAACCTTTGTCCCAAAGTTCACAGATGTCCTCGCCTTCTACCCCTGTAGGAACCATAGTTTCTAAGCATACACCGACACCCCAAGAAATGTCCAGCATGGGAGTGTACACTCCAGATTCTTCTACAAATAGCGGTTACAACTCGGTTGAAATTGATGTTTGCCAACTTGGGCTGGAATCGCCTGCATCCGTTTGTAGCAGTGAAATTGCTCAGCAGAATTCAGTGGAGGCACGTTCATCTCCGTCCCAGTCATACTCTGACTGTGCTCAGTTGAACAATTCGTCTCCTTACTGCACCAATGTTTCGATCTCTGACCAGTGCTCTAACCCCAGTCGTCGGGAAATGATCGCAGCTGCTGCGGCCGCACAGGCAGCTGTTGTGCAGGCGCAAGCTCAAGCCCATCATACCAACCCCACTGGCCACTGCGTCAATGTTTCCAATCGGAAGAGACAGCAACATCATTCTTCAGGAATTACTCAGAGAATCACTAACATACCTCCTGCGGGTCCAGTGTCAAGTCTAATGCAGTCTAGTATGGTCAGTGTGAATGCAACTGCTGTAAATGCTCTTTTCGTTGGACCGGCCCCGAACACAAACAATGGCTACATGAATGCAATGAACATGAGTGTCCCTTGTAGCAACTCTACAGGGGGTGGAGGCCCAGTTGCTGGATCTTACATGGTTGGTGTTCCAGTAGCTACAGTTATCCAACCCCAGTCAGCAGCTGCTTTTGCTGCAGCATCTATGCAAAACCATCACCAACTCCAACAATCACAACAGAATTTTTCAATGGCGAACCACCCGTCTAGCAATATTTCTGGTGCTATGCAGAGGCTAACCCATGTTGGTGTCTCTTCAAATATGGCATCGAACCCTTGTCCTGTCTCCTCTGTCACACCCAACTTCCACATCCAGTCTCCTAGCTATACGTACACACCTACACCCACTCCTACCCCCACACCCAATACGCCTTCACAGATCGGCACCAGCTGCAGCCTGGCAAAGTTACAGCAGCTCACCAATGGAATCATGGATATTGTCCCCAACCCCCCATGCAACACTATGACCCCTCCCCCGAATATGACGCCACCTTCGCCCCAGGTCAACATGACACCTCCACCCCAAATGCAGCGATCCCTCACTCCGGCGATGGCCAGTCTCCAGCCCCAACTACCCATGCAGTCCAGCACTCATAATTACAACAAGTACCATTTCCATCATCGTCAGATGCAGAGGAATCAAAATGTGGCTCTTGGCCCCAACCTCGTGGCCAGCTACCAGACTATCAACGGGGTTGGCTACCGCATTCAGCAAGCCCCGCCTGCAGCTATGTTAAATACCGGTTATATTACTAACGCTGGCTTCATCAATCAAGCACAGTTGCCACCCTCTGCTGTTCAGATGGGGATGGTGAATGTAAATATGCATGGCCAAACCCCTTACCAAGAGACCCTGCAGCCCAGTCGACCACCTAATGCTATGTACACAACCTATAGCTATCACATAAGTGGTAATTTGCAACCACAGTCTTTAAATTCAGTCATGCGACGGTAAACTCGTTTCCAAACTCTACATTGTTTCTGTTCTAGAGCTATAGTATTTTAGTGACGTGCCTACCTCATTAATTAGGGCAAAATTTATTTTTTAAATTGCAGTTTGTTTTTGCATATGATTTTTTATTATTATATATTGTTAAATATATCATTTACTATAATACATAGTATAATAGCAACATAAATATGTGTCCAACAATGTTTTTAAAATTATGAATATATAAAAAAATGGCTGATTCCTCTTGTTGGTAAATATATTAACTTATATATTTGTCTATTTTGAATTTCTTGTTCTCATGAACTATATGGAATATATTTAATTCTGAAATGTCTAGTTACACACACATGCAATGTGGATAACTACATAGGTATGTTCTTTATACAATTCATTTCCAAGTATTTTCAGATGTGTAATGTGCCACCATCGTAAGTTATCGCTTTGTTATAATTCATCTTAATGACCATCGTCATGACTTTGTGTCTCAGTTTCATGTCGCTTGGCATTGTTATTCAAATGCATAATACAATCCATCCTAATTTTTGTATCGTTGTACACCTGTGCCTTTATAGACTTTTCCAAAGCAATATATTATCAAAGTTTTGCAACTCAATTGTCACTCAAGTCGGAGAATAGGTATTTAACTGAATGATTATAATATTTAAATCCAGTTAAGGTTGGTTTATGGCATCCTATTTTAGAGGAATACAGATTTTAGTTTGTCTGTTTGTAGTTATCTTAGTGGATAGGAATGTGCAATTTTTTTATATAATTAGTTAGACAATTTTTGTATACCTCAAACAATTGAGACTAGTCTACTTTTATAATGACTGTTCAAAGCAATATTTAACTCAATATTAATATCTTTTATGCAATTGTATAATTGCATGTTACAACGACATAAAAAAAGTTAGAAATGGATTTTAGTTTCAAATAAATACTAAGTTTTTCATTATTTGCCAATATTTTGCATGACTTAAAATACAGAAGTGCAAGATAGATAAATACATGCCTACAATTTTAATTGCTATTTTTAAAAATTTCCAGGTATAGTATTTTAAAGATTTATTTTTTGTGTTGCATAACTTGTTACAAAATAATTTTAAGTCACTACACTTTTAATAGAATCATGTTATAATGTAGTATGATGAATCTCTGAATATATTCTTTTCATGTTTTTGCCATTTTATGCATTGTTTTGTATTATCCATTTGAGGTAAAACTATAGATATATTTACCTAGAATCCTATCAGGGAAACTGTTGATTCATTTAAAAATATTATTTAAATTGCCAATTAATTCTGTTACATATATAAAAACTTTTTTTAACCATCAGAAGATTTTTTTTATAAAAAACAATATTTATAAAAAGATAACTGATCCTGTATCAATTTCCTAAGCCTCACAATTGTTTTACAAGACGCTGATTGTCTTTATTTAAAATTGATATTCAGAAATGAAAATGAACTTATGGACAACTGTAACTAACAATTTTGAAGTTTTGGCATTGATTACTTTTTATTAATTTATGCACACAATCGTTGAAAGAATATTTTTGGACAATATTGTCCATGCAATAATCCTAAAATATAGGAAAAGTTAGTATTTTTAATTATGATTTTATATTGTTTCAAAATTAAATATAGCAAGTCAAATTGAGCAGGTAAGTAAATCATTTGCATTTCATTCAATAATGTTTTTTTCTAGAAAATGGATTTGGAGCGGACTAATCAAGATGGATGAAGCCATTACATTGTATATTGACATCCCACAAATATTTTACTTACAATTTGCAAAAGGCCAAATTTCTTTTCTTGTCAAGATAAATACAAGCAGCTACATCTAAACTTTTAACTTTTAAAGCATTTTGAAATTCTTAATATAACAAAACATCGAACACATTGGTTAATAAATAAAAATGAAGTGTGTTACATATTCTGTAACCATTAATTAACTTTGATAGTTTTATATATACCTGATAATAAACGGATATGTTAATGCTAATTTTTGTTAACGTTTTTAGCATGTAATGCTGTAGAACTTATAGAATTTTTTTTTATTAATACTTCATCAGAACTTGGGAACTAATACCTGAAGTTTATGTTTGTATTTTAATACTTGTTTCAGTTATATTTACCCCTATTATGGCTATTTATATAGTTTGTGTTGGATATTACTTCAATTTAAATAACTACTTGTTATTACAATTATTTTTATGCATCCTTTTGTTTTACCAGTGAATAACAGTTTCATTATCAATTGAATTTATTATTTTGTTTTATCCTGAAAATTATATTGAAATATGCTCAATGAAGTCGTGTATCATTTTTTTTTAAATCGATGTTATTTTTATATGATGGGGAAATTATAATTGCACTTAATACAATTATTATTTGCACAATTGCAATTCAATTGATGTACTCGAATTGTGTCTGCACAAATTTATGCACAATGCATCTCTAATTCTTTGTTTTTTCATCTTTATGCATGCTTTCCCTTTTTCTGCACTCTCAAATCTATGCTGTGCTTTAGAATCATTATCGATTTCATTCTGCTGCTTTAATTGTGAAGCATATTTTGAGGACCGTTGAGCTTGTGGATATATAATGATCAAGACTTGAAATATATTATCAGATGTTATTTATTACTTTCAGTGTATATAATTTACCGTGATTGAAAAATTTCTAAAATTTGGTCATATAAATGTGTAGATATTTTTATGGAGCTTAAATTGATTTTAAAACAGGCTAAACATATTTAATAGCCTTTAAAAAAAATGTGTGCATGGTTTTATTTTTTAAAATTGCACAAAATTTTATGTTTAGTGTGCGCACCTATTTGTATATATTTATTTATTGAGATATGATTGCAAATTTTTAACCCCCCCTATTTACAAATTATTATGTGCTTATTATACTCTTAATGTTTTTCTGAAAAACGTGTGTATTTCAAAAGATTTTGTTTGCATATGAATACAAATCTGTGTTTAGCAATGGGAAGGATGTAGAGTTTGGAAACTATAGTGGTGCAAGCCAATATATAAAATGCATTGATACCTTGCATTGCAAAAATATCTGTGATTTTATCTTAAATTCTTTTTTGAAAAATAGCATCAGAAACAAATGTGATATTTCGATCTGTTTGTATAAGAAAATATTATATGTTCTGTGTTGAATTTTTTTTAAAAAATGAATTTTCATAAAAGTACGTGTATAGTGTTCATAGATTGTTCTAAGCATTGACAGAATGTTTTACTTCCTAGTTGTTATATAATGTAATAAATACAAATCTCATCTCTAAAAGTGTATTTTTTTGGAAATGTAAGAGTTCGGCTACAGCTCACCATCCACTGTAAAAAAAAGGTACTTAAAAATGAGTACCTGAGCCTACTTATTTTTTCTTTGGAGTACAATCTTCGAGCATGGATCCTTCATAGTAGAGAAAACATATCTTTGTAATCTCGCTAACATCAAAGTGAGGCCAACATGTATGGCCTCAGACACATGGTTAATTCCTTCATTCCATTCATTTCCCAATTCATCAGCCAACCGCGAGTATTTTTTAATTCATAATTTTGAAAAGAAGTCACGTGTCTGAGGTCATTCTGTCCGAGATGTTGGTTTCACGATTATGACGTCATATTCGCTCTACTACAGTCCATTCATGCTCGAAGAGTACAATTGCATCGTAAATGAGCGATGACGTAATCAAATTAAAGTAATGATACTTTCCTAAACATGAGCAGTGTGTTTTAATATTGCTAATATCAGCTTCTGTTCGAGCCATCTTAACAAAGCTACCTGACAAACTTAAAATACTTGTTCAGAAGATGGTTTTCCACATCATTTGATGTCGATTGCTTATATGGAAACTGAGTTATTACAACTCAATTATCTTACTTCCCATTCTTTTGGCACACCTTTTTAACATTTATTTTGTTTATAACTTCTTCACGTCATCCCGGTACTACGCAACGGATAAGGCAGTGGATTGCGATTCATGAGGATCTGGGTTACATTCCCCGGTAAGTCTTGATTGTAATTGTTGATGTTTATTGAAAGTGATTTATGAAGGCAAGCAACTGCTCAATTTATTAATTTTTGAGCACATGTCTTTTTTTAAAAATGAAACTTATCTATTCGAAGCTATGATAAGCATCGAATGTACTTAAAATGAGTACATTTTACTTAGTGTTGAGTACCTATTTTTAACAGTGTGTGAAGCAAGCTTATTGAACTAGTTTATTATTGACATTCAATGACGTGTTTGATCATATTATTTACAGAGCTATAAAGACTAAAAGCCAGTAAGATAACACTATTAGCTTTGTTGTACATACTCGAATTTTAATTTTGAAAACGTTCAAGAATTAGTCAGATTTTGACAATATTTTTAATTTTCATTATTATGCATAATGCAATTACATACATTAAATAAGTTAGTATACATTTATTAATAGTTCTAATTGCTGTTGAGCGTTATAAACGTTTGAAAGTTATGTTAATATAGTTGATAATTATTTATGGGTAGGGAGGGCGGGGATATTGTTTATTGAATGTAGTAAATCTTGAGAGGAAATGTTTTAACCACAAAATTAAGTTCAATCGCATGTGAAATAATTTCAATTTTGCACCTACTGTACCTGCAAGTACAGGTGATAAAGACGCATTGTCAACTAAAATGATTCTTTCAAAATACAAGTTTTTATTGTTAACAGCACGTCATCTTCCTCAATATAGGAAAACTTTATCATCATTTACACTTAATATAACATATTTATTCCCAAAATGAGACTGTTTAATATAGTTTCCTTCGGATTCTACTAGGTTTATCTTCAGCTAAAATAAATTTAACCACCTTAATATCTCCATATATTTATTTTCTATTATAATTTACATAACTAGAAGTCATTATAATTTATAACTGCAAGAACTAACTTTCTTTAATTGGAGCCGGCGTAATTTCCATTAAAATGTGATAAATAATATTTTGTTAAAATGAAGTGTTTTAAAATTTCCGAAATACCTGTAGTTTTTGTTTACGTTTATTTTAATATCCATTGTAATCCGTAATTTTGGGTCCTTATAATACTACAAGATTTGAGTTATTTCTAAGTAAGAGGTTACTAAATAAACAGAATTTACAGTATCGGAAACTATATCAAAATTTCATATTGTAATTTTGACAAATTCTAGATATTTATTTCCTCGAAATTAGACATTTCGTTTCAAAATCCACATTTTCTTCTAATTTGTTTTATATGTAGGTAACTACATCTTATTTAAGTACATTCCAAATTCTGTTTGCCTTAAAGTAACAAAACACGCTACCGATGGGTATGTTATCGATAAAGCAGCATTGTTTCAAAGTTTGATAGCAGCCGAATTCCTATTATCTACTAGTTGTCTTTTTTTATCTCTACACTAACTCCCCTCAAACACGAAAAACTCTAATACATCTCGAAAGGATTTTTCAAAATAACTGTTGTTGTAGTACTCAGCTAACATGGAAGAGGAGGCTACGGAAGCCATCGAAATCGAGCATCATGAAATGCAACATTTTGCTGGGGTTGAACCCAGGCTGAACATCAGTCTGCAGCATGGTCAAGGGAGTTTCCTTTCCAATCTTTCCGTCTCGTCCTGTGTCATCTCTTACTCTAGATTCGCACGGACTCTAGTGTACGTACTTTTGCTCGTCACCTGTGTGCCTATTGTAGCCGGAGGAGCTTTTACGAGTATATTTATTGAAGATGGAAATTACAACGGAGCTGTTGCAGCCTTTTTCACAGGTAAACCAATCTTGTACACTAGAATAGATATTCCGATTTAATTTATTTTATATCGGCTCAAATCCTAAAAATGATTTATGACCCACATTAAATAGGCCGTGATCAGTGGCGGATTTAAGATAAAAGGCCCAGGCGGCAAAAATGATTGAAGGGGCCCGTTTTCTAATGAATAATTTAGGAGCAAACATTCAAAAAGCGCGTGTTTTCCTAAAATTTCTATAAATGGGATTATTACATCTTTTGAACTTTCTATAGAACTTAATTATTTTATTTGTCCAAAACACGTTTTATTCTTTGAATTTATCTAGCAAAGTTTGGAATGGTTTTTCTGTTGATTCCAAGTTAATTTTGTTTGTAATTGATTTTTCGATACTTAAAATGCTGTAATCGTTCAACGTATCATGAGCCATGTAGTTGAACGGTATTCTTTTTAATGAACTCATAACGCGTTCGGGGCTTGAAATGAGCTGACCAGCATTGTTAAAAACAATCAAACAACGAGCTTCATTCCTTAAAACTGTCCATCAAATTGTTGTAAATTACATATTCTAAATTCTGCAGAGGGCTATCACTAGAAAAATTTCTATTCTGAGAAAAGTACAGTTAGGAGAAGCTGCTTAATTCATTAAGGTCCGTTGAAAAATAATCATTATACTTATCCATTAACAAACCATTTCCAAATCATCTTGAGTTATGTTTTTTAATTTTTCTTGCTTCAAAAATCCTACAATTTCATTTATTTCGTTGAAACTATTTGCACGCCCTTTCAATTCATTCATTGCATCAAGAACTTCATAATAACCCATTCTATGCTTTATAAATGCTTCTAATTCGCCATCGGAAGAATTCGCTTTTATTTTCGAGTGTAATTGTTTAGCTCCTATCCTAAACAATAATAATCTTAAAATTTATTAAAAATATTATAAATCATATTATAGTTCATGGATTCTCGCGGCTACCTTCGCACAGGGCCCTGCGTCTGGTTAGGGGCTTCACGTTTGACCCCTTTACAAAAGCATGGCCCTCCTGCCCCTGGGGGCTTCTTAGAAATGTTAAGTGTAAGTGCTGTTTGCATGGACCTATTCGGTAATGGGGCCCTGTAAAGAGGAGTGGGACACGGCCTGTTGTAGAAGGGGCACCTGTATGCTCATATCAATTCATAAGGATAAAGGAATCCAAACAGAAAATTCCATTGAAATGTTTAGTTAAATTAAAATATGTTAAAAAATAAAAAACAATTATTTATTTTCTCCCTTTTAATTTTTGTAGTCGAGGGGGCCCCAAATGGACCCAAGACAAGGGGGCTCAGGCGGCAACTGTCCATTTGCCGCCTGTTAAATCCGCCACTCAGAGCGAGACAAGATAGGCTAGGCACACCCCTAACCCCCAATCTCCTAGAAATTATTTATTTTAAAGTGTCGCTCCCCTCTCAACGTAACTTCACTAAATATTAGTGTCAATAATTCAGTTAAAAGTTGGTGAATTTATTTTGTCAAGATTCGAGTAACTTTCGAGATTTAAAGTTTAAAACGATTTTTTTAAATTTTATTTTAAAGTAAAATATTTTAAAAACTAATAATATAACTCTACTACTACATACTATGTTCTTTTTACTCAAATAAACTTTTTATCCTTTACTATTTTAAAAAAAATTTCATCAGAGGAGGAACGGATTAAAAACGACCTGGTCGACGTGTCCTATTTTCTTCTATACGATGGTAGGTCATTTATCCCAATAGGCTGGGAGTTATGAGGGCGGAATTGTATACTGCAGCTAAGAGCAACACCCCTCTCCCCTATACAAAGGTTCGATCGCAAAATTTGTTAATAATCGGCCTGGTTGATGCGGCCCACCTTCATCTACATTATAGTATGTTTATTTTATCCCTATAAGTTGATTCCACGGAGTTATGTCATCGAAAGCGATACTGATGCAGCGATACCAGCCGCACATCGTATAAAGGTCAGCGGGTGGGATGGATTAATAATCAGCATGGTCGGCGCGGTCCGCCCTCCTATCTACACAAAGATACGCCATTTATCCCCATAGGATGATTCCACGTAGAGGTATAGATTGAAATCGTATACTATAGTTGGTTAAAACTACCCTTCCACTTGATACAAGGTCAGCAGGGGCGAAATGGATTAATAGTTGGTCTATTCGAAACGTTTCATGTTTCTGTGCACGATGGTATGTTATTTAGGCTTATCCCACGTGGAGTTATAAGGTTTTGCCTTTTATCTTTTTTTAGTATACGACTCCGGCAGAGGGGTACTCCATACAGTTTTTACAGACGTATTCACGTCTAAAACTCTCAAAGAAATGAACATATTTATAAGAATTTTCTTACGCACCAGAAAAAAGAATTCCCGACCCTAGGCCTATAAATATTAATATATATATATATAGAAAGCTACTTTTTATTTAATTATTAAGGGGTAATATAATTCAATTATTAAGGGGGCTTATATATAAAAAAAACATAAAATGATAATGTCTGTAACAAGATGCTTTTTTAAAAAAAAAACTTTATTGGTTCTTTTCAGTAATAACTTATTTTGACTTTCAATTTCATTCTTTCAAAGTTTTATTTCAAATATGTACTTTGACAAATTTTAAACATATTTCTTTTTAAACATAATTTTAAATAAATTTATAAGTTTGTGTGGAAAATTAAAAATGACTTCGTTATACTACTAGGTTTGCACCGAGCATACACGTAAAAAAATACGCATGGTGCATGTTTATTTGTTGAATATTTATCTTTAATTATCAGATAAGATATAAAAAAGATAACGATCTGATTATTTTCAAGAAGCTTAAACTAATTCTTGTTTTCTGGATGCCTGTAATAACTAATTAGGAAGGTCATACAACCGTATTTCAAATTTATATGATGATCGGGTTGAGAAAAACGATAATTTTTGGAACACATACATCTGCACTTTTGAACTTCTAGGACTTTGAATCTTATGATTTCAAGTAGTTTCTTTTTTTTTATTTACCTAGGGATGTTTCAAGTAGAGTTTGCAACACAAATAAACATAGTTTTAGCGCTTCAATTTGCACAAAACCGAATTTTTTTTGTAGGCAATTCGGTACCCTAGGTCATATTTTTTTAATATTAAAATTCTCTAACTTTCACAACCAAATAACCATTAATATTGATTTCACTAAATATATTTAACTGAGCATATATTTTTTTAAGCAAGAAAATTAAATCGAAGTAATATATCCGCTAATTGAATTTGTAAAGTATATAATGCATAATTTGCTTGTGAAAAAAATCTTGACATTTTTTCTACCTTATATTTCAATAATAAATCTAACTTAGTAAATATCATACGTCATTTGACTTACACTATAAAACCAGGTTCACTTTTCAAAGTTCTCCATTTTTAAAATTTATTTCAAATGTGTTATTATAAAGAAGTAAATGCATACTCTTGCATATATATCTTTTTTAGGTTGTTTGGCATTGGGTACAGCGTCATTATTCGTTTTACACTTGCTCAAGAAATTAGAGACTTACCACGACTCTAAAACTTTAGAAGGATTAAAACTATTGGGCATGGGAACGAGTATTGGCTCTGGAATCTCTTTAGGCGTATACACTATTCTTGCATTTTTCTATAAACAAGGTAATGTATTTTTTTGTTTGCCCTAAAAAACTTATTTTAGTTTGTTAAGTTCTACAAAGTTAGAAAGATACATGTTCTTCAAGATATTATCACTATTTTTTTGCAAGTTATTTCAAGAAGTTCAATTAAATATGTATTGTAATTTGCGATAATCAATATAACATGTGTGGAAATAGACTAGTAAAAACGATTTTAACTTGAGAAGAGCTGTTTATAACATTTGTTAAAAATAGTAATTAAATAAAAGTAAAGTTTATATGTTTTATGTTAAAGGCAGCATCAGCTCGTCAATAAAAAAATTATTAATATTATTTTAGCTTTCAACTTGCACGGAGTGAATTACTTTTCATCTGCCGTTTTCAGTGGATTGTGCCTGGCAACTAGCATAGAACTTATTATTGTAGCACAGTGGTACCAAAACGCTTTACAGGTAAGATTTAAAATTAAGTTTTCGATTTATTTTTACTTTAAAAATTATAAGCAGCCGATTAATGTACGAAAATAAGAATTGAGAAGGAAAATATTTAGCAGTTCTTTTTCCCATTCACTCTTCAAATTTGTTTGCTAACATTATTATAAATATTTAAGAAAAATATCTATTTGCTTTTTAAGAAGTTGACTATAGTAATTGCGTGTACTTTACATTTAGATAAAAAATTTGCAATTTTTCAAAGCTCAAGTATATTTTATGAATGTAGGTAAATTTGGCAGAATCGGGGTCGTCCATTAACGTAAATTAAATAAAGGGAAAGTTTCTGTCCTGCATGGATTTATATTCTATTCCTAACTTACGATACTCCTTGTCGCGATTTTTTTATGTTACGATTCTTCTATATTTTTTGTCGCGATTCTGAAAATTTCCACCAAGGCCTTGTTTTTATCTTTGTTTGAATTGTATCATACGCGGAATCTCGACAACAATTTTAAGCGCACGCACGTACCGTGCGCTAATGTCACAGACTCCTAACGTCGATTTAGGCTCCGGGCAATTGTGGTCTGCAGCCTCCGACAACCCAGGGTAGCACTGGTACCCTCTTCGAGCAGTTGATTATGCCACCTCGCAGTCGAGGTGGCATAATCAACTACTTTGTCTTGTAATGTGCAAGTGTGTCGAACTACTGTATTCACGCACGAAAGAGTAATTAGTAGTTTTTTCTTACTTAAGTAAAGTTGTAGCTCAAATTATATTTGTAGTAAAGAAAGGTCCTATAGGGTCATTTTAAAAATCCCATAAGTTACATTCAAAATATTAATTCAAGTTATTTTGTTTCACAGAATAAAATAAAATTCAAATGACACGTTTATGTAAAAGAGGGCATGGTCCAAAATATAATACATACATTAATACTTCAGATCATACTCGCCTTCACAAAACAATATCACAAAAATGTATACTAAAGAAAATATTCTAATTCACTATTGTGCTTAGAGTTATATTTAATATTTCTTTGTAAATTTACTGTGTTTTGCTTTCAGGAATTCGAAACGGACAATAAATGAAGAACAAGTTTTTCCAGAAGTAATAAATTAACTTCCTTCAACTCTATGGATGAAAAATAAATGGAGTTGAAGATAGGAAGTAGCCTAGGTTAAGTTTAGGTATTAGCTTAGGTTAAAAACTTATATTTATGAAATGAAATAAATTAAGATATAGCAGTGGGGAAAGTGACCTTAGATCAGTGAAATTACAATTACTATATTACTCACAAACCTTTCTCCTTCCCTGTAAGAATTTCAGGCACTATGAAAAATAAAAATTATTTTTCCGTCATTTATTGACAACTTTTTTTCTTATTATTTTATTTAGCTGATTCTAATAAACCAAAATAATTTTGAAATAGATTAATTGGTTTAAGTCTCACAAAAAAAATCTGTGATTTATTTTAGACATGAACAAGTTTTAGATTATTCCTAGGGTCTTTGTGTTAAACTAATAAGACCAATTTATGTTTGCATCAAAGAATATGAATTCATGCAGATATTTTTGATATCTCAAAAGACAATTTTTAAAAACTTTCATAAATTTGAAGTAATTGGCTTACATTATTGGATGAAGTGTATATGATTTTTTGTTTGAAAAATATTTTTAACCAAACCTTATTTTATGTTTCTAAAACATAGTATCCAATACAGGGTTTTTAAAAAATTTATTATAATACACTCTAGTTTATTAAAAGAAGTAATAAAAGTGCATATTTTTAATATTCTAAAGTTTAAAAAAATATATCAGCATTATATTGTATTTTAAAGGTGTTTATTATTCTAAACAAAAAATTATATAGTGTTTGTGTGGATTACTATGTAATAAATTATTTGTATTTCCTTAAAGTAATTGATGTTTCAGTTTTTATAAAATTTACATATTTATCATTATCCTTTTTATAATTTTTCTGGGATGCAATTAAACCTAAAATGTTTAATTTTATAGAAAACATGTTAAACCCAAATTGTACCATGGTTGAATTAGTTTTTAAAATCCAAATAATTATGTAAATCAAATAAGAAAGAATAACTCATATTTACATATTTGAAATTTATTTACATATTTGCAAAGAAAATCTTCAATCAACAAATGAGGCTTGAGATATAGGTATTGAAATTAATACCATAGACAATCTTTACAAAACATTTTTAAATGCAAGAATAATTAACGAATATTAGATTAAATACTGATAAAATTATAACTTACTAGAATTTAATTTTTGTTGTTGAAAATTTAAATGCTATGAAATTAAGAAAAATATTTTAAATTCATGAATAATCAAATATTAAGAAATAATCCATTAAATAATAAATAAATGGAGGTATTTTTCTCTTAAAATAGTGTAAAACTATTTGTTTTTACTTTTTAAATTTCATTAAAATGACCTATTAATAAAAAATGAACATGTGACTAAGATAACTCAGAGGTTATACAATATGGCACTAAAATGACAAGCAAAAAATACAACAGAAAATTTAAATTACCAAAAATATTGCTATTATTCAACCTATTTGATTAGTATAAAAAGTTAATATAAGATATTTTCCAGCATACAAATTTATTAAAAAAAGCTTGCGTCAAATGCAAAAAAATAAAAGTTAAAAAAAACTATATGTATAAGGAATACATATGAGGAATGTTCTAAATTAAGTAAAAAGTTTCAATAAAAGTAGCAATAAAAAACACATTTAGCACATTATAAAAGATATAAGAAAAAAATAAATGCAGTTAAACTATTGTGAGATAATATGAAAGTATTCAAGTAGAAAAAGAAAATTATTATACCAGCTTAGCAAAAAGGTATGTAAAGTTTCTAAAGTTTTCTTTTTTTTAAAAATTCTACTTATATATATATTAATATGCAATTTAAATGTACACAATCAAAACATTTTAAGCAGAAGAGTAAAATGTTTACACTACAAAGCTTTTAAAGAAATTAAAGTGTGTTTTATATAGCTTTATAATTTTAATCATATTCAGCAAACTTTTGTTTCTTAAAAATACGAACAATTGTTTTAAAGTAACAGGTGTAACTTTGTCTCGAAAAAAAAAA
The DNA here is from genome assembly GCA_963932185.1 of Troglohyphantes excavatus. Taxonomy (NCBI): domain Eukaryota; kingdom Metazoa; phylum Arthropoda; class Arachnida; order Araneae; family Linyphiidae; genus Troglohyphantes; species Troglohyphantes excavatus. Next base: position 24,150,964 of record OZ010675.1, on the reverse strand, counting down.
TTCCCATATCACATAACTTTGTTCCATGGTTCTTTTGTGTGATAGTGCAATATTTAGTAAAATAATCAAATATTAAAAGTAAAAATAAAAAAAGTTAAAATACATAACATAACATTAAAAATAATTAGACAATAATTAATGTCAAGTATAAGTTTTGATTTTTAATTTATAACAAAATCCATACTATTTATTTTATATATAGTGGTTCCCAACCTTCATATTGCCACGAACCACCCAAGTTGAAAGTTGGACAAATTGTAGACCACCACCTTCAAATATCGCTAAATAAAATTTCGATATTAAATATAATTTGAATACTAAATATACATACGGTATTAAAGCACCCAATATGGACAAAAATTCTTCAATTAAAAAATTCCCAATTATATAATTTAAATAACATGCAGTACCATTTTAAATCCCAGTCAATTCTTCAAATCAAATCCCTTTAACGAAATACAAGTTGGGAGCCACTGATATTAAGTATAAAAAACAATGAAAGTGAAAATAAAAAAGCGATATTTTTCATAAACACTTTGTTATTTAGATACACACACACCATTTGGCACTTCATGCAGGTAAGTAAACATGCCCACTGTAAATTTCTTCAAATTACTGAAATATTGTTATTCGAGTGAAAGGGAAATGGAGTTCTCGATCACGGCTTGACTCTTCTTTGTTTCACATTTACCAACACTGAATTTTAAATCTCTACTATACTTATTGCTTTATCAATGATAATAGTAGTTCCTTAGTAGTAGATTGTTCAATCAAAACTGTACATAGAGCAACACTGCTTCAAAGATCCTTCAACATATGGCATAAACATTATTTGGAGAAATATAAGCAACTTTTATAAAATCAGTGGCATCTTATTATTAAAATTGATTTAACTAAAGAGTAAATGTCTATTAATACGGATCACTAAATATAAAAACTTTAAAAAAAAAAAAAAACTACCGAATAATTAAGACTAAGAAAAATTTGAAATAAAAACGAGAGTTTAAAACAATTCGTAAAAATAGTCGAAATTTCGTTTTGGAACTAGTATGAAATACAAAAGAGAAAAAGTTAGTTAAGGCAATGTTTAGCTGTTTTCTAAACATAAACAAATTAAAGATAAATTGATAAAAATCTCATAATTTTAATAATTAGGTTTGCCAATATTTTTATTAAATGTCTTAATGAAACAATTAATGAATGTATAATTTAAATACTCTGACTTTTCAAGCCTATCTATATTTTTTATTTAATTTTTAAACTTAGTATTTTTCCAGCAGTTGTATAGTACATTCATTACTATTGCCTAAATTCAAGCATAATTTGCAAATCCATAAAACTAGCTTTCCCCTAGTTTTTGCCTTATGAATAAAATTATACATAAGCTATTGATATCTTTAACAAAGATTACTGAAAAAAATCCTAGCTAGTTGTATATGTATGCATTTTAAATTAATAATTAAATTATAAATAAAAAAAACTATGGATGCCACTGTTGGATGGTATATGCTTTAGAATATTGCCAGAAGTTTCAAAAACTGTGCGAAAAATAGTCTTCACACAATGTTTCATCACATAGGAAGATCTGAACCAGAGGAAGATTGGAGAAGACGGTGACCGGTTTCAGTTTCAAGCATGGCTATCCTTTGCTTCAACATTCTCACCTAAAGGATAAAAAAAATTAGCCATTAAGCTTGCTAATTAAACACAATCAATAATGTATATTTCAGCACTCAATTCAATTTTTAAATGAGACATTTAACATCTAACAACTACAAAAAAAGAATCTTTAAACAAAAGTATAAATGACAATACAGTATAGAAACTATACCACTTAAAAGCTCCTTTTAAACCAAAGTAAACTTTGATTCCCAGACAACATGTTTAGGTTTAGAGACTTAATAATTTTTATTTTTACTAACCTGGGCATTGTGTCTGTCTGTCAGTGAACTCATTTGCAATTCAAGTTTCTTCACTTTCGTCTGTTGTTTTTTCTTTGCCTTCTCAAAGGCGATAACCAAGGCACTATACAGAAAATAAGAAATACATATTAGTTATTTTATTAAAGAAATAACATGCATTAAGTGAAAATTCATGATTTTTTATGGTTTAATCTTATAAAATTCAACTCTCTGTTGCCAATTTTTTTTATGTATTAATAATTAATAAATACATTAATAATATATTATTTGCGTTAATATTTAGAATAGTCACCATACTAATCTAAATGGAAGAATATAAAAAAAAATGTTTCTAATAAGATTTCCGAAAGATGCATAACAGTTACATTGCCAATATAATAATATATTAATTCTTTTTAATAAAATAGTTTTCAATGTAAGACCATTTTAAATCAAATCATTAAAAAAAAAAAACAGATAATATCAATACATTGTATATATTATTTTAATAAATATTGAGCACATTTATAAACACTGTACTATATTAAATTTATAAACATTGTAATAATTTATAGCACAGTGAGTAATGAAAGTTATGACAATTAAACTTACAACATATGACATTCATGGCTTAAAAGATAGTTTATGATGAATGAATAATGATTAATGAATATTTTGATAATATCCTATTCTAAAAAAAAAACACTATAGCCATTTATTTGTTAGGGCTAAATGAAAAAAAAAATATTATAAGATTACCTATTCGTACGCTTTAGATCATTCACAAGTTCAATGGATTGTTGAGCACTCATATCTGAATTTTTAGTCAATTTATCCATTGTAGATACTAATTCCTGGATCCTGGATTTCAATTTATTCACTTTTTCTGTTGCTTCACATAGCCTTTCACTTTCTGTAACATTCATAGCTCCTTCACCTTTTAAATTGGAACTACATGACTGAAACAAGAAGAAAAATAGTGAAAATATTGCAATCTACTCTTGATTATATTGACTTTAATAACTGACAAACAACTAAGTATAGAATTGAGTGCAAAAATTTGAATAACTCCAAAGATTAATTACTGATAAACTAGCACACCTAACAACACTATGTAAATAGTAATATATAATTATGTATATTTACTTTTTAAAGAATAGCTTTCATAGATTAAATATGAATGACAAAACAAAATGAAAAAAAGAATAAAATTTCATATTGCATACAAAATTAATTGTATTGAAATATTTTAATTACCTATAGCATAATATTGTAACCAATCAAAACTACTTTATTAAATTTTAGGAATGTATCAAAATTTAGTAAGTGCATTTTATCTTTAAAATAACAATATATTAATATAAAGCGTTAATTTTAATTCTCAGGTTTCATACCATGTTTCTAAAATGTTAGATCAATAGCATAACATTGGTGTTTAACAATAAAATATTATTTTAACCTAGTTATGCAGAATATTAGAGAAAGATACTTATATATATATGAAAGGATATTTTCCAACTCGCACCCACTTTTAAATCACACCTATAAAGTTTTCTCTTTAATTTGGAGTTCATCCCTTAACACTCTCACTAAAAACCTGTCTGATTGACAATTTCGTCTCATGATGCCATTTCCCACACTCAAATTTAGCTGAGGCTGCACTATTTAATCTTAAAGTCAAAACAGATTTCAATTATGTCGGTTCCCTGCATTTCCTTCTCATGCATCTCTCAGTCCTTTAAAGGCGCAGCAAAATTTCTCGCAACCAATCAAATTATGTCCAGAATTTATTCTCTGTAAATTTCTCACTGCATTGTGTCATTCGCTCTTTATCTCTTGTCCTGTCAACTCAAGTCACTCAAGGTTCTGGAGAATATTAAAGTTTATTGGTTGTAGATTATGGCTCTTTTTCCCTTTTAAACTTAAACAACCTCACATGTCTACTTTCATATATGTCATATATCTAGATGCATCAGGAGTGTAAATAACTTACTTTCATTTTCTCAAGTACTTCGGATTGCTCTTCTACTTCACTTTTGAAATGGTCAATTTGAACTAAATAAGCTTGTTCCTGGGCTTCTCTGCTGCTCAATTGAAGTTCTAAAGAGGTCTTTTCTTTTTCTAATAAATAAACCTGAGCTTTCAATTCTGCTTTTTCCTCCTAAAATAGAAAACATTTCTTTTATCGAATAACTTGTTTTAAAAAAAAGAGAGATAAAAGTATTACAGTATTCTAAAACAGTAGGAATAGTGTATCAATTTCAAAGGATAAATTGATATATTAAGTACACTTTTTGCATTCTTTAGAATTCATTTTAATACTGAAATTGAAATCTATATAATTGTGGTAATTAAAAAATAATATTTTAGTTGTGGCAGAAACTCCTGGTAATTATTTTTTCCCCATTCCTTTTGATAACACTTACATTTAAACGGTTGTCTAGAAAAAATATTAAATTCAGACTTATCACATCTGTGCATTCGGAAGTATCGATATACATTTTGTTAGCATACATAATAATTTTTAAAAATAAAAAATAGAGTTAACTACAAACTGGAATGACTTTTCTACTCCCTTCTTGGTTGGTGTCGCAAGTTATATTTCCAGCATTGTCTGGCCCAGATAGTCTCCAGGAGACTGAAAAGTGCCACACAATGCACAGTATAGAACAGATGCAGGATAGAATGCACAAAAAAGCATTTTTCTATTATTGAAAATGTTACATGGCGGCCTTTGATAGAGTGGACTGAAACACACGACATGTAAATAAGGAATAACTTTTATTCCGGAACAAAGTAAACATTACAAGTTAACACAACATGTACTCGAAGCTGCTAGTGAACCGACATCAGCAATATTTATACTGCCGAAGATGGATCGCGTCATCGAAGATGGATCGCTTCATCAAAGATGCATGTTGCTATGTGCGCATGCAATGTACGAGTTCCACAATTGTCAAATCACAACAGAAAATAAATGTAAAGATTTTTTTTAAAAACATAACTGACTAAGACTGGACTAGCAATGTCTTAAAATATTAGTACATTGATGTAATACTTCCACAAATGTAAAATTGACAAGCATAAATTTATTTCAAAATTTGCGTACAAGACAGTAATAAGCAAAATTATGTTTAAAATCAATTTCTGAGGGGTAGTTATTTTATTTGAAAACAGGATATTATAAAAATGAGAGCCATCACCTTAAATATAAAATTCTGTGACAAATGTTATTTTACCTTCATGGCCATTAATTCTTGCATAAGAACAGCATTCTCTAGATCCAACTTCTGTGCATCGATAATGGTTGGAGGATCCTTGCTCGTGGGGTCAATGTGAACGCTCTCCAACTCCACGACTGTCATACGAACAGACGCCCTGTCGTTCTTCAGCTGGAGAATGTAATCTCGAAGTCTGCGTTCGTCTGCTTTGGAAAATTCAACGCTATCACAGCTACTTGAGACAGAACTGGAAGTACTAAGGAAAGAAAAGTTACAATAAGCACAAGGTTAAAATAGGAGAGCTGAGATAGTTAATGCATAAAAATAAATGGAGAGAAAAAAATATTATATTAATATGAAAAGTGGAGTATCACTTGAACCCTTTTATATAATTATTTTACACAAAAGGGTGAAGAGAGAGGTAATGGGAGATAATTTCCCAAAGAAATAATTGTAAAATGCATTATCTGCAAAAATTTAAAATAAAGTGTTGATATAAAATGTAGAAAATAACAGAAATATAAGGGTAAATTTCCCTAAGACTTTTTAAAAAAAGAAATAGTTAAATAAAATAGTTAATAGTTAGAATAAAAGAAATAAAATAAAGAAAAAATAATAGTTTAGCAAAATCCCTACTATGGGAAATAAAAAAAAAATATTCACCTAGTAGTGTGACTGTGAGATGATAAATCTTCCCAAGGACTTATGTGGCAGCCACCCATTCTAGAAGAAATGCCGTAACTCCTTTCCAATTTTGTCAGAAAATGTTTCGCCATGCTCTCAGCCGACTTTCTATTTTCTTGGGATTCTTTTAATAGTTCCATAATTTTTTCTTGGTTTTCATCATCAGACTTGACTAGATGAAGGAATTTAAAAATATATATGAGTGTCAATTAAATGATATTAAAAAAATATACGAACATTTAACTAGTATATAGCTTAGGGTTAAAAAAAATAATAGTATATAAACAATTTACCAAATACTATTTTAAGCAAAATGTTACAATATAAATGAAGAATATATAAGCTGATGGCCAAATACTATTTTTGGAGAAAAAAAATTCAATTTCAAAATTGCTATGTGCTACAACTTACATTGACATTTAAATTTATATAACACACAATAAAAATAAAAGCAATATTATCTATATTCAAAATTAATAGTAAAATATTATATATTATTTGTAGCTTTTCATATAGGTTTTAATAAATTACATACATAAACCACAACTATGTACTTTGATTAAAATGTTTAAAAACTATAATAAGTTGCAACATAACAGAAAAATCTTGTTATGTAGCATTTATTTTCTAAATGAAAACTTTATTTTTTATAAAAATGTTTGGTAAACAAGTTTAATATAAAGAAAATAAATAGCTTTATCTTTAGGTATTTAATTATAACCTTTAAATGAACCATGGATGCCACTAAGTATGGGCAAGGGTGGGCGAAAGCCCATACTTTAGCATATGTATGTATGCATGTGTATATATATATATATATATATATATATATATATATCTTGCCTCCTTGCCCTGACTTTGTGTCCACCTTTGAAAAAATCATTTTTGCACCTTAAAATAAGTCACAGCTATTAAAGATTAACCATACATTTAAATACAATTTCTGTGCATTAAGAGCATAAATACTTAGATATGTTATTACGTTTTCCAAAGTCATATCTATACTAATATGCATGAACACTTCAAAATAAAAATTCAACTTAAGAAATATTCAATTCTTTTAATTTACAGTAACTTAAAATACAAAAGAAATATGCACTAAAATTAAAAAACATCTAAATTAATACACAACCAGTACTTCAACACACAATATGAGAGTCTTCTAACATACCTAGTCCAACGGCTCTACAGTTGGCGCGAATTTGATCCTGCTCAGACTCCAACAAAGCCTGCAACACCTCAAAAGTCTCTATTGCCTGATCGCTGTAAGACAGAGCCAGCTGGAGGGCAGTGTTGTTCGACTCGTACTTCCCAATGAGCACACTGAGTCTGTCGCACTGGCCCTTGCTCTCCTCCAGAGTCAGGTTCAGAAGATCGTTTTGGGATTTCAGGTGCTCGATTTTGCTGTTCAGTCGCTCCATCTCCACTTCGAATTCCCGGATTTTGTTCTCGGGCACCGGGGATCCAGTCGAGAACAAAGTCTGGAAGATTTCCTGAGTGTGGGATTCGTCGTGGACGTTCTGAGCCAAGTGTTCGGCCATTTTGGTTGTAGATAGCTGAAATGAGCATGAAGAAATTAAATTTCCTGGCTAGGAAGTATAAATAAAATCATCAGGAATGTAATGAATATATTTTGTAATATCTGAATTTGATATATTTAATAATATTATATGAAAGTCCTACTTTTTTAAATGAAAATTCTCAATAAATTACTTAAATAAATAAGAAACATTGCAAATAAAGAGTCCCAGAAAAAAACCTGATGAGGCATTATTTTTTGATGAAATTCAGTCATCAACAACTTATGTTAGGTGTAGGTCTGTAATCTCACTGTACCAAGTTGTAAAACAGAAAGAATGATCACATTTGATCTAAAAAGCAATAAATGATTAGAATGCTGTGTATGTCAACAACACAAAAATTTGTATTGTGTTTTATGAACAATCATTCTTAATGGATCCTCATTGTTCTTCTTATGGATTCAATCACTGCATATATGCAAGACCAGTTGTATGATATTCAGCAAAAGAAATTGTGAAAAGGTAGCAAGAAAACATATTTTATGCTCCATCTGATTTTTAGACAGTTTTGTAAAAGTATCATGTATATGAGATATTTAAGCAGCCTGTAATTTTATTTGCTACATGCAACTCCGTAAACATACCTAGTCCAATGGAAATAAGCTACAATGTATCTATACCATATAAAACATTTTAAAAAAAATTTCTAACTATAAGAAATTCCCAAATGAAGAAAATATAGATTTGCAATCTTCTACCTTAAAATTAAAAGTATAAACCCATAAAATTATTTACTTATATAAAAATGTCCGTACCCCTAAACTAGCTATTTCTGATCCCAATATATGGCGATCCCCGCTCTCCATCTTTTTTAGCCGCACCCTTTCAGCCATTTTGGCGATAGGAACGTCTTCCCTGGATGTTGGGGTCCTCTCCCCAGTCGTGGGGTTGATGTGGGGACTTTTGCTTCGGGTGGGAGAGCTGCCCGTTTGAGAACCTTGGGAACTTTGGGATTGAAGACTAGCCAGTTTGGATTGCACTTCTCGAATCTGAAAAAATGGTTGAGTATTAGTTTAGAATATATGTTTTAAATTATTTAAAATAATAAAGAGTATTTTTATATAAGTACTATTATATTAAAATTTTCATGCTTGAATAGTTTTTGAAAAAGTATTTATTGTGAAAACTATCTGTGTCTGAAACAAAATTTAACATAGTAAACCTATTTTGTCATTTAAAATTATTTTACGATAGGCTAAATGAAAGTTTTCCAAAATGCATAAATATATTTTTTTTAAATATAAAAGTCATAATACCTTTAACTATTGAAAAGTTCAGAAAAATATAACTGACAATAGAAAGGTAATTGAGGAGAAAACATTCAAGTGTAAACATTTAAGGTGATTTGTAGAAAAATAAACCTTATTTGTACTACTAAAAAATTTATTTACTATTGTACAGATTCTAAACTTCATTAAGTTCATTTTATAGGTGCAAAACATATTTTGTACGAAATAGCTAGTTTTTGATTGTCAGGAAAGACAAATGCAAGTTCATTAATATAATTAAAAAAAAATTATTGGATAAAACATGTTTTGAATTTTTACTCTTCAATTTAAATGAAAAATAAATGTAAATTGTTCCCATCACATATGATATAAAGTACTATTTAAAAAACAGTGTTTTTTTTCTAAAATTCAATTTTCTTTTATGTAAATTTGTAACTTCAAGTACGAATATTATTTTTTTTAATTTGGAAAATAAACCAAAAATAGAATTCATATAATTATTACATTGAGTTACCACTCACCCTCCTTTGAGACCTGTCCCTTTCTTCCCGGCAACTAGCAAGAGCAGCTCGAGTTCGGTTCAACTCATTCTCCTGCCTTCCAAGTTGCTCTTGTAGAGCTGCATTTTCAGCTCTAAGAACAAGAACTTCTTCTTGAAGTTGAGAGATTTGAAGACTGTGGCAGGACGTAGCCCTGCTTTCTTTAAATCCTTTCAACTCCCGGTCTCTTCCCGTCTACAAATAATCAACAAATATTTAATACTATAAATAAGTGGAATCGCAATTTTTGACATATCAATAAAATTAAATAGTAAATACAGTAGACGCTCGTTTTTACGAACTCGTAGGGAACAACCAAATTGTTCGCAAAATCGAAAGTTCGTAAAATAGAATATCATAAAAAGTAACTAAATTTTATGCTTATTTTTATTAAACTGTCTTCTCTTTATAAATAAAGCCTTATTTAGAGATTATATTAGGAAGTAAAGTTATATATATTTATTCTATATAAGAAACGATTGTAAAATAAAATAGTTAAATAAAAAATAATAAGTATACCTTTATTGATGAAAAATCAAGTATCAGAATAATCGCCAGTTTTTCTGTTTAAAACAACATTTTGGAAAATGCATGTTTTCAGTTTATCGATGTTTTAAAGCATTTCACTATTGTCCTCTTCAAAAGAGGCCTAGTCTTGATAACCATTCAGTTTCCTGAAGCTCAAACCGTGTCTGGATTTAAATTTTTGCAGCCAACCGTCCGATGCCTTGAAGTCTTTGACGTTGAGCTTTAAAACAAAGCAGTTCAATTGTTCCTTAAGCACATTACATTAATCGGAATGTTCGTTCCTATAATTTTCCTCATTCAAGCAAGCAAAGCTTTTTCCAGTTTGGGATATTTGACTGCCCTAAAATATTTTCGAGAGGGGCACTCTTGCTGGTCTTGTTTGCATATCCAACAATTTTTTCTCTTGCTCTTAAAATTATCTATAGGCTATTCTTTGAAATTCCATATTTCTTAGAGATTTCTGTCTTGCTTAAAATTTTCTCTACTTCTTTTAAAATTTTCTTTTTTGCCTCAGCAGATAAATGAGTGCGTTTCTTCAACTGAGACATAACTAAATTTTCTCAACTAAAACTGGCTCAAACTTCCTCCTCTGGACTCATACGAAACTTCAGACATTGAGGGTCCAGATGAAACTAACCAGCTACAAAACATAATCTTATAACAAAGCACCCTTTTCCCTGCTCGACATTGGCACATGTTTATTGAATGTAAGGGAGGGGTAAAGATTGACGTCAAAGAGCCATTCTCCAATCACATGCCTGCTACCCACCTTCTGTTGGCCCCTGTAATTTTTCTCAGAATGGCCTTGAAATGTTTGTATATGTTGCTTTGTTACCCCCTAAAGATATGAGCTTTTAAACTTTGTCTGATGTCAGGTAAACGCTAGCAAAGTATGAAAAGGAGTTCGCAAAAAAGAGATTTTTCAAAATTTTAGTTCGTAAATGGGAATTAAAAATAACATTATGACTATGGGGTCATGTTCGGGACCAGACACTAGTTCGTAAAATCGTGAGTGTTCGTAAATTAGAGGTTCGTAAAAACGAGCGTCTACTGTATTCATAATAAGTAAGCAGTTATATACCTGCATTGGCCGGTTGTCTTCTGAACTTTCATTGTCCCCGAGACCACTGCTGGCTTCTTCGCCCTCTTGCAAAAGTGTGCGTGAAACTTCATTTCGAGAATCCTCCTCTCCACCAAATCTAGACAACTCTAAAAATAATACATAAATATTCAGAAAAAGTATAATACTAAACTAAACATCATAAGAAAATAATGTGCATATATCTACTTATGTACCACCAAATTTCCAAGCAATACATGTGTTTTATTTATAAAATAATTTTCTATTTTGTAACGTTTTTCAAATTTAAATCATTGGGAACACTTTTGAAAGTTATTTCCACTAAAATAATTTAAAAAAAAACAATTTAAAAAAAAAAAAATTAGTTGGAAGTATTAAACTTCCTTACAGTGTACAAACTTACAACAATATTTTGCTCACTCCTTTAGCAGAGGGCTAGACAACTGCTCTTTTATAAGTTAATGTAGGTCTAATATTTTGGATTTAATATATATATTTCTAACAATTATCACAAAATAGTGAAATATTCAAACCTATAGAAATTTCTGAATTGTATTAATTGATTTTTCACATTGCTCAATTTTCTTTTTAAAGTTTTTAATGTAAAGGATACACTTGTTAAATGTCATTAGAAATGGTAGAGTTTACTCTCCCTTTTCTCAACTCTTTCACAAAGTATTTGGGTGATTATAGTTGACTTTAATTTGATTGGTTTTTGTAATTGAATATTGATTTTATATTTTTAAGACACATTCAAAATTTTTGGCTATTTACAATTTTCAAAACTCAAACTATTGCAGGAGTTTTTTCAATCTAATTTCATGGTAAAGTCATTTGATTAATTAATAGTATACATATACTTAAAAATGTATAACAACTTTGCACTGAAACACAAATAAAATCGAAACACATAAATGTACATTTGGGGCAAATTAAAATTCATATACTTACTATTTATAAATAAGAGAAAAAGAACATACAAATTGGGACCTTGTTTTTATAGGAACATGAATATAGAAATGTTATTTTGCAGGAAAAATCTCTAAAAGTTTATTTTTTTAGCAAGCTTACCATTCTAGCTCAACTTTAAAAACTTATCTAAAAACATTTTAGAAAAAAAAATAGTAGATTTAAAACATTAATCAAGTATATTTTAAAGAAAACTTCCCATTTGAAGTGATTTATCATTCTTAATTTAATTATTGTATAAATAAAAACAATCACCAAAGTTACAGTCATCAAGTTTAAAATTAAAACAACAACAAATTTCACGAAAATAAAAACCAACCTCTTTCACTACAAGACTCAGTGATATTGTTGTCGTTGCTAGTACAATGGCTTTGAGTTTCACTTTGTCTTGACTCTTCATTAGATTGCTGGCTGCACTCGTCTTCTTCCCTACATTAATTAGATCAAATATTATATTAGATCAAAATTAACACATTCTCTGCCAATCACGCACATGCGCGTGATACATTCTTAAAATAACATGCAAAAGGAAATAGTCGACTTGCATCCTTTTAGACACTGGAAGCAAAGACTGATTTACAGCAAGGCCTTGATTTTAAGGCTTCTCTCAAAATGCTTATGAAGTTTAAATTTTTTTTTTAAAGTTCAAAATAAATTTACTAACAATTCAATTGTTTTAAAAATCAATAGTTTTTTTTTCTGTAAAACTTCTACTATTCCAATTAAATTTCAGGTTTCCTACATGTTCATAGCTTGTTGGCAAAGAATCCTTGCGTAACCCAGATCATGCGATATATAGCATGTTCACTTTTGTCAAATGCATGCATATCATAAAAATGCATAAGCTCAGCCACAGAGCACAGTTGTGCAATTTGGAAAGACGTGATTTAATAAATGTAGCAGTTTTATTTTAAGGTATGTTGGTGGGGCCCCAAATGTTCTTTTGCCCTGGGCCCCTAAACTTTTAAGTCGGCCCCTGACCGGAAAGTGTTAATCTAAAAATCGATCCTAAATGTTCCATTTATGTACTGAATTATTATAGTGCAAACTCGACAAAATAAATAGAAAATACTATTTTTTTAATTTAAGTTTCAAAAAATTATAATGACTTAGAAATAAAGAAAGAACTTAAAAAGTGTTGGGTAAGAGTTTTAAAACTGAGTGTGAATTGTTCGAGATATGCACTTTCCAAGACTTTATTACAAGTGAAATAAAAAAACATAACATGGGTGTCACTTTGAACTTACTTTATCACATTAGCTCTTTGAGCCTCTAGTTTCTTAGATAATTCTGCAATCACACTGTGGAGCTCAACCAATCGTTCTTCATACCGTTGAGCTTGCTGATCTAACCTATCCTCCTGTTCTCGAGCTAACCTCAGCCTGTCCAACTATAAAAAAATTAAAAAAGGAATAAAATATCACTCATTTTTTTTTCCAGAAATTAAAACTACTCTACTAATTGAAGAACTTAGTGCCAAAACATCGTAAATCTCATTTTGAAGATTTTCAGTACAGAATACAAAGTTACTCGTTTCTGAATATGCAACTGCAATGGTCTTGCGTATTTTTTACCGTTAAAATACTTTGAGCATATATGCTTTTTAATTTGAAGGTTGAAACATATATTTTCGTCAAAATGAGATGCAGTTCTGGGAATAACTTCTTCAATTGTTTCAGTGTTGTACCTGTGATTTATTGAGCTGCCTTTCAAGAATGTCTCTTTCTTGAGCTGTATGCTGTATAATAGTAGTAAGCTCTGTTATTTTACTCTTTAAGGAATCAAGTTTAGCAAGATGCAACTGAAAAGAAAAAAAGACGATATTGATTAGAAAACCAGCAATAAAAATAATTCATCTTATTATTTCATAAATTAGAACACTCTCAGAAATAACAATTTCATTTTTGAAAATTCTGCGATCGTCAGGGTTACATTCGTTATATTTGACAATCGTTCGTCATTGAATCCCGTGACTTTTGACGAAACAAGAACCCTCACATTTTGGACGAAAGTCATTTACTCAGATTCATTTTCGCCCTTTTTTGGGTCATCAGCCCATGTTTGGTTCTTATACTTATATTGTCAGAATTCAAACGTCTCTTCTTGGCCGACTGGATAGAGCTCTGGAACTAGAGCTCCGCGGTTCGAGTCAGCTCGTCGGTATTGAATTATTATATTATTTAAAATCGTCCTCATTTTCGACGAAATAAATTTAGTTAAAAACATCATAAAATGGATTTCCTCAGTTTGACGAAATATTTAATCGGATCATATAGAAGGCGTCTGTTTCGTCAAAAATGGCAACAGTTTCGGTGACTATGAGAATGCCCTTTTAACAATGAAGCTTTTAATCATTGAAATATCTAAATTAATAAGAGTCAAAGAGAAGAACGCTAATGGTCCATCCGCAGTGATTGTGTAAAAAACAAAATTTTATGACTCATAGACATACCAAAGCACTTTGACTTTTTAACATTATTAATGACTAACTATAATTATTCTTTCCTATTCACAACTTGATAGAATGCAAGTACATTCATGAAGTTACATATCTCGATTTCAACAAAAAATCCCTTTTCCCCCTAGACCGTTCAAATTAGTAAAGTCAAACTTTTCATATTTGAGATATCTACTTTAATACCATAGATTCCACATTATTAAATTGAAATATCGCAGACGATAATTACATAAAGGTAAATGAGCATCCGCCCCAAACCCCCAGCCTAATATATATTCTTATTTATTTCCATTTTCTAAAGTGTAATCGTAAAATTTGAATATTGAAGGTGGGGGTAAAGTGATCATGCTTTTTTTTTATCGCATTTAGGGAGCTGTAGACAGCGGAAGCGGATCATTAACTGTCACGGGAAATCATGATTGGCGACCGAGTTAAATTAAAGTAACCCCGAAGTCTGCATGAAATAAGAGCAAATCTAATAAACTGGTGGATCGGAACGTAAAAAGGCCGGATGTGTGAAGGCACCGGGTTGTTCCCCGGCCATATGTAAATAATCTCACGCGTTCGGTAATTTATACCACAGTACGCGCGTAAATGACTTCTGTGTTTTCTGGGTCGTTAAATCGAGTGAAAAAAAAGAAGCGTGAAAAGTAAAAACTCAACAGGGAATGCGATTAATTAAAACATGCTTAACAGAAACGTGAATGAGAAATGTTCTTTAAAAAGTAATGTACCAATTATATGATTATGTTTGCATTTAAAACATGACACAAAACTAATTCTTAATAATGTAAGGCTCATTCTACACGAAAGGTTTCAAACGCATGCAAGCTTCTCGGTGATTCGAGAATTTATACCACGTGGTACGAATTCTGCTTAACAGAAACGTGAGTGAGAAAAATTGTATTCGAAAAATAATGTATCACTTATATGGTTATATTTGCATTTAAAACATGATACAAACTAATTCCTAAGAATGTAAGGCCCATTCTTCACGAACGAGTAAAACGCGCACGAGCATCTTGGTGATTCGAGAATTCATATCACGTGGTATGAATTCTCGAATCACAGAGAGGCTAACGCGCGTTTTGCTCGTTCGTGTAGAATAGGCCTAAGGATACAGACTGCAAGAATTTCCGGCTCTAACGTTGTTTTCAGCAATAGTGATATTTTTCGTAAACCATCGCGCAGTTAAGTGCATTGATTTCGGGCACGACAAAAATAGTCTTGGGAATTTCTTGCCCTTAAAACCAATTTTCACAAATATCGGTTTTAACTTGAAATTTCAAGACTTTAATCTGGATACTATAAATTTATAGAAGACATTTTGAGATTTTTTTTACACAGAATTATGATTAGAAATGTGTAAAGATTTATTTCACACTTTATAATAATAATTAGAGTGATTAGTAAACATGGAAAGAACCAGCATTTAAATAAAATAAATTTAAAACCAATTGTAGAATTTTTTTTTATTGTAGATTTTTTCATAATTTATGGAAAATACGCATACATATTAATACACATTTAAATTTAAAATATATTAAACATAAATTATATAGTGATGATTTTTTTTATTTTAGCCTTTAGGAGTAACATGCAATATCCCATAACCGTAATTACCACACAATCAATATAAAACTTCGTAAAATAACCAACTTGATTAGTAACTTAATATTAATTCAAATAAATTTTATTTTAAAGTTTCCATTGAAACATCAAAATATATTTCAAAATGTTAAAAATAAACTTTCATTTTCGTAAGTTATGAATATTTGTCGAAATATAGAAAAAAAAGTATTAAAAACGTTACAAAAATAAAGTTGATTTTTTTTTAGATATGTTAAAAAATATTCATTATTTGATATTCTATATTTGTAACGATTATCGTATTATATAATAATAAAAAAATATTGTTGACGTTATTATTATAAAGCATAAATTACAAACGGGCGCAAGAAAATATTTGAAATTGGAATCTTGTTATATGTAAGAACAATTAATTTTTAAAGCGTAAGCTACAAAAATACCAGCAATGTAATTTTCAGCTTTTTAATATACTTTTTTTTATTAGGCAGAGATGTAAAAATACATTTATAAAATTCGCTTTACAAAAGGATGGTAAATTGCCATGTCACGTGAAAGTTGTTTGTGAGGGAAAGCACAAAAGGATCTTGTGGGGTGAAAAATTAAATATCATTAAAATTTTCTTGCGCGCCGCTTCTTTGTTGTTAACAAAGTCAGATCCCTCTTCTCGCATAATAGGACAAAAAATCTATTTAATGCTGTATAATGAAAACGACTTTGTCAAAACTTTCGGAAGAAAATTTCTTCAAAGAAAAAGACATGTCTCTTCAATATGTCTAATACGCTGTTAAAAATCTACTTAAAATGATAATCTAAACGTACTTATTTTTTCAGAAATATAATTGAATCATGCCATTCTGAAATAAAGTCATAACCAACTTCTTAGTAAGTCTTATAGCACTGACCATACTACTTCATGTTATGACCATGCGTCATATTACATATACGCCCAGTCCCAAACCAAACTTGTTTTCTTCTTTTATACAAAATTTCAAAAACATTAAAGTAAAAAAAAAAAATATTTCCTGCATACAGGCCGCCCTTAAGCGTGTGCTACCGCACAGGGCTCCGCGCTCATCAAAGAAAAATGCGCAAAATAAGAATGTTTAGATAAAATAAAATTCTTATTTTTTTTAAATTTTCACAAGAAACATCTTAAAAACTAGCTACTTGAAATATCAGGATAGAAACATTATGTTAATGAAACGTAAAATATCCTTCCGGAAGGACGGAGATTACTGCCGGTAAGACTAATCTTGACGATCAAATAGAGTTTTCCTTTCTTCGGGCAGGACGGTCGGTTCTACCATCAGAAAATTCAGAAATTACAGAGTTGGGACAAAAAAAACAGTTTAAAAATTCTAACTGTAACGTGTTTTATGTACGAAAGTACTTCTTGAAGAACTTTGTTCTGTACCTTCTATCATTAATCTCATAGAGGGTAATATCATTAATCATTATTAATCATCCATTCCGTAACAAATATCACGACTGACATACTTTTGGTCTCATTCGATAGTAAATTAGGATTATAGATAAAAAGTATAACAAAATTCAAAAGAATACAGACTTTTTACGTAACGAAGTTCTGTAATAAATATTCTACTCAAATTATATGTATATATATTATATGTAGCCGCATCAAATATTTGTAGTTGACAAATGACCGATTGGCTTTTCAAAAATCTGAAAACTCATTCATAAATGTATGTGTAGGTTAAAAAAGAGCCCGCTACTAAGTTCCCATCGGACCCCGCGGCTGCTAAGGGCCACTCACTGCCTGCATATACTCAAAACAAATAATTGCCTCAATTCACGTAATCGTGTTGATAGTACTTGAAGATTCAAAATCAATTGACTTTGCTGATCTTGTATTTACTATCTCGAAGGATTGACAAGGGAACATTGCTTCGTATTTTTGAACCATGGTCAAATAATGAGGACAACACTCTCTGGATAGAGGGAATTGATACACATTTAATATTTTGTGGTTATTTGTACTTACGTTAGTTTTGGCGTGGAAATTTATGGAAAGGGTTGACAGCTCTGGTATTATCCCTATCATATGTACGTAACTCTAAATTAGGAGGCAGTATTTCCAAAGGTTCCAATTATAAAAAGTAAGAATAATAACATATATTATGCGTTAAATTATCATTTTATTTTAATTCATACCTAAACGAAAAATGTCCATTTTAGGTAGGGTCAGTTTTAAATTCTCAGCAGAAGGCAGTTGCCCCTAGATCGGCCAATGCATACAGGCCCATCAAGCACATCAAACGGGCGAGAATGGTAATGGAAGTGAATCATACTCCAAGGGGAAAAAAATCAGATGCAAGAAGGACAAAAGTAATCCCATCGAATGAGAGGATTGAAAACCTGATGGTATAAGGAATAAGAGACGTACGTGACAGACTTATTGATTTTGATTGGAGGATTTGGTTTCTTCCTAGCCTTCACCCACAAGCATATAAATAGCTACATTCGCATGGAACTAGAGACATGGATAAGAATAAATTGAAAGAATTGTTGCATTGAATCTATCATATTTTGTTTTTGCACAAAAGTAAGTTTTTTTTAAAGTAATAAATTACATATTTTTGTAAAAATAAATTACGATACTTTATAAAAAAATTAGCATAAAGTTAATAATTAAAATACTGCCAAAAATATATTATGTCTTTACTGGCATTTCTCCCATAAAACTCACAATAAACGCTTTTAAAAATTCTTATACCAAAAAGTTAAAATTATTGAAATATTGTCTTTTCTTAGTTACAATAAGTTGATGTTGTTCAGATCTGTAATATTTTATTAAAATAACAGTTTTGCTATTTATCTCAAACTGGTAATGATTCTGTCATTAAATCATTATTAAACGCAAATATAAAAAGCAGAATTAAAACATTCGATGACATATATAATGTTTTATAAAAAGTGTAATTCAAGAAAATCTTTGAGAAACAGATAATTAAAAAAAAACGGCTTAAGATAATTTGCAATTAGCTGTTCCTATACTTATGAGGCAGATAAGCAACAAATCAATCAGTAACAAAATTCAATATATGACATGTGTCAGTATATCCACTTCATTAAATAAAATGTATTGTTAGATTAAAACTGTTAATAATTTATAGAATTGGCCGCGCCTATCTGTAACTTTTATTGACGCCTTATTATAGCAGATTTGTATATGGATAAAACTGATGTAAAAAAAAGTTAATGGAAAATAAAACAAAGCATAAATATCTAGAAATTGTATGCGACTTTAAAATTACTGTTAAACGTTAAAATTTATTTCAATTCTTAACAAAAAAAAATGTCCGTTATTTTTGGATAAAAATCAAATAATAAGCCAATAAAACACATATAAACCACCTTTCAAAGCCACTAATTTGTCACAAATTCAACTTTAAACAGATACTTGAAAGAAAGACCATAAAGACTCAAATTTCATTCAACTGAGAACGTCAACGTTAAAACATTCTGGTTGGTTAGTCTCGTGTCCATAGAAAAGTCAAATTAAACCATGAGCTGATATCACTATGCGTATTTTTTGATGATTTCTTAACAGTTAAAATAGATTTAAAGCAAAAAAAAAAAAAAATGCGGCAATTCTCCATTGCCCTAACAACTGATCTCATTTGAGCTTTTAAATAGAACCAATCAACCCAATACAAAAAGGTAATGTATGAATTTGGTAGGTAGAAACGCTGTAACCGAGTTCGAGTTTGGCACAGGATAAGCCCGAAGTACCCCAGAAGAAAAATAAGCACCATCAACCCAATCACGTACAATCGTATATCCTCCTCTGTATTTAAGCTGAAGCCCATTGCCATGGAAAGCCCTTTCCAGATTACAGACGGCCTAGCAATACGAGGGAGATTCCAATGATAGCCACGACCACTGGGGTCGGGAAAGAAATGCAATCAAAGCTTAAGGAGCCTACCAGCTCCAATCAATATGGACGCTGACATATGACTACCAATCCTGTAGGAGATATCAACGCAATTCTTCAGATAATAGAGTCATTACAAATAAAAAAAAATATCCCACTCCAAACAAGCGGGAAAAGTTGCAATGGATTTCTTGATGATTTATGGAAGGGTGTCGTTTATGGTGATCTTACTAATGAAGGAAAGTAGGATAATTAGGAATCAATAACGCGGGTGACGAGTGCTAAAATCTACACATACGTATTTTTTTTAATTGAAGAATTTATAGCGATTTTCAAACGAACAAAAATGATTTAAAGAAATATGACGGCGCAATAATTGATGAAAATGAAGGGAAAGTCACATTTGATTATTTTATTTGCGGTTCTTTTATACAAAACCCCAATTACTAGCTTCATATAATTTTAGTTAACAACAATGATACTGCGCATGTTTTGGTTTAAAAAAATGCATATTGTTTATTGTCGTAGATATGATTAATAAAATTCAATCAATAAAAGAATAATTAAAATCTTAATGATTGTGAGAAGATTTTGGTATAGTTTTGTGTGTGTGTGAGGGTAATGTTTGTTGAATTGTGTAATACAAAGGAAACGTTGGATATTTCACATTTCGACAACGCGAATTCAAACATTCACATTTTCAAAAAACACATTTGTTTTAGTCATGGTAAATCGATTAAGTACACGCTTTTGCCAATACAGTAACTTCATTTCCCAACTTAAACGAAATTTTCGAATGGCATCCTTACAAAAAAAAAAAAGAATGAAAAAAATACAATACCATTCTGTACAAAATTTCAAAGAAATATCGGGAAAATATTTTCAGATTCTTCTATTAACTCTCCAGAACGAGCAAAACGAGAAAACAAATGAGAAATTCCCAAGGAAATCGACAAACAAGTTAAAAGAAAAGAAATTACACATACAAAAACCCCTCATGTAAGATAAAAAAAATTCTGTGAGCATTACATCAATCGATACGAACCAGCATCACGAAGACACAATGGCGGGGCTTCAGGTAATTTGGTTACATTGGAAGCCAAATGTGTCGCCTTTATCAACTCAAGGGAAATAACTTTTTTTTTCTCAAACCCCCATAATCGATTTCAATAGGAGTGGAAACAACAGTGTGGGGAAAGAAAAGTCACAGCACTCTTATCTCTCAGAAGCTACCAGTTGTACTACGAAGATGAAAGAAAAATTGGATCTCACAATTCCTACACGTCGACTAAACTAACATGAGATAAGTTTTCCCTGCTCGGGGTAAAAAAAAAGGATGTTTTCTGTTCTATTTGAAGGTACGTTTAAATAACTTCCTACAAGTGAAATGATAACGCTATTTCCAGGAGCGAAATTCACTTGAATATTCAGTTTGCGCGTTTGAAAAGAATTTAAGAATAGCTGAGTAATTTTGACTTTCTTTTTTTTTAATAAAAGCAACGTATTAAAAATGAAATTTCACGTATTTATAGAACTTTTTTAAGCTGTAATGTCCACACCTCACTTAGTTCAACTGAATCCATCAAATTTCAACTATAAGAATTTTTTTTACTATGAATGCAAATGGTTCATTGCTGTTGCATAAAACTGATATTTGAAAGTTTAATTGTAGTTTGTGAATTATAATTTTATAGAATAATCTTCCTATTTTTATTTTAAAAAAAGATTTCAAATGCAAGGACACATACAGACCGTCTTAAACCAATGATTCAAATACTCACACTGTCCCCTCACACATTCTAATCTAACAGTATGGCCACCAATGAAGTTATTGAGAGAGCTGTTTTATATGTAGGGATAAAAATTTGATTTCTTAAATGTTGACTTTAAAATTTGGATTATTTTCGAATTTAAAATCCTGATAATTTCTACGACCATATATCTGATATTAAGCTTAATAACACCAAAAAAAATTTACAATAGCACAAAAACATACAGACAAATTTTCGAAAATTATTATTTTGGTGGCAGATCCAGAAATAAAATGAGAAAACGGTTGCAAAACTTTAAAATTAAATACAATTTTTTAAAAATTCGTCAACATATGTCGCGACGGAAAGAAGAGGATGTACGACTATGTTAGACAACAGAAAGAACCCGAAAAATATTTTATATCATCAGTTAGTTAAAAAAATTATTTAACTTATAACTTCTAAAACTTCTATAATAACATTAAACTTAATAAACAATAATAGTCTTAGATAACAGTTTATAATAATTTATATTTTAGCAAATTTTAATTTGGATGTGAAGTTATTCGCAAATATAACGATGGCAAAAATTACGAAGAGAAATGGCAAGTTTTTATTTAGCTCATAAACCTATACAAAAATTTATATATGGCACTACATACGGATTTTACATTATTTTAATAGGAGGGCGCGCGCCCTTGCAAACTCCACTTTTATTTTGGATTCAAAGTGAACATCGAAACATACATTGTCAAAAATAAGTAAAATGTACTCATTTTGATTACATTCGATGCTTATAATATCTCCGAATACATAAGTTTCAGTTTTGAAACAGACATGTACTCAAAAATGTGTACAATGAGTAAAAACGAATTAAAAAAAGAGCAGTTGCTTGCTTACATAGGCTGCCTTCATAAATTACTTTCAATAAATATCATCAATTACAACTAAGATTTATCGGAAATCTAAACCCATATCTTCATGCACCGCAGTCCAGGGCTTTGTTTGTTGTATTACCAAAGCGACCGGAAAAAGTTATAAACAGAAGAAATGTTAAAAATGTGTGGCAAAACAATGTGAAGTAAGATAATTGAGTCTTAATAAATCAGTTCCCTTTTAAGCAATCGACATCAAATAATGTGGAAA
This sequence comes from Troglohyphantes excavatus, assembly GCA_963932185.1. Taxonomy (NCBI): domain Eukaryota; kingdom Metazoa; phylum Arthropoda; class Arachnida; order Araneae; family Linyphiidae; genus Troglohyphantes; species Troglohyphantes excavatus. The sequence continues at coordinate 24,128,392 of OZ010675.1, read as the reverse complement.
ACCATCTTCTGAGTAACTATATTAAGTTTGTCAGATCACTTTGTTAAGATGGTTTGAACAGAAGCTGAGATCCATATTAAATCACACTGCTCATTTTTGCAAAAGTACGATTACTTAAATTTGAGTACGCCATCGCTCATTTACGATGCAATTGCACTCAAAGAAAAACAAGTATGTTCAGGTACTCATTTTTAAATACCTTTTTTTGTAAACAATGTATAGAAACAGAGAACGGTAAACTCACTAATGTGTCGCGGTCACAGCCTCCCCCAGTCTGAACCACCAGGATTGACTCTTAGCCTGCACCTTATTACATCACAACAAGCGTCACACACATCCCCCAAAAGCAATCCTGGGAACACACTCCAACAGCAGCCCGAATGTGATTAATGATCCGCGGGCCCTTCAAGAACAAGGGGTCGGGGGGTGCACGGTAAAGGACCCACTTAACGAAGACACCAGAGAGGAAGATTAAATTTTCCACGCCGTGGTTGGGAGAAATCAAAGCACAGTGCTAGGATACATTAGGGGGTGGACTAGAATAGAAATGAGCAAAGTATTGAATTTAGGGTCAAAGGATCTTTTAGTGCCTGGTATATCCCCTTTTTGCTGAAAACTACAGATAGACTATTCACAACACATGCGACTTACTTTATGTGACATTCGAATAAGAACTTTCATCTAAGGTATACTATTATTTTTTTAAAAATACTTTATTTATATGGGTGAATATCATTAGTGACAAGTATTCAGATTATATTTATTGCATTAGTATTAAAAGTTTTTAATACTTAAGAAAATAGTTTTGCTTCTATGCAGAAGAACCATCTCCAATTCATTACTTTTCTAGAAGGGTTGAATTATTATTATACACCGCAAATTACAGAAATGGAAATCTCTTGTTTATATTTTTAGAATGGTATAAAACACTTTAAATATATAAACAAATCCTTTATCCGCTGAACTGTAATGTTACATTAAAAAACTATAGAAAATGTAACAATAAATGAAAAAAATTGAGTATTTCGAAAAAGGAATAAACCGTGCTGTTCATTACTGTACAAAACATTACTACAAAATTTTAATTTAACTAAATTTTAATAAAACCAATAACCAAGTAATTCCTTTATATAAATATATTAATTTTTTTATATGGTTTTCTATCTACAAGTTATATTTAAAACAACAACTCTGAAAATTAGTGCCTTACAGCAAGATTTAGAAAAGGTTTTAAATATGAAAAACATCTAAAAAATTCTTCAAGACAGTGTTTTAAGCAATAAGATCAAGTGCCTATTTCTACACTTTTGGCGTACCTCATAATAAAAATGTAAGTTAAGTTAAAAACAGTTAGCAGGTGAACTCTATAACGTTCTCCGATGGGTTTTATGTATGTGCTTTTCAAAAGACGTGATCTTATTCAGCAAAAGAAGAATGTAGGGGAGGGTCAAAATACCCTGCAAACGAAAATAAAGTAATAAGGTATGGTTCGTCTGCCAGAAAAAATTCCGACAAGCTTTTGGAATCCCCCTTGCAATAACTTGTTGGGTTCTTCCGGCATCTGCGACCGACAATTGCCGGCTTAACTGCAAGCAGGTACCATTAGGCCTTCAAGAAGAAGACAAGTCACGATCATTACTCAGAAAACTGTTCATTTGGATGACATGTCTATAGATATATGCGAAACCTAATCCGCCTTTTAAATCTTTCAAAATATGTACGGAAAAAAACTGTATTGGACATAGCACAATGTCAGTTAACTTAGATCATGTAGAATTATCTATTAACTTTTCATAATACACTACTCGGAAATTCATTAAGATAGCTCGTCAAGAACCACGATACATATCCATCCAACATGTACCAAATAGATTCGAAGGTAAGTCATTAAGCTTGGGAGTAGTTTTTACTACGAACGTTAACAGGAATGTCTACGATAGTCTGGGGAACCAGTTGCAGTTTGACGTTGATCAATTCAAATCGATGAATAAATAAAACGCGACAATATCCGAATTAGCGTGTTATGTAATACAGAAAAAGGTGGATGTACATATTTCTGTACGTTAATCATAATATAAATAATTGTCGCTTTTACATTGAAAGTAATTGTGATGCTTTAATAAATTCAATAATATTAGATAATCGTGATATTTTAAAAATATTTTCATTTAGGTATGGGAATTATAAGATAACTTTTTTTTTAAATCTTAAATAAACCAAGAATTCAGAAAGAAAAGTTTTTAAAATAGTATTCGCCAACTAAATGTTCTAAAAAGTTATCCTTTCTAAATTATGTTTTACATTAATATAAATAAACAAATACAAAAATATCTTGGAAAAACTTCCCACTTTAATTGATATACCTTTTATGAAAAGAAACTTAATCTCATTCTTAAAAATAGTGTAGGTCAAACATCTTTTTTTTATTCTGTGGAACAATTAAACTCTTAACAAATATGTTTATTTGTCCTCCCGCCACCCCCCCCCCCCCAATATATATATATATATATTTATAACTATTAATAATTTACGAAGTTTTTAATTGCAAAATTTTCATTACTTCCATCAGTACTCATTTCAGTGACCCTAGGCTAAAGTGCGGACAGGTCAACCAAAAGAAAAGAAGAGAAAATGCTCTCATACCAAACATCTACACTTACGTCAGAAATAAGCCCTGCGTCAGCACAACGTAACTTCCGAGCACTTCAGTCCATTATCTTTGTGTGCCAAGCCGTCTTTCGACTTATACGTATCGAATATTTTTTTCCCGATACTTTATTCTCAATGATAAAAATACTACTCTTAGTCTTCAGTTCGGACAATGAGCAGAGGTTTCGTTTGTGTCGTTCTGGTATTCAGGAATTTGCAATGAATATAAATTCTGTTAAAGTTACATGACTTCATAGTGATAGGATTTGGGTAACAACTCAGTGGGTAGAGATCATGGATCATGGTAAATACCCGAAATGAGGTTATTTTACCCGAAATGAGGTTATTTATAGTAGTAATCTTTTAATAATTTAATTTACAAGTTAAAATTAGTACATAAATACCAAACTATAGTTTAAATATTTAAAATACACAGAAGAGGAAAAATATAAACTATTTAAACAAGCAATTTATAAATATTGATACCTAAAGAGTAAAGAGTTACCTAAAATATTTTAATATAATCACACAAGTACAAAAGTATGTAAACTATTTTAAAAATAATAAATTTTTCAAGCAATGTTTTAATTTACCAACATCATAAAATTACTTTTCATCAAAACACATACACTCCTTAAAAAATAAAGTAAAAGACTATCAACTAAATATTGATCAGAGAAATGTTCTAGAATATTATTGGTAAAATCGTAAATTAAATATTATTAATATAGTGTATGTCATATTTTTCACATTTAAAACACACATTAATATAATAATTGGTAGCAAACATACTTTTTTAGTAAAATGTACTAATTACAAATAATTTCTATAAGCAATGAAACTTATTTACCACATAAATGCCAACATTGTCAACCCCGAAGGTTCGAATTCCAGAAGACCAACATACACGCTCTCCCATAAAAAAAAACATTACCCTTTAGGCCTTTCAATTTTCAATGTTTACCACGTGAAATCGTTCAACGCGCCTGGAATCATTGAATCCTGTTTTCAAGAGCACTTTTTCGATGAACTCTTCGATGCGGATCAGGGAAGGGGGGGGGGGTCTGACGGCAGCAGAAAATAGCCCTCAAAAGAGAGCTGGGGCAAAAAATAAATCGGTGACTATAGGGGTTGAAGAGAACGTTTCAGCTGCAGTATCGCGAGAAGATTCATATTTCAAGTGCGGGTGATTCATGGAATCTCAAGAACAATGGCTTCATTGAGGGTTCTGTAAGTCAATTTTGAGTCACTTCGCTTGCAGTTTGAAGTGGAGCGAGTCGCTGGTTTTGAGTTTTGCTTTCCCATTTTGAGACAAATTCGGTATTCGCTAATGAGTTGAAACAGTGTGGAAAGTTTGTTGGAGCTTCAATAAAAGAAGCCTTTTGAGAGGATCCTTGAATTGGCGAAGAAATATGAATAAGAAATGATGGTGTTTTTTGTGAATCAAAAGAGGGATCTGTTTAAAGATACTAATGTGTTAGTTATGTATTCGAATTTTCTTGAAACAATAAGCATAAATGGCTAATTAAATATATTTCGAACCTTGTAAACTAAAATTCATTTGTAACATAAATTCATTTTTAGACAAGTCCTTACTTTTATCACTGAAGATTGATTTTAAAAAAATATTTCCTAATAATTCCATTTTAAATCATATATATGACTTCCTTTAATTCATTACGAATATAAAAAAACAATAATAATAATAAAACTACTACCATTTTAATTGCAGCTCATATGTTTCTAATTATCATATATATTATTTATATAGTAAAGATCCCTTTTACGCCCCTTAGACACAACGGATCCTAACACATAGGGTATCAAAAGAAAGAGAATTTCATGGAGCAGTGATGAATCTTACTTTCATGTCATAAATAAAAAAAAATTGTAAATGCGTAAAACGTAATTCATTTTAACGTGTGTTTTTTTAAACAAGCCGTCGATAATGCTGCCATCTAAGAGCACACCCTTAAACTTTTTTGATTTTTTGGCCAGAAAAGATTCGCTAATATTTTTCACCCGAATGGGTGTGGGGGGCGAGAGAAGGGGAGGGGGGAGGGTTGTTGTCCATGCGATAATTATTGCACAGGCATGCTAGTACTACTACATTAAAGTAGGTTTTCGTTTGGATATTGCCCTAATGCGCTTTTATTGTAAAATATTTTTTAAATATTGTTACATGTTACGTACATTGAATTAGACACCATAGATAGAACTTAGATAAATTAAATCTGCGTATAAATTGTCCGATAGAATTAAAAGTTCGAAAAATAATTTGGTTAAACGTATAAAGCCTTTTTGAAATGTTTAGCAAAATTACAACCACGTTAAAAGTCATATAAAAAAATATTAAATTCTTAATTTTAGTCAAATCGATTGTTAAAAGTTAGCGTGAGCGAATCAAAATCGAGTAAAATGTCTCTTGGATTTGACAAAAGATAATTAAATTTGTGGGATGTTTTCACAAAACAGATATTTTCTGTGTTTCTCTCAGAAGACTAACATTAATTCAATATTACACTTTATCAAAAAAACATTTTTTAAATAAATAAAAATATGCAAAGTTGGAAGCTACTTCAATACAAATCGAAAATTATTTTATTTCGAAATAATTTGAACTATTTTCCGTCAATATTGTAGTGAATCACAAGCAAAACCAAGAAAAAGAATCAAAGAAAACAAACAGATGAAGAGTGCAGAAAACCAGCATATGGCAGGCATTTGTAATCTGTTGACACAAAACGTCACCACGTGTTTGAACGAGTCTTGTACGAGATCTTAAAACATCCACAAAATGGTTTTTTTTAAAAGTCTCCCTCGTAGAATATTCGTTTGCAAGAGAGCTTTCTTTTCGAACAGAAACGGTGAGAGTAGCCTGGATCCAGAGAGATAGCTGAAACTAACTCGAACCGACTTATCTTCGGAAGGTTCAAAAGGGTCTTGAGATAACCGAATGAGGATATTGCAATATTTTTTTTTTTACTTTGAGCATGTTGGTAAATAAAACTTGACTCAGGAGATAGGCGGTGTTTTCATCAAACGATGCGTACCGCAATATTTTCTTCCGGTTCCGCGCATATGAATCAGCATAGCTCGTCATAAAATCCAACATTCACATTTTATTTTGTGTTAAGCGTGTAATTGAAAAATATTTTTTATTGTAAAATAAATTTAAAATAGCTATATAAGTAGAAAAAGTAAATATGTAGTTCTAGAATATTTTTAAAAAATACAGGAAAAAAAACTTTTTTAATTTTTTAATTTTACATGATGTGTGATCCATTTACAAGCAAATGGGTCACACACGTCACGTAAAATTAAAAATATATATTCAAGTAGAAACGTAAAAAAAAATTAAATGAGATTAATTATATACTAAGACATTAATGACATTCATCAATTTGTTCTTTTCAAAACTGCAGTTGTTTTAAAGTCAAAATAATTAATTGCAAATGTGCTGAAAAATGTTGTCTGAATATCAAATACGGCACGCTACAATGCTCCTCTCACGAATTTAGTATCAATATTTCATTTATCAATGAACAAACATCATATAAACCAAATAACTAATCATATTTCGATGTCAATTATTCATTCTCATTCAAATTATTTACGAAATGTATTCATTAGCAGTCCAAGAATATTTTTTTACTAACATGGGCTAATATAAACATTTGGCCATTTTAAGTAAAATTTCATGTTGTATATTTGAAAGAAATAGTGTATTGGGAAAATACTTTCAACTAGCAATTTGACTGTGGCGAGGTCACTTACATAAGTTAGTTTTTAAATAAAAATTCTATTACTTATGTGGCTATATTTGGTACCGCTGTATTAATTAACCTAATTTAAGAGACAGATTTGCCGTATTTTTTTTAATGACTTATAAAACTTTTTACGGATTTTTAAAGAAAGTAGTTGTAAAGCTTTATAAACAATCCGTAAAACTTTATAAGACGCGTAGATATGGGTTGGTACCTTGTAAAAATATTTTCCTGATAAATGAAAAGAACGCACAATTAAGACTGTTATTTTTGCTACAAGTAAGAATACTGAGAATAAGTAATTAATAAATATTACTCAAAAATATGTTGGCAAACAGTATTAATAATACTCAATTGGAAATCTACAATGTTGTTTTCGTAAATTAATAATCCAAATCTTTATCCATGATATAACAAGACTATTGTACTTTTAATAAAAGAAATGGCTATAACAAAGTGATCCACAATTAATATTGTCCAAATAGGGTTGAACATTTGAAAATACATTAAGACATAGCATTTTTTTTTTAAATTTTACATAATTTTTGCTTATTTAGTATTGAAAAGTACGTACAAGAAATATAATTTAAGCTATTCAAAAATTTAAAAGAATATGTAAACATAACAGTTACTTCGTTTTATTACTTTTCTTAATATTATGGTTTTTCCATTTAATAATAACTAAACTTAAAAAATGAGTTAAGTTTAAAATTATAAAACTTCAAATTTAGCTTCTTTTGCAATAACACTCATAATAAAGTATTCAAACTCTTACATTTTTTTTTTTTTTTTGAAAAAAAAAATTTTAAATTTTGGGTGTGTATATTATCTCAAATTTAATATGAATATTAATTCAAATTTAAGGTTCACAATTTAAATTTCACACCCACAATTTGAAAAGGGACTTTATGGATATCTACTGACCTATAGATTAAACTTTTAAACGGATATACTTTAATACAAAATATGGCGGGTTTTACTGGACATAATTCTTAAACTTAGATCATAAATAAATATTTCAAATTGTTATATTACATTTAAAACAACTGTTTTTAAATTTAAAAAAAATACAATATTTAAATAATTAATTTACTTACCTCAATTCGAACGAAATGGGGATGGTTTGACATTGTGGGAATTATATCCAAATCGTTTTCAAACATCCAGTCATTATTGTGTCTATGACGTGTTCCTCTCCTTGTCCAACTATTATTATCTTCCATGACTAGACAGAATTCTTAATAACACACCTAATTTATATTGCCTTTGAACACCCAAAGAGCCTATCCTGTTGACTCAAATTCGATAATTCCAGAAACGTTGTATATTTTCATAACATATACATTTTTAAACGCTGAAGGCATTTTGCCTTATTAAAAGATAAATGTTTCCATCAATTTTCATCAAAAACAAGCAATTCACTTTTACTACTCTGAAAAAATGCCACATTTGGGTACTGCCTGTATTCTAAAAAATACGGAAGTATTGCACCCAAAATGTAAACTTTTGCAAACAATGGAAGAATGATGTATCATCTCATCTCAAAAGTGTAAATTTCGTAAAGGAGCGAAAAAGTTTCCTTTAAAATTCCACACAATTACATTTGAAACCGCTGGACGTTGTTACCAAAGCCACACCTTACCTCCTTAATGGATCCTCCACCTCCTTAATGGATTGCAACTTTTTTACACCAATTCTTGCGTATCCAAACAGAGACCTTTCACCTTTGAAGAACTTGTAGCACAATTACCACCAAAAAATAAACTCGCGTAAATTGAACAAATCTTCTACACCTTATTTTATATATCCAAGATATATCCTTCAAAGGTCCAACGTTCTAATGAATTATTATATCCATAATGGTCCGGCAACGAAACCAGCTTCAGGTTAAGTAATTCACTATTCAGTAAACCAGATAGCCACACACAAAAAAAGGCCGCGTTCACTGGGACAGAACTCTCGGGTCTGTTTCTGATGTGGACTTCCTTTGTTGGAGAACAGATGGCGATTGAAGATGCTGGAGCTCATCCATCCCGACCTCGCAAGCTTAAAGCCATAGATTACAGTTGGAACACCAAGCACTAAATCAAATCCCCTTGAAGACACTTGTTGAGGATGGTGATGGAGCTTCACAGAGGGTAGTCCCATAAAAGTTCTGCCGATGACATCATCATCCTTAAACGCAATGTATCACCACAAGAATTAAATCTGTCGTGGAGATAGTATTAAAAAAAATAGGAAAGGAGTGTATATATAAAAAAAAAGTGACTGGGGGTCGCTTAACGGTGGAGGTCAATTAAATGGTGGTAGTGGCACTGGAGACAGCGACCACGGAAGTAGAGTTTGCACGTCCGATAAGAGAGAGGAACGCACAGTGTTGGAATCTTGGAGGGTGGGGTGAGAAGGATGCCTGGCGACAACTGTGGGAAGGAATGGGTGGGTGGGAGTTTGGCGCCTTTTTGGAGTCTCGGGGAGGACTTCACCGCCAGACCATCGATCGCCAAATTTTATCCCTCAAACTTTTAATTTTTTTTTCCTGCCTGTTATTTGATCTGAATTTTTTTTATCTGCTCTTCCTAATTACGATCGAAAATTTATTTCTAATCGCAATAAAATTTCTCTATTTTTTTTATTATAAACTTTTTATTCAGCAAAAGAATATCTACAATAACTTGTACAGGTTTTTGTTAATAATCATTTGAAATAAATGCAATAATTTCTAAACTTTTCAGAATAAAACTTTGATACAAACAGCAAATACTTTCAACATTTTTCAATTTGGCTGCATAAAACCTTTAGTGTGTTTCAAAAATCCTGAATTATCACAAATTTGGAGCATGTTTTCTTGCTCTCTTTTAGCTGGATATAAAAAGCCTTTGAACGATTTAAAAAACTCAACATTCTACGAAGCTAAAGAACATGCATAAAAAAAACATAGATATTATTTGATAAGTTGCCTAAAAGTTTTCAGTATCTATGGTGAAACTGCAAAATATATTCATATTTTTAAAAATAATATAACTACAGTTTTTAGAGTAAGTTATAACAATTTCTCTTGAATATGATGTCAATTTTTTTACTTCAAACGTTATTGTAATTTCTGTGTTTTCGTATGTGTGCATTCCGAAGTTGTATTTGAACAAAATACACCTTTTTTTTCAAAGTAAATACTAAAAAGTATTCTATAGAAAAATTATCGGACTACATTAAACTTTTAAAACAAAGTCGAATTTTAAAACTTTACTTAAAATATTTTAAAACAATGTGTTCATTTGAAAGCAATTCCCAAAAGGCGCAGCTTGGCCATATTTGGCCCTTGCGCCATTAAAACCCATGCAACCAACCCAAGAGAAAGTATGATAAATTTGATAAATTGTTATTATCTATCAAATTTATTTCAAGCGACAAAATGAAATTCGGCGAACAAAAATTTAACCAGAATATTTAAATTTAAAATAATGAATTTTACCTATTGCATCACATATCCAAGTTTTAAATAATCTAACTTTTACGTTCGTTAATTAATTAGCAATTCTTAATTTGCAAAACGATTGATAACACAAGAAAAACATCTTGATTAAATTACTCGATTCCTAGAAACATCATACAAATAAGATAAACAAAATATCGTACAGATGTAAAAAAGATAACAACGCAGACAGAGTTGAAAAACAGAGTCAAATTCAGACAAGATAATTTGGTTCATTACTACATGAGTGATGCCGATAAAACCTCCTTACGAGGTCATAACCTTAATTAATACCATACGACACTAAAATTCAGCGCACCAAATGCATTTGCAAAAAACATATCCTTGAATAACAAACAAATAAAGCAATATTCAAATCTCATTACGCAATGCATATTTAAAAAAAAAATCACATTACTTTATTTTCCGCCAAGCCAGCGATGAAGAGCCAAATCGGGAAGACCTCTTTGGCGAAACTGCTCTTTAAATACGAGACATAAACCAACTCAAAAGAGGCGCAGGAAGTGGAGTTGTGGGATGGGAAAAGGAAGAGGGGGAAGGGGGATGCCCGTCCAAATAGAATTTGCAGGATGAGAGCATTTAATAATCATTTTGAGAGAGCGCTCAATAACTCTTACAACAATGCAATAAATATATGGAAGAATTTTTATGATTTTTTTTTCGCGTACTGTATGGATTTAGTGTGAGAATGAATTCATTTAGTGATCTTTAGAATGCAAGGGTTCGCAAAATTTGGATTGAATTTCGGTAAGTAAATAAGTTTTGTCAAGCTCTATTCATTTACAATGAGGGGAGTAGAGTTGCCTAGCGTGCTTACAAAACCAAACATATAGATAGAAAAATAAATTATTATCCAAAATATATTATTTTTTATGTACGCATACCCCTAAGGAAACGTGGCGGTCCAGTTTGGGGTACGCAAAAATATTTATAATGTTAAAAATAAAAAATTATTTAATCTAATAAGTAAAATCTAAAATAAAAGTCTATAAGTCATCATTGAGTAGTTTGATTAATTTACCAGATAACCGAAGAACATTAGTCTAACAAAATAAACTCTTTTTCGTAGTAGGATGGGAATAGTCATAAATGAAAAGTTTTAACAAGGGGTATGTGATAGAAAAAAGGTTGAGAACCATTGGACTAATCTAACGTTTTTGCAGTTTTCCTCGATTCGCGATTTTATCACATGTTTGTTTTTGAATGCACGCTCCTCAGATATAGAACACACTTTCCCCATTTACATTATCATATTCTCCGCGAATATCCCAATATTACACACGAATTTTTATTTATTCATAGTCGACCCATGAAAGTTTAAAAAATTTAATTAAATATTGAAATTTTTAATAGAGTAAAAGTATTAATCATCCCTAATAAACTAACACTTAAAAATGAATATATCAATTTTTATACAATAAACATTTTTCCACATTCAATTTTTGGGCAACGGATTATAACATTTCACATATAATTTTTCTAATGGAAATTAAAGACAACTCCTTTAAAATAAGCTTAAAAATCATTATTTATTTTTTACATTATAGCTCAGCAAAATAATAAATACGCGTAATAGCGCCTGTTTAAAGTTTCGAACTTGCATTGTGCAATGGAAGATGTTTTGTGATTCACAGAGATTCTCTTTGCTCTTTGTATTTATTTATTACTGGGCTAATCAAGCTGTTTGAATAAAAGATAATTGGTCTAAAAAAAAGACCTAAATGTCTCGATGTCATGTTGGTCTGTAATGTGGAAGGTTTGAGTGTGGGGTGCGCGCTCATGTGTTCTCCTCATCACCTGAATATGGTGTAAAATAACGAGGTTGTATTCCCGGATTTTTCCTTCGGGATGGATCCCTAACCATCGCCAATAGCCCATTCTATAGCTCTAGTGAAACGTTATTTCAACCAACTGCCTCTAAATTATGCACTATTTAAGTTTCATCTGGATAGTCTACTTAAGTAAAGCGGTAAATCCTCAAAAGAATAAGAAAATTGCATAAGCCATAAAATTTGCGTACACAACAATAAACACGACTCATAAAACCACTCTAAACAAACCCCCAGCATCACAGTCACAAAGCCACAACACCATCAAGGGACTCTTGACTACATAACGAAATATCAAAAGATAAATAGAGCACACAAATAAAACCCCACGTCGTCATATAAATTTATGTGGTCCCATAAATTGGCGCAGGGGGGTCGCTGGGAGGATGCGGGAGGGTCCAGAGATATAACTCTCACAATCGGAAGTCGCAGAAAAGAGTCCGGGATTCTTTTATAACCGCCGCTCATGGAAGGAAGTTCCGGTTACAGGGTTGCTAGGAGACAAGTGGCGTCTTCGATTGAGAATATCTTTTACGGGTTTGTTGAATCTTATTTTGAGTTGGGGAAATGGAATTGGGAAGTATTGATAAAGGGGTGGGCAAACATTGTAAAAAAATCTAGCATGGCTGTGTCCGAGCACGGTTAGAAGTCTTTTCGTGAAACAACTTGGTCACCAGCATTAGGAAGATAAACGAGTTGTATGTCTGACTCTGCACGCCTCCTTCCACGGACCGTAAAATTTTGCTTTATATCTAGATATTATACGCATAAGTGTCTAATTTCCTATCGCACAAGAATTTTTTTTTGAAAATCGTGCTATTTGTAACGTGGTGATAGTGTTGGATTAGACCACCCAAAACTCTTAACATGTTTCAATCCTGGTACTTCATGTAGAAAATTTTATAGACATTTCACATCAAATTGATAATTCATTGAAAGTTGAGAATTTGAGTATTTAAAGAAATCCGTAGTTGAAAATATACCTTAGAAACAAAAAAAGTCCAAAATGTTTAATGAATTGATGGCGAATTTAGTTTATTGCCCTCAATTTCTGGAAAATAATGAAAATTTTGGGCTTAGAGTCAGGAATGCCGAAGTTTGTTATTTTATTTAAGTTTGTCGGTAGTAAGTCAATTTTTTTACTCTGAACGATCTTTATTCAAGCAATCTATACTCCTGAAAAAAAAAAGTAATTTATTTCATATCTTCAAAACGTTTCTTACATAAAATATACTAAAACTCCAATTATCCGGATCAATTGGGACCAGATCTCATCCGGATAATTGGATAATTCACGAAAAATTGGTTATTTTTTAGTAAAAAAATGAACTTTGCTTTACTACGTAATATAATTTAAAGAATATTAAAAACAATATCCTTCACCGATAAGAAACTTTTAAAATGTGGATTTTGCTCTGATTTCTTACTATTTTTTCTCAAAGCGATCGGAAAATTAGCGATCCGCTTTGTTTGATCCGTATAAATGGAGTTTTAATGTATTTCTTTGTTCGATATAGCGGTCAAACAAACTAAATAAAGCTGAAAGGATTGTTACATAGTACTGATGTTACAGCGCTTTTCCTTTTTTCTGTCTACTTGCTGAAAAGCTGAACCTGGGATCAGAACCGTATTTAAGTCCCAATCGATGCCTTTAAACAAGAACCCCAAAATGTCTAACTTTAAATATATTAATGCATTTACTCATCCTTCCAGATATTTATTTTATTTTAATAACTTAAATTAAACACTATAGAATGCTTAATATATACATTGCACTGGGATTAAAATTACACCATAGAGCTTGGAGTTTGAGAGGAATTCAAACAATTTAAAACTCTTTATTTCATTATTATATAAAAAAAATTAATACTAGTATAGTAAAGAGAAATACAACCATGACTCCGTAACAATACCAGTGGTGTTTGAATTGAACTGTTATGGCTGGCTCGCATGCGACACAAATTATACAGCCGATACAAAGAAGTTACGATTATTTTTTTTAGGAAACCAAGATGATCTAATTAATTTATTTAAACCTACTCAAGCTGCTTAGTTAAAATACAACAAAAATGCCAAAAGTCTAGTACCATATTAGATTGGATAAAATCAAAACAGAAGGGGAGTTTCCCGCAAATCGCCCTTTCCTATTCCCCGAGTTGTGCAATGCTGACTAAGCACGGGGATTCGGTCAAGCGCAGAATTAAATGCCACATGCACTAAGGAACCCCATTCATATCACAAACATAATGTCATTGCAAATACTACAAGAGAAGAGAAGGGATGTAGACGAACATTTTATCTTCCAGAATCATATATATTATTTCTGTAGAAAAGATCCCTTTTACGTCTAAAATACACAAAGGATCTTAACACATGAGGTATCAAAATAAAGATAATTTTTAGGAGCAGTGACGAATCGTACGTTCATCTAATAAATATCAACGGGGTGTATTGTTTTAAATGCGTTTAAAATAATTAATTTAAACCTTTTTTTTTTAACAAACCGTTGATAATGCTGCCATCTATGAATGAGTAGAAGCGTTAAACTTTTATGATTTTTCGGCTATAAGAAATACGCACATTTATTTCACCCTTACAACGAATGGATGTGTGTGTGTGGGGGGGGGGGGGGGGGGGTTCATGCGATAATTAACGTACGGGCATGCTAGTAAAATATATATATTTATTCTAAAATACTTACTCATGGTTAATTTATGGAAGTAACGAAAGGATGTATTTCATTCTTTTACTAAGGTAATTTTCTCGGAATAAAAAATGGTTTTAGTTTATTTAATTGGGGGGGGGGGGGGGGTCCTATTATGCGTGATGCAGCAAAACTACTCAGAAAACACTGTAGAACTCAGAAAAAATGTCAAAACTTCTCATACAAACTTTGTTACAAGTCTATTTTTATAGGAAATCACTATCTTTCTAATCGGATGCATTTCTTCTAAAATACTTACTCCTGGTTATTTTGATACAAATATTACTCCTGGTTTGTTAAAATACAAAGAATACGGAAGATTTAATTAGAAGTGTCTTTTAACTGCGAAAATGTATTATGATTAACACTGAACTGGGGGTTTAAGGCTGGCGATTCAATGCTTAATATGGGAGGAGCGGGGTGTACAAAAGGATGAAAAATAATAACCTAATAAATAATAACCTAATAAATGAAAACTTTGGTCAATTTACCGAAATTTATATGATTTGGATATTTTTTAATAGGCTATGTCGCCACTTAGAATAAAAACAATAAAAGCCTGGATAGGGATATCCGTTATTTATTTTCTAGGTATAATGATAAGCGAAAAAAAAAGAGTTGTCTCAAAAGAGAGAGAAATTAAGAAGGAAAATACAATAAATTCTAAAAAAAAGTTTTAAAAAAACTTACTTCGACAAAAAAAAGGGGGCTAATAAGTAAAAAAAAATATTTTTAATAAGCGCTAAAAAGTTAAATGTCCTGATTAACTGACAGTATCGGACATCATATAGAATCAGATAAATATATAATATATAAATGCTTTCAAGTGTCCCAGCTTTTCAAAAACGCATTAATAATACATTTTACTTTTAAAAATTATCTACATTTTTTTTTAAAACTTTTTTTTTTGTTAAATGGTTTAACTTATTTTTAAAAATATCCTTACTCATTTTGTGGAAAAGTACAAAAAATTATTTTTTTTCCATTTAAAATAACTTACTTAATTTTGAGAGCAGAAAATTACATTTTTAATTCTTAAATTTATTGTGAACGTAAATATTTTAGATAAAAATTAAAATAATAAGAAGAGCAACGAATTTTTTTTTAATGTTCTGGGCTTCGAATATTCAAATATTAAAACGAATATCCACCCTAATTTTCAAAAAAACATTTTCCGTCGAGCCGGAGTCGAACCAGCGACCTATGGATTACAATTTTATAATAGCTACAGTCCACCGCTCTACCAACTGAGCTATCGACGGACAAACTGGAGGTGCTTTAAATAAAACAGGTTCCATGCATGACCTAATGATAATACATTACTCAGCAGTAATCCGATAGATGGCAGCACTGACAACGACATTTGTTTGAATAATAAAAGCTAAACAAAGAAATATTAAAATACAAATCCAAAGTAAAAATACGCATTTTTACGCATTTGTATTTTAATATTCTTAACGCAATGTTTTTACGATAAATCTTTATCTTAAGCAAGGAAGAGTCAAATTGTTAATGTTAACAAACCTACGAAATATCGAATAAAAAAAAATAGAACACATTGTTTTAAAGTCATAACAGATATTAAAATAACTTTCTCCTTTTTGAAGAGTAGTAAACTGTTGATTAAAAGTAATTTTTTAATCATGAAAAACTGTTATAAAATTTATTTACTATCCCTTGTGTATTATTTTATTGTGAAGAATGTAGAACAAATATAAAAATAGAATGGCTAAATTTTATCACTTTTAAAAACAAATTAAATTTATTAACATTTTTTTTTAAATATATTTTTTTAATCGGACAATAAAAGTATTTTTCATGTTTAAAATATAATCTCAATCAAAATATATTTTTCCTCAAAAATATATTTTATCTTAAATTGCTAAATAAGTATAATAACATTTTATATTAGTCTAAATAATGAAAATTACTTTAAATTTTCAATTATAATCAATTAGCTCTGCAGGAAAAGGTTTAAGTTTGTTGCCATAAAAATATAACATACAGTAAATATTTAGAATTAAAGTTTAGGTATCTAAGACAATTCAAACCGAATTTGCTTAAATATAAAGTGAACAAATGTAATAAAAAATCTAAATTGCTCTTGTCTAAAAAATCTAAATTGCTAAGACCTGGGTACACTGGAGTAATATAGTCAGTGATCTGGGGATATTAGTAAATGAGGATTTTGAAAGGGGTCATCAATGTACAGTAGCTAGAAAAAAAACTACTACAATGGTGGGGTTAAAGCATCATGAAAAATATATCATCAAAATCTAAGGATCTTTGCCATTGCAGTATAGACGTTTGGTAAGGTCTCATCTAGGGTATCCTCAGTTTTGGACACAGTATCTTAAAAAAGGCATTGATTTGTTAAAAAAGTTCAGGACTTTTAAAATGGACCAAAGTATTTCAGGTATGGATTATGGAGGTAGTTTAAAAAACTTGATATGTATATTTTAGTAGAGAGAAGGTTAGGGGAAATTCGATTCAACTGTTCAAATTTATTAAACAGGATGTCGAGGGTTTGTATTTTAATATGAGTGATAGAACAAAAAGGTTGCTATAGGATTAAATTAAACAAATAAAATTTTAATTGGGAAAGGAGAAAGCACTATTTTTTGTAATACAGTAATATGCAAATGGAACAACTTGCCAGTGAATATTTTTAATTCTGCAGGAGTAACTGATTTTAAGAATAAGTTACGATATTTATTTAGGAATAGTTAAAAGATACCGGATTGGACCAACATTGTTGGGCCCTGAGCCTGTTACTGGTCATCAGTATATTTGTATGTGAACAAAACACTTCATTAACAGATAACACTACGCAAAAACAAAGTTGGCATATCCATTATAAATATTTATAGTGTGATAAGCTAATAACTTTATAAACAAGTTTACCTTTGTTTGCTTTTATTTTTTTAAGAACTGATCAAAAAGGGTTCTACCTATTTTGTTTAAAATTGGTCAATAAAAATATATGTCTATGTTTCAATGCTCTTTGAATTTAAATCAATCTTGAAAATTTTAAAGGAAGTCACAATTTAGAAACAATATTACAGTTTTCTTTTAATATGAATTTTTTTTAGAAATTTCTGTCAAATATATATCAATTGTTAACATTGAACATTTACAAAATAATATTTATTTATAACTCAGCAATCAAGTCAAGTTTTTAAAATATTAAATAACCCCTATCATTTGATAAGGGTACTTTTTCAATGCTAGTAGTTTCTTTACACAATAAAATCTATTTTAAGCTGTCCAATATTTAAAACTTTAAAAATTAAAAATAACATAAACCACATACCATTCATTGTTTCGTAAATTGTAACACTAATATTAATAAATTGCTAATTAATTAATAAATTGCACGTCAAAAACGCTTTGCTTGAAATTATACCCTTGTAGATTGCTATTTTAAACTGTTATTTTCTTTAACGTTTCTTAAACACTGAAGTTCATTTATGTCAATTATATACAACAAATTAAAAATTCATCTAGTTTTCAAAGAGGGGATACAATCTAAGCGTCAATTAATTTAAAAGTATGTATTCATGAATTTAATAAAGTGTTATTTTCAAATGTCATGAATTTATTACCATTTATTGAATATTTTAACAGTTTAGCATACTTAACTATCTACTTCCACCTTATATATAAGTCAAGTATGTATACCATCTTTAATTGTAAGACTTTCTATTAATATATATAAATTACCATTAAATCATTTAATTAAAAGAAATTATGTACCTAATAAACAAGAAAACATGTGCCATGCATTAAACAATGCTCTACATAAAACTGATAAAAAAAAGTATATATTATTAAATATTTTTTTATGATGATTACATCTATACCTATCTACACATGTTTGATGTATTGAAAATTATTTTAGTGAAGAATTAAAGAGTATTATTTTGTTATTCTTTAAGGTTATAAATGCATAAAAAGCTGATTACAATGTGCTTTCCTAAACAAATCACATTTTGCTCTGTTTCTTTTCTAAGGTTTCATACATAAAATAATTACTGAGAATGTAAAATATATTATTGTGAATAGTGTGTTCTACACATATTGGATAAAAAAATATATTAATTCAAATACTTTATAAAATATTTGTGTTGATTAAAATATTCAGGCAATGATTTTTTTTAAATGAAGCCATGAGAACAGTTTTCATGTTTGTAAAAATATGTTATTTAATATTTTTTTTTTTAATGTGTATGACATTTTAAAATCCTCCTTAAAAGCAATATCACAGAGAAAGTTAAAGCTAACAATATCCAATGTACATTTAGTTGAATTATTACAGAAGATGTGTACTCTGCAGTAGATACCAGCATTTATTGATACTGTGGAAAATCAAACCACTTGAGAAAAAAAAGCCAATAAAAAAACATGACATTGTTTCTTTAGTTGATACAAATAATCTGTAAAGGTAAAGACTACCAGTATGTGAAATAAATTAAAGCAAACTATCAATAATGAAACCTATAACTAGAGCAGACCATCTTAGAGGCTTAAAGATTTAAAGATCTTATTGAAACAGTATTTTATGAAACAAGATCTTCAGATTGCAAATAATGCTTTTGATAAGAGTGTACTCTGAATCATATAAGCTCTCACTTTGGCATAATAGCGGCATTGCATAATTTACAGCATTACTTTCAAAAGAAACTCTAATCTAAATCTACTCTTTTTAAGAATCTTTCTAGAGAGTTGGTTGGGTTTATTAGTGTAAGAGCTGCTATGCCTGTGTTTTTCCTAACAATGTGTGCTATGGCTCACAAATTTAAAAACAGCAAATGATTATGTCATAAAACTGATTAGCAAATTTATTTAATAAAATAAAACAAATTGCAAACTGTTCTTCTAGCACACAAATCCATTTGACTTCTTGGGGAGACATATGATACTCTCCCTTCCCCACTAACAGTCGTGATTTAACTAGGTACATATTTTTAGATAATTAAATGACATGCTTAATTAGTTATATATTTCTTTCAATTATTCTGCTTCTGAAGCCAAAACAGAAAAAAACAGCTTTTCAAAATCCTACCTTATTAGCCAGTTCCAACAAATCATTACTGCACCCAGATATTGTACCACCTGCAGCCTCTATGAGTTTATGAAGGGTGTTAGGTTCTGGACTCAGATCGCGAGCCCCGGAATCAAATTCCCAGCTCTCATGTTTGCCACTTGCACCATGGCTGCCTAAAAAACAATGACACTTTTGTATATGGTTTTCAACATATTCAATATATAAAATTAAGACATAATGAATGATATTACAGTTTCAAAGAACAAGTTCTGAAAATATAAAAATTTACCACATTTTCAGTTTTTTATGGTTAAGGAAAATAGTTATTGTAAAGAGGGTCTACTATATCATATGTAGTAAATACTAGGGAAGTGACGAATAATGATTTGGCTGAATACCGAATATTCGATTGACTTTGAGACCGAATACCGAATATTCGGCAGTTGAATAACAACTTCTTTTAAAATTCTTTATACAGATAAACAACCCAAGTACCAGTAGCAAAAGTTTAGAACATAAAATTACCATAATATATATGTAGTATAGTATTTGTATTTATTATAGAATAGTAATACTATTAAATCTAATAGTAATGAATAATAATAAATATTATATCTATAGTTAATAAAAAATACACACTTTTTTCTGTAAAGTCCTTTAAATTTTTCAGATTATTTATTTAATATAAAATTGAGAGGTGTTGTTCATTGAGATTTTTTTCATCCATCGTTATCAACACCTTTCTTGTTATGATCAAAATAAAAATAAATAATAACTGTTTAGGTTTAATAGGTTTTGTAATTTTTTTATTTTAATTTTAATTACTGATTAAAAAAGCTACATATTTCTGAAAGTGATTATAAAATAGTGCATTTCACAGAAACTTATTTTAGTTCAGCTATATTTATTTACTAATTACAAGCAAACAATTTTTCAAACCAGTTTTTTTTTTTTTTCAAATCCTGCTTTTAAACTCTGCTTTTATGGCAGCTATTGATGGCAGAATAACAGAAGTATTCAGCCCAACCAAATATTCGGCATATGGGCTGAATAGGCCGAATATCAACCAAATATTCTTCCCATCCTTAGTAAATACATAGAAAAATTACCTTGGCTGTCACTGCTGGTAGGCCAATTCCCAGTACTGCTACTTTCAGGTGCTGGAGATGCCTGTTGCATTGTAATGGAATGTCTCCCTATGCTGCTCTGCATTGAGTCGTGCTCCCTCGCTTGCTCATGGAGGGTCAGAGCATTGATTTCATTAATAAGCTGCATCCGCCTTCTGAGGAACTCACTGTAAGATATGCGGCCATTTTCGTCGGCTCCAAGCTGCTCCATGATCTCGCCAACACAGTGCTCAAGATTGAGCTGCCGGCAAACAGCCAGAAGATCTTGGCTGAAAACATCACAAATAATATATCGGTATGTGTTTGACTTTGGCTAAAATTAAAAATCTACTAACTTTTTCGACACAAGCAAGCTTGAGTTTGGAGTCCCTGTCCATTCTTCAAACTTTTTGAAAATACCCCCCACCCTTCAATATACATTATTCAGAATTAAAACATTGTGGGAAATATCTCGAGGAGGGGGGGTTCTATTTTGTCTTTTGCATTTGTAATTTGAATTGTTTTTTAAATTAAAGTAAATGTTTTAATATTTAACAATTAAAAATTGAGCAACTTTACTAAGTATTAAAAGAATGAATTCCCAAGTACTTGTATAGCAAGCATTATTTGAAAGCATCATATGAAACCAGAGCTTTTCCGATCAAACCCAGACTTCGAGCAAACCTAAATTTAATAAAATTATAAATTTCAAACCCAGACTTTGAGCAAACCTAAATTTAATAAAATTATAAATTTGAGCATTTGAAGAAATTTTTCTAATGATCATAATAAACACTCGAAATTATGTGATACCTCGTTGTAGGTGATGATTTGATAGTTCTTAACAATTTTTTTTTTCATTCACCAAAATTTAGTGTCCTCCTCAGTTTGGCACTAAAAGCGCCCACTTGGGTTTTAAAACACCTCTGTCTACTAAAAAAGATTACAATGATTAATTTCACTTAAACAAATGGCTAAATTGTAGACCCATTAGCTTTTTTAGACCCGTTAGCTTTTTTCCAAAATGGGAATTAAATTTTCTTAATAATCTAAAGTATATTAAAAGAGAAAATTAAATAGATTATTCCATATATGCTCCTACAACTCTTGTCAAACATAAACCAAGTTTTGTAAAATAACATACAAGAATCTAAAAAGTAAAGCTATCATATGGCAAACTATAAAAACAATATAGACAGTTTTCTCGTAGACATCTGTGTTGCTCGTTAATACAATTCTGGCTCGTAAATAAAAAAGTTAAAGTAAGATCAAGACCCTTAGAAAATAAAGCATGTTTCCAAATGATTACATTGCAAATAGCAGTTTTGCATTTGTAAAGATTTATTTGTGCATCATTTTTGACAGAAATTTTTTCAATACATAGAATACTTTTGTTGCTATGGATAGTATAATATTATATAAAAATTAAATTTTTCAATTTTATAACGGCATTGATCAGTGCATAATTCGAAACTTACAAACCATTCTTGCATGATACCTTTCCAATAAACTGTTTAAATGAAATAAATTGTTGGTCCATAAGTTCATCGGCTGGAATATCATACTAGAGCCACACAATGGAGTATTGGTGATGCGTCTATATATATCCAGAAAGAAATATATGAGAACACTGTCTCATAATTTTTAACCATATAAACGATAAGAACAACACCTAAGCTGGCCTCCATATTCCATAACTTACATCCCTTCCAATACGAGTACATTTGATCAACGGTAGATTCGTCAGACACATCTCCTTCTACAGCATTATTGTGATTGGCTATCATGGTTCATAACGTTAGGCAAACTGTATACTTATAAGCTATCTGTGGTGCTATGAGCATACAAAATTTAGCAATGCTCCCCTATCTGACATTTTGGCTTCGAAAACTGACTTTTTTTGGGGGGGGGGGGGGGGGATATGGAGGATATTTCTTTTTTTAGAAAATTCGCCAAGGGACACAGTGCAATGCATTTTAACCTTTAAGTAGGGCCACCACATGGTGTAATAACTTTTCATACAAGTGAATTTAGAATTTGATTTATTTTTTTCGAAATCTAAATAAAACTAGTTTTTTTTTTTGGGGGGGGGGGGGGATTAGCAGTTCTAATATAAAACAAACAGTTTAGTGATCTTTAAAATTGTCAATTAACTCTTAAAAACAACAAAATACTTAGCTAATTACTAATTGATAAAGTGTGAAATTCATCTTAATATAGGCAGTTGCATATCACCTGTCAATGTATCCATCACCATTTCCGTCACATGTCTGGAAAAGTCGTCTAATTCGTTCCTCTTCTGGTGTTGAACCAGAATCACTACCACTGGAATCACTATTAATATCACTGGCCATGTTTCTACAAATGCTTACAGTTTTATATGTACAAGAAATTCATACAACACCGCAGTTTCCCTAATAAGCAACATGAAAATTCAAATTGAGAAATTTGCATCTTCTAAATATATAGAAATTCCGTAACAATATTACTTCGGTAGGATTGATGAGAAACACACATAAATGTTTAAAAATGTAAGAAAAGGTTCAATGGGGATTGCTGTGCTGTAGAACGATTGTAAACTTTAATACAGTCTTGTTTAGCAAATAGTAGTGCATGGTATATGTACATTAGAGTATATAACATTTAAACATCCTAATTTTCAAAAATGCAATCATATTAATAAAATAACTAGAAACAGTTTTTAAAGAGATGAAAAATAAAACGAAACTATCACATCGGATTCCATGATCGATATTTGTTTATTTTTTGTTGAAGCGGTGATGCCATTTCTTTTAAAATACTAGTTACAAAAGTGGTTTGATTGGAAACATTGAACTAGAGCTACACAGTAATGGTAGTTATGTTTCAAAATTAATCCCGAATAATAAACCCGTGTTAATTGAATTAACTTTGCACTATAGCTACTCAATTGGATACAGGAGACAATTTGGAGTCTATGAAAAGGAAATTCCTGGGAAGAGTGTCTTGTCTTTTTGGATCAGCAGACGACAAAACCAAAAACCCTATGGTAGCACCCCGCTTTTTCAACATTTACACTATGACCAACGTGATGACATGCATTTGGGCCACGGCATATTTAAGAACACTTAACGCTTAAGTGGAAACGTACGTTCTCAGAGACCAATAGCATATTTCAGAAGATGTAGCATTTACCACAAGTTTCCACTTGAGGTTTAATATAGTGACTCTTCGGCTAGACTTACGAAAAATTTAACTCGAAAATTTCCAATCCCGAGTTAAGTGCAGCAGCGCCGAATTTAAGATTATTACGGCCCTAATCGAAATTTTCTTAGGGTTCCCCCCAACCTTTCCTGCTCTTCCGTCTGTGAATTTTAATTAATATGTACTTCAGAAGTCATTTAATGTCAGATTAGTACTTAAATTTAAAACAACAAGAAAAACGATTGATTTCAATTAGCAAACTGTTTCGAAATATTAAGAGCCATGCAAAAGAATTGTGCGACTTTGGGTTATTTAACAAATATAAAACTTCTGTAAAAAATAATAAATCTGGCCCCTGGTGCAATACCAATCAGATTATTACGAAACCAGCCAAAGTGAGGACATTTAAGTCTCGACTATTTTAATATATGCATATATCCCGTCAACACGGTGAATCTTTGAAAGACTTTGTATAAAAGGAATGAACTTACAACCCTTTTATTGCAAGGTTAGCCCGTCGCTCTGCCAAACATCCACTGCGTACACACAAAAGTGACTTCTCGTAATTTTAAAACACAAATACATTTGTAAGTCGTAAAAACATAATTTTATATATGATGGTATATACCCACTCTTCAAACCATTACAGAGGATGGCTTTTCCCCAAAAAGTGACTTAATATTGGTTTTAATAGGACACCCTCCTTCTGGATGGCAAGAGGGGGTTGAGTTGAAATATTAGTGCAACTTTTAATAGTTAAATGATATTTTTTAATGCCAAACTGTACCGGAGAAACTAAAAGTTTAATAGAAAAATTAATATGTATATCTTTGATGCGGAATTACGATTGAACTCTTGAAATAGTGCTGCGCCAGTAAATCGATATACCAGCCTCTTACGTACAAAATTTAAATTCAATAATTATTTTCGGAATTATAAATACTTTCATATTTTAAATACTGGTCCGATCACAAAAACAAAACGATAATGGGTTCATTGTTGACCCCCTATTGATAACAGGGTTATTTGGTCGGACGGATTTAATGACCCTCGAATGTTTCGTGCCTTTCTCCTCAGGGTCGTCCTTAGAGGGGCCGCGTTGAGGTTAAAAAAATAATTACAGTATTTTATCGAAAATATATAATATATTTAAATTTGTGTCTATATTAATTTATCTAGGATATACATGTTTACTTACTGGATCGATAGTGCTGTGGAGCTGTTGCGGGGGCATTTAAAAATCAGATATATTTCAGCAGTCCAAATTAAAGTGTCTCGCAGTTAGGTTCGCAAAGTAAAGGCCGGCTATCCCTCTTCTTGTGTATGGACTTTGCATTAAATTAAATTCTTATTATAATAAAAATATAACTTTTAAAATAATTCGGAAACTTACACCAAAGTAAAAAGTATATAATGCTGAGGGGATGTCGACTGAGCTTTTTAAAAATATTCATGGGAAAATCTGACATAGCTGATTTTAAAATATACCTAGTCATAAGGAAATGTTGAAATATGCATTTTCAAAATTAAGTGAATGGGGTATCGTTAACAGGTGTTTTCTGGAAAACAATTTTAATATAAATATTTCTAAACAATATTATTAAAAAATGTTTTTGGTGAACTCATTTCATATCAAATTTTATATAAACGGGAATATAACTTTTAAACTAAAATGTCAATTTCCTGCAAAATAGCACCATTCCGAGTATGCACAGTACTTCTACCTAGATATCAGATTAAAATTAGTATTAAGAATATACCAACGTGACGATAAGACATGCATACATAGCACTAGTTTGTAGTATGCTAAATATCTGCAATTTGGATACAACAATATCAAAAATTTTATTTATAAAATTGGAATTTAATGTTTTTTAACCTTGTATTATTTGTAAAATGTCCAAAAAAGTAATAGAAAAGTCCTGTGTGAGGGAGTATGACTTGGTAACTTACTCCCAAAAACTTATGGAGGTCAACATATGGGGAAGTGACTTTTTAAATACACATTTGAAAAACTTAAAAATTATTTTAAATAGTGTTTTTTATAAGCAGATTAGATATTGTAAGGCTATTATAATTATTAATGTTTCAATAAAATGAATCAATAAGCATTTCATCTTTAATGTGTAGTATATTTCATCTTTGGTATAATTATGGTTTTCTTGAATTGTTTTTTTTCTGCACAACTTGTTTTAAAATTGAAACAGCTACATACATCATAAATAAATTTTATTTTCAAACATGATACATTTGTTGAAATAGTGATTCGAGTCCTCACATTTATACCCAAATAACAAACACATCAGTTTCAGAAGTCATGTAACCAAAGTGTATTAAAATGTCCTTTATCCTGAATGAATTGTGCAAAAGTAAGAATGTACAATCAGACTGCATAGTCTTATTCCACAAACTATATCAAATTAAAAATCCAAATAGAAACAAATGATCACTTGGGACATTTTCAGAATGCTTGCTTTATATAAATGCATGTGTAATAGCACTTAGACTTTTTTTTTTAAAGCATTGTAAACTTAAGGTACAAAATGTATGGTAAAGAAAATGAAATGTTGATGAAATATGAAGCGATTGTGTTCAAAGTGCGCCAAAATCAAAGAAACTTGAGATATTAAAATTTTTATGCACTATGAATGCCAAATATTAAAATAAAAATTAAAACAAGTACTATATTTTCCTCAATAATTTTAAGTTTTAATTGTAATACAATTCATGGGAGAGGTATTCTAAAACTGCTTAAAATGCCAATTAAACTTTTCTGGAGTCTGCCCACATTGAGTGCAAAGACCTTCATATGCATGTTTATAAACATTACACAATTTGTTTATTATTATAAACCAGATATATTTTGAAGAAAAATAAATAAAATAAATTTCTAATTCTGAGGCTACTATTGAAAATATATTCTAGGAAAAAAAATTGACAGCAAATTTGAATTCTTACACTAGGGTACTTCGAATTAATGAGTATTAAATGTTATATGGGTTTAAGAAACTTGAACTATATTCAGAGCTTTTAATTTAATGGAATGCATATATAAACACAACATAACAATTTTATATAACTTTTCTTACAATTCAATTAACTTTAAAATAGTAAACATTGTTTTGGATCAGTTTAGCAGAAATAAAAATTATATTTGGATTGTAGTTTTATAAAATATTTTGCATATAAGGATATCATTGTCAAAGTACATTAATTATGCAAGTTTTATTTAGTTATATCATTGTGAAATTATATAAAAATCATAGCATCAAGATTTTTTTTTAAAAATGGAAACTGGTTTTCAAATAAATTCTAATTTGGATGCCTTGAATAAATTATTTAATTGAGTAGAAAAGTACGTTTCCTAGTTAAAATATACGAAAAAAAAAACATTTATAATCAACATTACCGGCTACAATTAATATCACCAACTGAATTAATTTGCAAATAAATATGTTACCTACAATATTGTAAGACATATATAACATAAAATATACAATTTCATGCTTTGAGTAAACCAAGACTTTTACAACTGTTAAATAATATTAACATAAATTCAAATAATATATACAAATTATTTATTTTTTTACATACTGTTAAAAGTTTAAAATACATGTTTACGAACCAAAAATTAAAATGAGTAATAGTTCAAAATCGTAATTTGAGTAACTTTATATAGAAATATATAGCTTTTGATATACAATCACTAAATTGGAATGTTTAAGTTTGGCACATTAATGTTATCATTAAAGTAATGAGTATAAATATTTATTTTATTTCAAACTTTCATTTTTAGGTCACATTTAGAGTATTTGTATTTAAATTTACAAAGTTAAAATCACATTAAATGCATGTAAATAACTATAATAAAATTTTTATAGAACAAAAATTTTAAGTAAAGGAAATTGTAATAATTAAGTAACCTTTAATATATTTTTTACATTTATTAATTTTATGTAAAGAGCACTAAAATATGATTTATTTTAAGAAATATATATAAAACCATTTTTGCAATTATTAGCTAGTAATGGTAACTGTTACACGAGATGTAAGCACATGGTTGCATTTTTTTAAAAACAAATGTTAATAGAAAATAAGGACTTAACACATTTGACAGACAGTATAACTAATATACAGAAGCAACACAAATGGCACTTAAAATAAGTGGATTTTTTTTTTTAATTTAGTGAATTACTTCAATCTGGTGAAAATTAAATTTCTTAGCAATCTGTAGTTTTGCTTACTTAAATAAAAAACATTTTATTTATTTTTTATTTTTAACACCTATTGCTTTTAAATTCCCTACAATTTCCACAAATGTTTGAATTAAACACTGATACAATTATTCCCCCAAATAACTAAAATCAGATGTTGTATCAATATGTCTATGACAATATTAATATTTTGTTACTTTAGTACATTACGAATTTGATACATGTTTAATAAAATTCTTAATTTTATATGCAATTGATAAAGAAATAACAAATAAATTAAATTAAAATCTACAATAAAAAAAAATGGCAATTAAAAAAAATATTTTATATGGCAAATATTTTTATGAATTAAATAAAAATTTAGTAACTAATATTAAATAATGCAATTAAAATGAGAAAAAAAAATACTAGAGTATAACACTTACTACCATACTGCAATAATAATTATTGCACAACCAGTTCAACATTTACCACTAGCAACATTCAATAAAAATATTCCCTAGATTGAAAATTTACATGATACTTAAGAAATTTTATATTTTACAAGAAAATTCTAACTTGTATTTAATTAAAAAAAAAGAGTATTTTTTGTATGTACTCTGAAATTTATTGCGAATAATATTAATTTTAGAAACTAGAAATAAAAGTGGTAAACTGAATTAAAATATATTTTGTGAAGCATTTTATTTTCAGCTTTTTTTTATAATACAATGAATTTCATAAAAAAAATTGCTGAAAATTGAGTATAATAGTTAGAACATAGAAAGCCTTAAAAAGTACTTTTAAAATGTTTTTTTAAAAGTTACCAAAAATCATATTTAAACACTGTTTGGTGTAATACTATTTCATTAGCATTTATACATCTAGAAACATTACTTCCCGACATTGATTTTTTGTAAAATAATATTCTTAGAGAGCATATATTACATTTCCACTTTAATGTAATAATAATAATAAAAATCATACATGATTGATTATAGAAAATAAATTAGGATTGCAGAGCCATTGTTGAAGATGCATGCTAAATTAAAAAACCTTTATGAAACTATTTTTATTTAAACACATCAGTATATTTCATAGTTATTAAATTAATTTAATATGTGCAATGAGCTTTTTTTAAAAAATTATTTTACACATACTGATTTTAATAAGTAAAGGCGAAGAGTATCAAGAGTATTTTGCGAAACTTAACTACACATTTTCAATAAATGTTCATTTTTCATAAAAATAAACACATCAAGTTACTCAACTGTATTATTATTCAATTCAATTAAAGTCTAACAAACCGAATTGCAAAAAATACCATTTAATTGAGAAAAACCTTAAACATAAAATAAGCGGTAGCAAAAACGTTGAACATGAATTTTACAAATGAAGAGAAATTTCCAATGAAAAGCAACTATATAACTTACTATACTGAACTAAAAAAAATATACAGCAGTATAACATTCTTATGCAAAACACAGAATATACTACTTTATATCTCATTTATTTTCTTATTAAACCTCAAGTTTCAAACCAACAGCTCGTTCGAAATATAAAATTGTGATGTGTAATGACCGTGGATGATTGCAACAACAGCTCAAAGGAATGTTTTGAGGCCTCTGCTGTTTACAGTGTTACCCTCACTTTGATCACATGCAACTTACTGCCCTGTATAAGAGACTTTGACTTTGGGGGCGCTTTCCATTTGTTTCCTAAGATAATTTATTCAATGATATGAGATTTCTTTTATGATTTAGAAAGAGTGTTAGCTCCAGGTGGGGTCATAACCCTTCCAGTCTGCTGGGGGAGCAAGGTAAACTCTCCGACCTTTATACATAAAACTCACTACGCCTCTGTAACCAGTTCGAGGAACACCAGACTGAAATTAAAACAAAAAGTTCACTTATATGCCATAATTTATTAATTCTAATGTATTTGATTAAAAACATACAATTAACTAAGTTTCAAACAGAAATCTACATGCATAAAAAAAGGCCATTTGTTTCTCAATTTTTATTATTAATATCTGAAAATGAAATCAGTAACTATATAAATGTATACACAAATCTCTGAGGTTTTCATTTAATATATACACTTTGACCTTGCCAGTGAATTGCATTGTTCTTAGGGACTAGATTATTCTAACTTATACTCTAGAGTACCCAAATATTTTGTGTGCAGCAACTGGCAGACGGTAATCACAAAAGAATGGGAAGAGAGGGGCTTAAGCAGAAAATTACTTTGAAACCTTTTCAGAAAAGTTATGAATTAACAGTTTAGTCTAGTGAGGGGCTTGTACCAAATATAACTAATGGAAGGGGGTAGAAATTTTTGTAGCCTGCGAAATCAATAGGTATTCAGTTGTCGACATAAAACATAATTGCAGGTTGACTGGCTTGAACAGGTAAAGGATCGCTTTATTTGGCACTTGAAATGGAAAGAAGTTAAACAGGAATTTATAATGCGCCAATCCAGAAATAGTCTGCTTTGAAGCAAAGTTGTTTCTAAGAAATGTCCCAATCTATATGCTTCAAGAAAGAGTTGCAAATGATTAATTTTATAAGGAAACGTCTTCAATTGTGATCCTTGTCTTCCATCACAAAACTAGTATTCCATTGCCCATCATGGAATTTCTCTCTCCTTCTTTGAAAGAGCCAAATTGTTGGTATTAAGCTCATGCAAAAAGTTAATGGTGCGAAAAATCTTCATTGTAGGCTAATTAGCAAATAGGATGGCATTAAAAATGCAAATAGTAAAAAAAGATGCAAGTCATCAACTTTAATTCTTCATTTGATGTGTCTATTCTTAGTAACTAGTGTTTAAATAGTTGAGGTATCTGAAACAGACTTTTTAAGCAGCTATCTAAATAATTATATTGATATGACTTTTTGTTATCTTATATTAAAAAATAAAGCACCAATTCTATGACACGCTGCAAATGAAAGAAAAAAATCCTGCCATGATCAAGCTACATGCTTTAGCTTGTAACATTTAAAATTTTATTACCTTATAGTACACTAAATAACAAAAAATAAGTAGTATTTTAACAATAATTATATTTGTGTTTTTTGTTGTTACACGTTATAAGATCCAATGAGTCCCCCAAGTTTTTTTTTTTCAATTGATCAGTTTATCTGCTTGTGTTTCATTAAACGAAATATCCTAAGAAAGGACTCTCAAATCAATATGCAAGTTACTTAGTGTCCCGAATATTGCGAAGCATGATCAAAAGTTTGGAATTTTGAGAAAATTTTGTTGTAAATTTAGGGAATTGTCTATATTTTAGTTAATATTGTAATAAAAATGTACTGTATTACCAAAAACAATAACAATGAAATGGCTTGAAATTACTAATACTAATATCCAACTAAAATGTAATTTTATAAATTCATTTTTTATACTTTCAAGTATTCATCACCATAAACAATATACCACATAAAATGTGTTCCAGGTTAGCATGTGTACTTTAATTATAGTTTAAAAGCATAAAACAAAACAAAACGGTATCTTTGAAGGTTCCGCATTCTTTGAACATCCCAAGATATTAGGAGTTGGATCTTGCATCTTATTTCAACTTTCGTATATAGCAAAATCTCACAAACACCACTACTCATCATATTCAAATTGTATACTTAAATATATACATCATCAATGGAAAAAGAAATAAACCATTAAACAACAAAGTATTAAATTCTCAGATTGTACTTCAGTGCAAAAAGTGTGATATTTCACAGATAAATTTCAAAGATCATACCCTTCCCCCTATATGATGCCATAGAAATGGGGCAATCTTCTGGTGACCTCATAATTAGACCAAAGAGGTAAGTTGATTCTCATGCAAGAGTGACTTTTTATGATTTTAATAATGCACTTAGTTTAGAAAATTTATAAAATGAATATGAATGGTATAAGAATTTTTTATAATCTGTATATTTTTTTATGTTGAACAAATTTACTAGCATCAAAAAGATTTACAAACTCGCCTTTTTTAAACACGAGACATATACATATTTTAGTGGTTCTCAACCTTTTTACCTCACATACCCCTAAATAACACTTTTAATTTATGAGTACACTTTTCCTACTAATATATCTATTAAAAATATTAAGCAGTACATTTCTTAGTCAACTTGAAAATTAATCAAGACTAAAATTGTTGACATGAGGTTTTATTTTATTTTTACATTTAACAACTTTTTAAAATAGCAGCCTAAAAAAGAAAATGGTATTGTAGCAACTTTTAACCACATAACTTACGAAGAAAGTTCACAACAATTTTTAAGTTGATACAGACAACTTTTCAAAGGAGGCCTTCAAGAATTTCATTTCAACACAATCCTTGAGCTTGTTTCATGGATCTTAACTTTATCAAATCAGGTTCAAATGAACACAGACATAATCTTAAATCATTAGCAACATCAAGCTTATTTCAATATTTATTCTAAATATATAATAAATATTGAAATAAGCATAAGTATTGAAGGCAGTATAAGTATTAAGCATGAAATATTGAATCAATGGAGCTTCTTTCATGGAACATAATTTTTTTCAAATCAGGTTCAAATGAAAACAGATATAATCTTAAGTCATTAGCATCAAGCTTATTTCAATATTTATTCTTAATATATAAGTAAGAAGGGTCCGCTCTTTTAACAGTTCTTTCTTTCTGTGTTAGTGAAAGGCAACAAATATTTTATTGCTTTATAACCGAGTTCTTGTTATTCTTCTTTCACTGCTACTGAGAAATTAAAGATTTATTTAAAAAAAAAATCAAATTGTAAAGAAGAATCAGTTGAAAGTACAATAAAAATGTCTTTTTCAGAAAGAGATACAAGATTAATAATTTTCCGCTATTACTAATATTAATTTCGTGTATTCCCCCAAATGGACCACCACGTACCCCCAGAGGTATGTGGACCACAGGTTGAGAACCATTGATATATTCAGTCAAGGAGGAAAGCTATCAATTGTACATCTTAGAGGAAATTTTTTGTGAAACGCCATCTAGTGGAAAAAATTGCACACAAGGTACAGATACATGTAAAAATAATTATTGTTTATTCTATTGTGAAAATATGGAATAAACAATAATTGTTTTTGTAATATGAAACATTGTAAATGTTTTATGTCTTATGTGTTCTTTCACAGTGGAAACATTGCTAAAAATTAGAATATTTTTACTGCGAGATTACCTTAAAGTCATCCATAAGGCCCAAAGCTTTGGCTGTCTTCTTAAAGACATCTTTATTTTCGTAAGTAATTCGAACAGGTTCAGGGTGGTCAATGCCACCGCGCTGCAGCTGACTTAAAGTAACGGATGGGACACCATAAATTTGTTTTACAAAAGCCACATCATAGTTGTCCTGAAAAAAAAATAATCAAAGAAACAATTAATGTTTGAATTTTTCTGTTTTGTTTTTAAAATTAGTCATTTTGGAAAATATATAAAACATATTATATTTAAAATAATTTTTAAGAGAAGAAAATAGTGAAATTAGTTTTGGAACTTAACTGAAAATTTTATGACATTAACAGCTGCTGAAATTGAATACGACAATGTGCTTTTAAAATAAAATCATTAAAACCTATTTTGCTTAGCATGACTTTCAAAACTTAAGTCAATAAATTAACTAAACTTTTCTTATTTTAACTATTAAGCACATTAAAATCAAACTAAATATTTTAAACTTGTAAAAATAATCTCAAAGGAATTAAATTTTTTAAAGACCATCCAGTAATAAAAATTACTTTATAAAAACAATTTTTCATTAATAGATGTAATATGAGTAAATAAGTTTTTTTTTTTTAAATTAACAATTAAAGGTACAATCTAGCTAAATTAAGGATGTCAAAATTTGAGGCTTGAATGTTTATTAAGGGCTTATTTTATTAAAGGATATTAAAAAAAAAAAAATTCAAGTAATTAGGACAGAGAAATAATAGAAAAACTTAAGTTTATACACTTCACAAGGAGTTTTCAAATACATATAATTTTAACCCTCTGATGAAACTGAACTACAAAAGTCATTCACGCATTTCCAAATTTTCTAGTAATAAACAGAAATTTTAAATTCATAAAAACATTCAATGTTAAAATATTTTTCAAATATAAAGTTCTGGGGTATTTCTTGAAAGCCACATTTACCAAAATAATATACATAATATATATACATGTATTGGAAATATAAAGTAAACTATTTTTCAAAGACAAAAATGTTACAATTTTGCCCTTTTTCAAACCGCTCAGAGGGTTAAACAAAAAAAAAACAGATATAATTATTCTAACAGTTAAAAGTGACTTACTTTTAATAGATATTCTAAAAAAAGGAAATATGTTTTTTTTTCTAATAATAAATAGTAAATTATCTTATTAAAATAAATGAAAAAGCTTTGGTAAGATAATAAATGTAAAATAAAATTCTGATGATAAAAATAACATATTGAAAATATAGATAGTAAAATGAAATAGCTTAGATAAATGAAAAGTACGATAGAAGGCAAAAATATACAAATGGGTATACTTACTTTTTTCAAATAAGAGAGATCTGTTTTATCAAAAGGCACAGCTTTGTCATTTAATCTGATGAATTTTAGATGCTTCTCATAAAAAAGGCCACTATATAAAAAAAGTTACAATTGATAGATACATTTTCTAATGAAATAAAAGCATTAAATTAATTTTACATAAATTTAAGCTGCATTTAATAAATAATATTTTGAAAAACCAAATGAAAAACACACAAGTTTCTGCAATTGAAAGTAAAATTCCCTTCAAAAGATTTCAACACAATACATTTTTAGACTCAAATTTTTATAAACATTTAAAGACTAAATTGTAAATTTTTAACAATTTAGAAACTCAAGAATATTTTAGTAGTTAAATATGTAATATTGAGAAAAGTATCCATACTTGCTAACACCAACTTTGCCAAACGTTTTAGTACGAGAAATTTCTGGGCGGATACAAGCTCTTTCTCTTCTTTGGGCAGGCTGACGAATCCAATCATCCCAAAAGCTAATTAATTTATATAAACAAAAATATATGTTAATGAAGTCACCTTAGTATAACTTGCATGTAAATATATTAAATCTAAATAATTTTAAGAGAACAAATGAACAAATTAAATTCTTAAAAATATTTTGTATTATTAGTAGAACTGGATATTATTCCTCCACCAAACAGTTCTACTTGGGAGGTTAAGGTACAACTGTCAAGTTTAACAAATAACGATTTTAAAATAATATGCTTAGAAAATAATAACTTACGCTCTTGGCCACTTTGGAGCAAGTTCCTTCCAAAGTGATTTCGTCAGCATCCAGCCCAATCCAGGAAAAAAGTCTGATCTGTACAATAATTCTGTGTGGGAAAAATAATTTAAAAAAGATCAAATATAGATAATTATGAGACCATACAAAAATTCTAAAAGACATAACATACTAATGAGCATATTAACTAATAGTCAAAAGGAATTGTATAAAAGATAGCAGAGTTCGATTAGGTTTTATTGTATTTGGCAAGTTAAGCAAAATAAAACTACTATAATCTGTTTTGATCCATAGATCTTGGATATTAGACATGCATCTGAGATATCAAACATGCATTATAATGCAAATGTGTTAACTAAAAACTTCAAATTGAAAAACTAAGGTAGTTATTTTTAAAAGTTTATACAGCAAAAATGTCATTCAAGACAGCAACTCAATATCTTGATAAATAATTAGATAATAGCACAAATTGGTTAATGACCATTTAGGGCTCATATTTCAAAATAAATAGTATAATTCTAAATTATTCTACAGTACTCGTTTGCAAATATCTAAACCAAAAGCTGGAAAAATTGAGTACTAATTTAATGGAAGTTGTATCAAAATAAATTTTCACATAATTTTTTAATACATATATGTGGAGTTAGAGGTGAGTGAGGGTGAACAAAATAAGGGTCAGTTCAAGAATAATACGACGAAACGCTTTTATGTCATGCCTCTGTGGATCCCAATCCACTTCTCTTCACCGGCACTGTTCTAGCTCTTCCTACCTTCTTACAACTCATACATTGCCAGCGACACACAGCTGGAGTACATTGCTTGGTAACTCCATCTGGTGGTGTATATGAGCATCAGGCCACATATACGAAAGGTTTTTTTTCCTTTAAAATTTATGATTCAAGTAGATGGCTTTTAAAGATTTATTGTTAAAAAGGGTGTCAATTTTGATATGTGTATTCTTTAAAAGTATGACTGATAGCTAAAATACACTGCCTTCCAAAGTTAAGCATGCAGCAGTAACTTTAAAATAAATAATAAAAAAAAAACTGTTTAGATTGATTAACATGAATGCAGCAAAATACTTTATTAGTGTAATTTTTTTTTAATAAAACAAAAATGTGGTATTTTTTTAAGGATTTATATATGCACATCACATTTCAATTAAAGAAACTTTTTGTAAACTGTGCACATAAGCAAAACATATCTTAATAAGGAATGAGACCACTTCTGATTTTCAAATAAGCAAAATAGTAATGTTTCACACCTTTAATTAAGTAATCAATTGCTCTTGATGACAAATACTATTATTCCTTTAATGAGGCAGTTTTCAACTATTTAAGATTAGATGAAAGGGTTAAAATACATACAGCATAACCAAAGATATTTGACAAGATTGGGCGAATATGGTGGTCACTCCATGCAAGCAGTGCATTCACTCATCCATTAGATTTTCAATTAGGCAACCTGTATTATAGTGTAAAAGCAGATATATCGGACTAACTTCTGCAGCCAACGTTCTCACAAAAGGATCAATCTTGGATAATCAAAAAGGATTGATCTTGACACCTTATAGTACCTCCTGTGAAGTAGGGGCAGATATTGACCTTCAATTTAATCACAAAATCATTTCCCTTGCAGTTTACACAGTTGCTCATCGATTTAGTTTAGCCAATAGAGATCATTAAAGGTGTGGTTATGCTTTAAAAACATGAGAAAAGTGTCTGAGCAACCATGTTTGAAATGGTTTCCGTAGATGATAAATCACAGAATGGGACATACGAAAAAATATAGACGTCCTTAAATGTTGGATGTACATGGAGAATCCACACCGCGAGTCAACCATAAAAATAAAATTTTACTGTTTTTTCTTTAAGCCATAATTCACCACATTAAAAAAAAAGGTCTGTCAAAAATGTCTATCAACATCTTAACTTATCTATGACCTATTGCATATTTTGGAGAGTAAATTTTGATTTGGCACATTATATGTTGCTACATTCTTCTACCTCAAAGACTTACACCCTTTGAAATTAAAGCGATATTTCTAAACTCAGAATGTACCACACATGCTTAACTTTTTTGAAAGAAACTCCAGGAGAAAAAAAAAGGATTCAAATAAATCCATGACAATTTATAAAAGCGTTCTCTTACCTATTGTGCACAAATGCAACACAATCTTACCTGGTTCAAAAGCTACTAAACTGTCTTTTCCATTATCATTCCACGCTGATACACACCAAAGAGTTGGATCACTATTTAAAATTGAATGAGTGGCCAGAAAGTATTCAAAGAAATCAGGAGCAATATCT
Source organism: Troglohyphantes excavatus (assembly GCA_963932185.1). Lineage (NCBI taxonomy): Eukaryota > Metazoa > Arthropoda > Arachnida > Araneae > Linyphiidae > Troglohyphantes > Troglohyphantes excavatus. The sequence continues at coordinate 24,090,843 of OZ010675.1, read as the reverse complement.
AAATCATCTAAGTAGGAGAAACATTTATAAATATAACTAATGACTATAACATATATTCAAAAGTATTAAGAATTTTTTTATTATCGGACTTCAAAGAAATATATTTAAGGCGACACATTTGGTACACATTTAACTTTAACAAACTATTTTTTATAACATCCACAAATAATTTGTAAGCTATAAATTTAAAAATTAAGGGAAAAACATGCAAGCAAATTAACTAGTTAATTAATTTAACTGTTATGGCTAATTGTTGGTTAGAGCCTGGATTGCAGTAAAACATTTTCAATTTACTAATATTTAATATTTTGCAGTTAATTGATTTCTAATCATCATTAATAATTTATTTTCTTCAATAAACAAATAATGCTTTTATAAATACATAGATAGATAAAATAAAACCAACCTATACGAACTCTTACCTTCAACTATAATTACAGTTTTATGATTGAAACGGAAGAAGGTTTCATTCAGAGCCCACCCGTAATGTCGTGCTATCTTATAGTATCCTTTAAATTTCTTTTCTTTACCGGAGAGAGGGATGTCGCTCTGGTCAGGGTGCTGGAAGAATAAGAATATGTAGTAAAAAGAGTTTTTTGAACAAGAATAAGTGATGGCATATTTAAAAATAAGTTATGAAATCTGTACCTTGAAGGTATAAGACACTATATCCATTTTTTATAATTTCAGGTTAAAATTGAAATAATATGTGCTTTTCACACTTTTTACAGAGAGTAGAAGAGGTATAAAATATTATCTATATGTATTAAGAACTCTATGTCTATAAAAACGTATAAACATACGTTTGATAAGCTGTCATGTGAAATAGTAACAATGGACATATGTCGTTTACTTCCGAGGTACAGAAATACTGATAATTATTTTTAATTTACTTGAATGAGAGACAGTTGATCTCCATATGACTGAATAACTCTTGTAGTAGGTTCATGGCCACAATCTTGGCTAACAATAATAGGAAACTGCTGAGGAGATGGCCTATATCTACAAAATGGAAGTATTTTTAATAGGACAAAATACGACATGCAAACTTTGTATATATTTTTGGGAAATAATAGTGATTGATTTGGGATCTTTCTTCTAAAGGTTTGTTTGAAAAAAAGTTGAAGTTTACATTGGTGGTTCCCAAGTTTTATGTATCCATAGACCACTAAATTAGAAGCTGGGCAAAGCATGGACAATCACTTATTAACAATGAATTGAATTTAATTAATAAAAAAAATTGGGATGATAAACAGAATTTAGGTATTAAATAACATTCATTTTATAATAAATCTATGTACAGTAAAACTCATAACCTTCGAGCATGAATGGACTGTAGTAGAGTGAATATGATGTCATAATCGTGAAACCAACATCTCAGACCGGATGACACATGACTTCTTTTAAAAATTTATGAATGAAAAAATTTTCGTGATTGACTTGTGATTTGGAAATAATAGTAAATGTGTTAATGCATGAAGTACAGGATATTTTTATGAATGAACTAGAAATTTTTTATGAATGGAATGAAGTAGTAAACCACGTGTCTGGAGCCATACATGTTGGCCTCACTTTGATGTTAGCGAGATTATAACATCATGATTTCTCTACTATGAAGGATCCATGTTCGAAGCTCTTAACTATCCGGATCAATTGAGACAAGACCCCATCCAGATAATTCATGAATTTTTTTTTTATTTCTTTGTAAAAAAAAATGAATTTTGCTTTAGTACACAATGTAATCTAAGAACTATGAAAACAATAAAAAAATGTACTTTCATACTACTTTATTAAAATGACTCATTGTCTGTACCCACTACGGCACTTTTTTTTATCATTCACTGATAAGAAACTTTTAAAATATGCATTTTGCTGATTTATTTTTTTCTCAAAGCAATTTGGATAATGAAGTTGTGTATTTAATTTATTAAAGATAAATGTTTCAATTTAACTTTAATAATTAGAAGGATATTTTTTTAAAAAGCAAACAAAATAAATTTTAGACACATCTTGATATATAGTTCCACAAATCATATTAGACTTCTTGTGAATAACAAGATATCCATGGGATAATAAATTGAGAAACACTGTTTTATATGATCCAAGAGTTAAAACTCTTTACATAACCTTTTCTATTTAAAATTACAAATTAAATTTAGTATGTTTAATTAATTAAAATTAGTCGTTTAAATAATAAATTTAAAAATTCAATTTAAACTTATTGATTTTTTAAAATGGACGTTTTGTTACAAATATAACCTCTCTCAATCTACAATTCATGTAAGATAGCCATTGATTTTGGATTAAGAATTACATGAGCTCATACTAAAAGTAAGAATTGAGACAATATTTACAAAGAAATATAAAAAAAATTTAAGAAACATAACACAAATACATTTATTTAAAAAAATATATATAGAAGCTATTTACAAAATATATTAAATACTATTAATATATTTTTTATTGTACTTTCTTTGTTATAGCTTTATGTACAGTTTAACCCAAAGGTTGTACATAGTTTTTATTTGTATACAAATATGTAAAATTGCATTTTTCTTGATAACTTACTGAGCAACATAAGAAAAATATTCAAATTTTTTTTATGTAGTTTTAAATAATACCCCAAAGAAAAATATTACAACTAAGATTATTTTTAAGAATTTAAAAGTAGAAAAATCCTATATATATATATATATATATATATATATATATAACTTAAAATACTTACTTCAGCAACTGATCCAAATTCCGTTTTACAGTTACTCGGTTGCAAGCAAAGACTAGTACACCAATCACTACATTACTAAAATCTGGGTTATAATTTTGTTCCTTGGATGAATTTTTCAAAATTTTAATGCTGTTGGAATATTCTGCAAAGAAAATTTAAATTTTTATACTAGATTGTTTAGTAAAATATGTATTTTTAATGACATGTTCTAAACCTAAGGTATTTTTATTGAAAATGCTTCAAACAAAACTTTAAAATCACTGTAACATTTGAAATTAAATAAATATAAAAAATAGCTTTCACAAAAACTAAAAAAATAAGACAAATAATTAATAGTTCAGGTGAATTAAATAGACGTAACAGTTAAACATTTGCAAAAGATTAAAGTACATTTGATGCAACTTTGAACAAATAATGAAAATACAAAAGTTTTTTAAAAATAATTTTTGTTGTCTACTATATATCGATTAAAATAAAAAATACAACAAAAATTACTTGTTCTAAAATTCTGAAGAAGTCCCAGCAATTCATTGTTTGATTTCAATTGATCGCTCAGTTCAACTTCTAATAATTCGAGTTGCTGTTGAAATTTTACAGAGCGTTGAACCTATAAGAAACATCAGTTTACATACAATTTTTAAGGAAACTTTCAATTTGAATTTATATACAAGTGAGGAGTGCTGATATAAGTGTAGTTAGCCATTGGCCAACAGTTTTATTATGGTTAGACAATTACACCACTTAGGCTCAAGATTGTTATATAGTAAAAAAAATATATTAGTTAATAGAGTAAATTTTTACTAAAAAATGCTTTAATAAATGTCTCACAAAATAAAAGTTTAAATATTTTGTGAAATTTTTTATATAGTGGGACTACAGTTATTTATAGTTAACTATACTAAAGGCATGAAGACATTATTTAAAAATTTTATTTATGTATCTCTCAATGCAATGTACATTATTTGTAAACCTATTTTTATCAAAAAAGGGAACAATGTTAGCACACTGTGTAATGCATGTGTGTATAGAAATAATACATTAAATTAACCATGTTTACTCAGAAATGCTATATTCGGAGACAACCTAAGTTGAGCCTAATGCAATTGAATATTTATACATCATAGCTTCCGTTTCAGGTTCAACTTAGGTTGTCCCCAAGCATAGAGAATTAAAAAAAAAAAATTCAAATTTTCACATCAGAAACTGGCTTTTAAATATTTTTGAGAAAGTAAGATATCATTAACACTTTTAGAAATTCTGAAATAATCCATATAACTTACTTTTTTTAATTAATGCTGGGTGTGTAGTATTTTGTTAATTAGTTTTGACATATTTAAAAAAAATTAATTACGGCAACCTGTCTTTAGTCTTGTGAGGAGGACTCAATTATCTTGTGAGGGAAACTCAATTATTTTAATCACAATAAAAAATCTGTTCCCCCGAGTCTCACATAATCAGGACTAGGTTAGTTAGCTAAACAATTCTAGTCCTTACTTAAAAAGCTATTGATTTGTTAGAATGGGTTCAACATAGAGCTACGGAATTGGTTTAGGGTACTTCGGGAAGAAACAATGAAGGCAGGCTTAGAATTTTAAGACATGTATACACTTGAGGAGAAGAGGGAATCTTATTCAGCTATTTAAATTTATCAAGTTGGAGGATGTTGAATAAGGCATAAAATTTAATACAGCCAATGTGTACGAGCTATACAACTTCATTGTGAAAGGAGAAGGCAATATTTTCATGTGTAAGTAATAAATGAGATAGTTTATTTGAAAAGGTGGTAATTCGTTAAGTGTAACTAGTTTGAAAAGACAATTGAATCCTCATTGGACGATTGTTAAGACATATTAAACAGGATAAACCACTTTCTGGGCTTACAGCTTGAAATTGGTCATTATTTGTATATAGATATTATATAAGGAATGAATTATTATTCAACAATAAAAAATTCCATGCATCTTAAGTATGCTATCATTTTTAGAATCACATTTTGATATACATTTCAGTCATACAAATATATTTAAGCCACCGACGCACAAGCGATTTTTGCAATTGTAAAGTTGTGTTTAAAAAATTAAATTTTTTTGAGGCATGCTATTTTATATTTTTTAAAAAGTTTATTGTAAAGAGTTATACTTCAAACCTTTGAATTAAAAAAATATATTGTAAAATGACATTTTTGTAAATTTAAAAATGGAATACATGACAAAAAAAAAAAAAAAAATCTGGAAATCCCTGGATGTACATATACAAAATTGAGAGTCAGGGGAGTTAAAGGAGAAATTTGCCAGCATAAGATGTTATTATTCTTACCTTCCCTTGAGGCCTTTGTAAAAACAAACGGTATGTAACAGCTGCCCAAGAAAGCAAGGCCAAAGACACAATAAAGACGAAAGTCCTTCTACGCATTGCCAGGGACCACCGACCCTTTATTCATTATCTGAAAAGACAAAAAACAAAAACACATTTAAAATAGAAGTTTTTTAATTCATTATTGTTACATTCTTAATAAAAGTTTGTAAACTATGTTAACATTCCTTGGTGTTTATTAGAAGAAATTATTATTTTAATTAGAGAAAAAGAGGGTATTTGGCAAGACACAAGAAAAGATAAAACAAATAAATTTGAATAATATTTTGTAGCCGGGCTCAATTTGACATTTTTGAATTTGATTTTGCAAAATCTGTCATAATGGTTTTTTATGGTGATTAACACTTCATTTCTTAAATATGGATTTAACTAATCTCATTTAAGATGACAACATTCAGAAAAACAAAGGTGTTATATAATAAGTATAATTTCCAACTCTAGAAATATTATATGATTAGATATACTGAATTCCATATTAAATTTATGTAATATGGAGTTCAGTATATCTAATCATATGTAGAAAACACAAGATTTACACTTAGTCTACTTGAGTCATATGTAAACAATCATCTCATTGTGTTTTATGTAAATAAATACCTGAATTATTTCAGACATACAGCTAGTATGTAATAAATGATTAATAGTCATAGGTGAATCATTTGGATAAGTCCATATAGTTACAGTGTATAATAAAATTGTGTGGAAAAATAAAGTTTGTAAAGCTTGTCAAAGGAGAAATGTTATTAGCAACTGGGAGTGTTCCTCCCCTTTAAATATACTTTTTTTTTCAAATTTGCTAAAATTTTCGAAATAAGTAGTTATCATTGATATCTAAAATATTATGTCATATATATTTTATTCTAGGTAAGGAGTAAAAGATTTAGCTAAGTTAGAAATCAATATGAAATATAAAAATTTAGTTTTAAGATTTTACATAAAATGAATAACTTATATATCAATAAATGAACAAGTTTATTAATAAATAAACAAGCAATATTACCGATGTTGCCCTCTGATTGTTCTTCGAAAAGAACCTAAAAGGACTTAAGATTTTAAAGAAATGATTCGGGAACTAAAGTTTTATACAATAATTTTAAAAGAACCACTTTCTTATACAAAATGGACAAGTTTAAAGAAAACATGAATGATATTAAGTTGTTTGATATTTTTAATTTAAAAAAGAAGTCAACGTTTGAAGCTTCAAAGGTTTTATATTGAGTAAATAATCATAATATAATAATAAGTAATCAGAAGTCAGTACGGACGTTTTACGTATGTCTTTTACCGTCATCCTCCAGATCCAAACCGAATTTCCAAGCTGTGTGAGCGTTATTTTTGTTGCCATCTGATAAATAAACGTTAAAATAAAGGCTTACACAAAGCGCTTTACACAACATTTGGTTTGTTTTACGTTGAACACTTGGTGCACAACGGGTAATTGATGATGGTTTGGACACATATTAAAGTGTTAAATTATTGAATAACCAGACGCATATATCTCCACAATCTATCCCGCAGGTAAGATACAGGAACGTTGTCTTGTAATTTTGACAAAGGTCAGATGACGAGGACAATGCCTGAGTTAACACCCCACGTAGTTTCAAAACGCGTGAGGACTTTGAACGACGAGAGATTTAACGTGCAGAAGTCCCTATACTCGACAGATATTTTCCGGATTTGTTTTGGCACCGAGGATTGAAAGAGTAACCCTCCGATCACGAGATTGCAACAAAGTCGATATTTGAATGACCACGATACCAGAATGATCACGCCTACAGTCATGTCAGAGCTGGTTTGTTAGAGAGAACAATCCTTAGACGCCGAAAAAATTGCTTAGAATTTAAGAATGGAACTACCAGCTGCTACAATATAATTTTAAAGTTTTTGTTTTTAAAAATACAGACATAGTAATTTCGAGTAGTGCATTCGGTTGCTCTTACGCTATTTCGAAAGCGGATTGTACTGATATAAGAGTTTTCTTTTCACAATTTTTCTCATTCTGATTGTATCTGAAGAAGACATGGCTTTCTAAGATAAAGTGAGAAAACTTTGTTCTTACGAAATATTCGAAGTTTATGTTCTGTTCCTTTTCTTTTAAACGTATATCAATTAAAAAACCTGTATTAATTTGATTAATGTGACAAACACACACATACACAAAAAATCAAATCTAAGTTTTAATTATTAAATTACATATCGAAGGAAATAAAGTAATAATACTAATATAAAAACTTTTAAAAGTAATATATAATTTAATTAAAACGCATAAATGTTAACTCAATACAAATTTCCAATTAAAATGCTTTACATTTTTATTTTAAAAAAAAAGCGCCTTCCCAGTCTGGCCCCGAAGCGGCCGCGCTTGGTTCTTAAGCCGCCCTGCTATTACGTTATAACTTTGCATTGTTGAAAACAAACGATGAAAATACTAATAGATGCTAAAATATATCGCTGAAATACTACGAACGAAACGAGTGAGCGAGCGGAGCGAACCATACCACAGAAGATTTGTCTGCTAAGAAATCGAAACGACTATACTGGGACAACCTAAGTTGAACCTGAAGCGGAAGCTATAGATATGTATAAATATTCAATTGCTTTAGGCTCAACTTAGGTTGTCCCCGAGTATAGTAGGATTTCCGTGTTACTATACTCTGTGGTTACACGTCACGTGAAACTTCCGAATTAATGCAAAATTCGAACATAAAGAAGCGATATTATTGTTTGTTTACCAGAAATCAGCAACATTGCACGTTCTCGAAATCCCTCAAACAAGGTTAAATTGCATCCCGATCTAGTTGTCCAATAATTGGTGTTTGCCAAATTCTTTTACATATGGATATAATATAGGTAAAACAAGCTACATTTGAAAAATTTAGATTGATAGAGCAGTTTTAAAAAAATAGTTTGCAAAAAATACGAAATTGAATAATGAAAACTATTTTTTCCGACTTTTGCGTCACCCTTGCAATCCCATTCTGGGCAAAATATTATTTTTAGTTACACTATAGGGGGCTCTGCCTCCTACTCGCTAATGCTTGCCCACCCCCGGGGATGCTTTTCAAATATGCTAACGCTACGCGGTGCCGCCATATCTGAGTATTTCTCGAAAACAAGTACAGTATCTCCAATTATCCGAAATCCAGTTATCCGGATCAAACAAAGCAGATCGTCAATTATCTGGATTGCTCTGAGAAAAAACAATCAGCAAAATCCACATTTTAAAAGTTTCTTATAGCGGTGTATTGTTTATACCGATGTTTGTTTTTTAACCGACTGAAATGCACGCCAAGCAAAACCTCCAAAGCCCGCCCAAAAGAGAGGTTATTAATTCGACTGATATGTATTTTTTTAATGTATGTGAAAACTTAAACATCACATCAACATGACTTAAAATAATTCCGTGAAAAAAAAATATAATATCTAAACATAAATGGCTTACAAAATCGTAAAATGAAAATGTTTGCGAACAAAGAATCTCGTTGCCAACCCATGAAAAGAAATACCGGGTTTTTTGATCATTGTGTAAGAGAATTATATATAGACATAATTTGTGTTTATACTATTCACGCTTAGAAATTTAAATGTTTTTTGGGGAGGGGTATACCGATTCCCGACACTTTTTTATGAGGTATTAATAATTTAAATACGATTTTCTATTTTAAAAATAATTAAGTTATACCAAGTACATAATATGTGTATATTTAAAATCTTTAACGTTATATTTTGTTTCTAAGCTAAGAGAAGGTGACGGGAAGGCAGATATATAGACGAAGAAAAATAACAGCGTCGCTAATAGGAGTGTTCCAAAATTTTTTAGGTATGTATTTCTAAAAATATAGAATTGTAGGACTGGAACTGTGAAATTCATGTATATATTTATAATTGGAAAGTTTATCGACAACATTTTCCAAATCTCATATTCACTTGAAACTTGGTATATTTACTTAATCCCAAATAGATTACGATGTTTTGGAATACTAATTAGAAATTAATAATTTATTATAATTAATATTCAGTTCGTATCGAAAAGTTGGATAGTGGTAAGTTTCGAACTTGCGTTATCAGCACAACCACAATGTTAAATTAGTCCTTCTTTGAGGTTGGTTTCACAGACAGCATTGGTGAATTAATGCTAGAATTAATTGGTATCGTTTTATTTGTCCAGACACTCAAACAAAAGTTGGAAACCGGTGATAAAACTGATCCAGTGTGGTATCTTAAATTTCATTGTTAACAAAAGGCGGAAAATATCGTAGTTTAAAGTTTAGATTTTATGGAAGCCATTGACATTTTTGCAATGCTAACATTTAGTTTAAAATGCTTAAATAACTTAATTGCGTTATTTTTGACCTAGTTTATACAAACATTAAAAAAATCATTGTTGCACGAGTTTGACGGCAGTCGTCTTTTATCTACACGGGAAAATAGAATCAATGTCATAAATAAAACGCAACGAACATGTCTAGATTGTTCTGCAGACAGATGTTATGACCATCACTATGACAAAAGAATTCTCTGTGCAACAAATAAAAAAAAAATCAAATATCTACTCTTTCTTTCTCTTCAAAAGTGAAATGGTATATATGTTGCGAGTCTTTGTGTTCTTGTTAAAATGTAACAACACAGGTTAAGGAACTCCAGTACATATATGTTGTAATTAATAATGGTAAATGTTATCATAGTTATTTGAAATTGAAATGCTTAGTTTTCTTTTACAAATAATCGCGTTCTTCTTTTCTTTTAAGTTGACTAATGTCTATTTGGGTTAAATAATAAAACTTATCAGGGTTTAATAATAGAATTTACTAGCCAAAGTCCTGCCAGAAGGACTTTTGTAAATGGCCTCTCACCAATCACTGCGTCCTGCCCGCAGGACATGCGTTTTGTATTCTTTTTGAACTTTGATTCGTGAATTAAAAAGCAAAGTTGCCGAATACAGCAGCGCTGTATCACACAAAGAGGGTTCTAAAAGCTCAGTTTACTTTTGTGTGGTAGCAAACTTCCAAATTCTCGTAAATAAGGTTACAGTTGGAACTATTAAACTGTTTTTTTTTTTTTTTGCCAACTCAAAATTTTCTGGTGGTATTCAGAAGGAAAGGAAAACCTCTATACCAGTGATTCTGAACCTGAGGTATGCGTACCCGTTGGGGTACGTGACGCTTCGGTTCGGGGTACACAAAAATTATATTAGTAATGACGAAAAACATCTAAAATAATAAAAAAAAATATATGAATGTAATAAGTAAAATCTAAAATTACAGCCTATAAGTCATCAATTTGAGTCGTTTGATTAATTTGCCGGATATCTAAGAACATTATTGCCTAACAAAGACAAACTTTTTTTTTGCGTAGAGGGATGGTGGAAGAGGGTGTACTCATAAATAAAAAGTTTATCAAGGGGTACGTGAGAGAAAAAAGGTCGAGAACCACTACTATCTATGCGATTGAAAAGTTTTCGTGGTTTTACCAGCATTTTCCTGCGTAACGTTACTCAAGTTAGTGGAAAAAGGACTTGAGTAGTCTTACTCAAGTCCTTTTTGGATTCCGGACAAACCATTGCGTACTTCCTACGTTGTACCTGGTTCTTAGATTCCACCTTTATAGCACTAGCATGTCACACCATAAAATAACAACCTTAAGAATATTATGTTTGATTTCACAACTTGTAGTTAAAATTTGGTGATCGTAGTTATTAACATATTTTGTTAAATTTTTTTTTATGCTCAGAGGACCATTAAATGTGTAAAAGCAATAATAATTTTTTGTTTCGAAATTTTGACCTTAAATAATATTTTTATTTCTTATTTTATATTTTCAAGTAAAGAAAATAATGAGATTTTGTTCTTTTAGAAATTGCAGGTTAACATTTGGATAATTTAAAATGAAAATATAGTGGAAGAGATAATCCTAATTACAATAACTTTACTTCAGTTCTTCAAAGTATATAACAGAACTGTTTTAAAATATATTAAAAAAACAGGATTACTAAAACTAAATGTCATCATTCGTCCTCTTCAGCAACATATTTACATTTATTAAAACATGTTTAGGGGAAAATAATATAATGCCAGTCCAGTGTTCTGATATACCCAAAAATATATAAAATTTAGTCTCGTTATAACAAAATTGTCAAAATATGTTTACTGATTTCTAGTAATAAAGTAATAACTAAAGTTTTAACAAATAGTTAAAATTAGTGTCATTTGGAAATATTCCCAATATATGTAGCCAAAGTTTTCTAGTATAATAACCAAAGTTTTATAAAAATAATTAAAACTAATGTTGCCAAAGTTTTCTAGTATAACAACCAAAGTTTTATCAAATAATTAAAACCAATGTTGCCAAAGTTTTTTAGTATAATAACAAAAGTTTTATCAAAGAATTAAAACCAATGTTGCCAAAGTTTTCTAGTATAATAACCAAAATTTTATCAAATAATTAAAACCAATATTGTTTATTAGAGGTTATAAATCTGCAATCACAACAAATTCCTATGGATAAATTAAAAACATAAATACTGACGACCAAGGTCAAAGCTGTATACACAATTACAAATGATTTATGAACTTACATTTTAACCGGTGAAATCGAACACAATTTCCCGGAACCAGAAGATAAACTTTTGAAGCTATTTCCAACCAAAACCGCAGCGTCACTGTGTGGTCTGTGAAAACAAAACTGATTCCAACAGTGTCACTCCTAACATATTGATTAGTAAATGTAAATATCGCGATTGCTAGGTCTGGGGGAAAAAAAATCCCTAATTCAGTATAATTCCCTCGAGGTAAAACAAACGGCCTAAAAGAAAGATGCCTGGTTGGACTGTAATGACTCCCACATTACCCGATTGGAACAAAAAAAAAAAAAAAAAAATGAAAAAAAAAAAACTCGTAAAAAGAACAATAAAAGAACACCCGCATTATAGGGTAGTCGTACCTGCCCGCGAGTTACTGAATAACGAATATCTACTATTTTGAGGTACAAAAAAGGAAGTAGAAAAATAGAGGAATAACGAATTGACAGGTAGATGAAGGTAGAAATATAAATTGAGATGTATTGATTAGGGGTTTGATGTGGAAGGGTGCTATGAATGAACTAAATTTCTGGTAGTATAAATTTATTGAATTTGTTGGAAAGGCTTTTTTCGTGATACTGTCACAAAAGCATGCGCCGCTAAATAGCGTTGGCGCGGTTGCAATCTGTATCACGATCGTCTGATGCTCGCGAATGTCGTTTTAGAAACTAGGCACAACGGTGGAGTCTGAAATCCGAAAAGGTGTCACTCACTTGAGTCTGACTTTACACGCTTTCTTTTTTGATTGATTACGAATCTTTTAGATTATTAATTAAACGCTCAATAAAAATATAAAATGGCGGTCGTTTATTCTTTTTTTATTATTTGTGAATGTAATTTTTTTAATGATTTAATTCACTAATTTATAATTAATTTTCCATATTTCCTTACTTAATTGAGCCTGGAAGAGTGGAACGTTCTATTTATTTAATATTCCCTGGGCATTAATAAAATCAAAGTGTTATTTTCCAACGCGTCTGAAACCGCGGCTAACATCTAGTATGACAACAAATGCATTTATTGGTGAGGCGATTATTTAGAATTAATCTTCACATTCAGCTGTGGAAGTTCAATATGCGGTTGGCCCCTATTCTTCCTTCATTACCGCATGCACCTGTCTCTAGAGGGCCGTGCTAGAGGTGCCTTTGAGTAGATCCCGTATCGGCTTAGAATGGGCTTTGCAAGAGGACACCGAAACCTAAGCCGATCTAAAGGGTCACTGACCAGTAGATAATTCGCAAAGACATCCCAGCAAATGAGTTCTATTAAAAGCTGTGGTCCGTGCTGTTCATTATGTTAATGCAATTTCATTGAAAGTGTCGTTGTGGACGGGGGATGGTCCGACACAAGTTTTATCTTCTGTTCTAATATGTAAATAGAATCAGTTTGTATTTTCGTGAGGCTTTGGTCCGGAAGCCATATATCCAATTGTAATTATAACTTTCTAGTAAGTTTTCTCTGATTGTTGCTATTTATGGTATGGGGGTTCGTGTACATTAGAAAGGGAGGGGAATGTATATTAAAATTAGACGCTTTGTAGTTGTTTCATATTTTGTGTAATATAATATGCAAAAGTAAAATAAAGTAAGTTCTGTGTACTACACATGAATGTTTATATTTAATGAAACTAACATAGAGGATTGAGTTGAGCTTTTATCACTTAAAATAAATAAAAATTAATTTAATTAAAAAATGAGATAAACACAGAATTTTTTTTTTCTGACTCTAAATATTTTGGGTAATATAACAATTTAAAACTACAATATATGAAACAGCTATATATATATTGCAGAATTATTTTGAATTACAATACATACGTAAGGGATATATTCTTTGAATGTCGAAAAACAATGTTTTATTTATCAAATTCACAAGTAAATAATGAACATATAAATAAAATTTCTAGATTATGGATATGATTTAAAAAAAAAAAAAAAAAAAAAAAAAGTGTCTGGTCTCTTTTTCTTTAACCTTTCACCAGAGATATCAATCATCATTATTTATACATATCAAACTCAACAACGGATTTTGTTGAAAAAGTTTTATAACGTAGCAGATGTAAATTCGATTCATTGTATCATCTATATATATATTTCTCTTACGCGGTGATTGAAAAACGCTGTTTTTCTCTACATGGAATGGCAACAGTTACAAATATCTGTTGCTTTCGTATTTGTATTTTGTTATTATGTAAGCTATTTTTACGATTAACAACTTTAATTCATTAATAAATAATTATTTTGATAATGGCGTTTAAATTTGGAAAAATGCCGTATTATATTAACAAAAGAGAAGTTTTGTGAAATATATCTAAACCACTGAACTGAGATCAGTGATCCAAACTGGAAATAGAGGTGCCGCCATCTTTTGGCTGTTTTGGAAACTATAACATGAACGATTCCTATAAACTCCATCTGCCTGACGTCATTAAATAAAACATTTTTGGTAGGCAAGTTTATGGTAGGATTAACATCACATCCAAAACAAACTACAAATAATGTAAGAAATTGAGCTAAAATGCATGAAAAGCATGGCAAAAATGAGGAAAATAATAATAAGGATAGGCATGTCAGTGGTACCATTGTTTTCCCGTTTGTACAAAAAAAAAATACTTTAAATAATTTTATATTGATTTACATGAAGAAAAAATTTATTTACGCCAAGAAGAATTATAATTTAAATTTTCAGTTTCAACTTTTAAAGTTTACAGTAATATAATAAAAAAAATATTGTTGCTAGGACGCATTGTTATTGTGTCCTACCTTATAGCGAGCGAAGCGAGAATTGGTTTGCGAAGCAAACCTTGGAGGATTGCTACGCAATCCTCCGGGGGTTGGCGGAGCGTTAGCGGAGCAGGGGGCGGAGCCTCCTAGTTCTAATTATTTGCCGAATACTCTTTGCATTGAAATCTTCCTGTAAATTGGCAATGTTATTTGTGAAGCCTACTTTCCTAAATAAATTATATAAGGCGTATAGACTAAATAACTGCTCAAGGATTGAACATAAACATTTTTAATCACATAAGCCTAACATTACAATAAAAAACTCGGGGTGGGGACGAACCTAAATTACGCATTCACCGTAAGAAGGCAGGTACATGACTGACGCATTCCCGGCGCAGCGGGGACGGCATAAAATATATAGAGGGCGTTACAATCGTAATAACGGGAACAATATATAGACACGTAACGGGAACTTGAAATATATACAGGTGACGGGGACATGATAATAGGACAAACATATAAGATAATACATAAATGGATAACGCTGGTTACAATTATTTAATTCCCAAATTATAATTTGTATAAAAATATTTGAGTATCTAACTCTTATTAGGTATCTAAATTTCATTCTGTATCTAAATTTTACTTAGTGTTTTTTTAAAAGGAGGCGATTCTTGCTTCGTTGAATTTTTCTACTCAACGGTCCATTGCCTTTAAAAAGTTGTGAACTACTGTCCTAAAGGATTATCTACGCATGAAACAAAGGACTGAACAATGAAATTAAAATTTAATTAATAAAACCATTATTCTAACACTCAGTTTTTTGAAAATAGCAAACTAGTGATTCACCAATTCATGAATAAAAATAAATGGTGATTAATAACTAGCACTTAAAATAGATTATTAATAAGTGAATAGTCAATTAACACATGATCAAAACAATGAGATGAAATAAAAGGGATATGCGTGTGTGTGAAGTCATTTTTTTGGGGACAATATGAATGATTGCTTCGGGATATATCGATTGAAATCGACACACATTTAAGTACGAATTATTATCGATATTTTAATGGACAAATATCTGAGGATGAATATTTTTCTATATTTGTGTTAAAGCTATTTTAGAAACGAGTAATTATCGATGCGTGAATAAATGTCATTATTACGAGCAAGAAATTACCGATAGGTGAAAAAAAAACTTTCAAGGATGAAGATTTATCATTTTTACTCTTTGATTGCTTTCATCTCCAGTCGACGAAGATAAAAATATTTGTTTTAAATTGCGTACCTTAGCTGATTTCATCGATTAATAAAAGGGTATTTTCAATGAATTGCTATATTAAATGGGACACTTATGTAAACACACGACTAAATTAAACGTATTGATTCAGTAGCTAAGTCAAATTGCTGAACCACATGATCAGAGAAAGTTTTATGGTGGTTTCAGCCAAATAAGGCAATCTTGCAAACTACCTTTAATTAACAACTCCATTGGATTTTGTTAGCCAATTGAAATGATCCAAGTTGGATATTTCTAGAGATAAGATATTGTCTATAATAATTAACCAAATTAAATTTTTTGGAAGAAATCAAGGTTTTAACACAGTAAAAAAAGTAATTAAAAATGAGTACCTGAACATACTTATTTTTCTTTGAGTACAATTGCATCGTAAATGAGCGATGACGTACTCAAATTTAAGCAATCGTACTTTCTCAATAATGAGCAGTATGATTTAATTCTTTAATTTCCCATTCTTTTGACACACTTTTTAACACTTTTTCTGTTTACAACTTCTTAACGTCGCCCTGGTAGTACAACGAATAATGCACTGGACTGCGGTGCTTTAGGATATGAGTTCGATTCCCGGTAGGTCTTGGTTGTAATTGTTGATATTTATTAGAAAGGATTTATGAAGGCAGCTTACGTAGGCAAGCACCAGCTATTTTTATTCATTTTTACTTATTGTACTGATTTTTGAGTACGTCTTTTTCAAAAATGAAACTTATGCATTAGGAGCTATGATAAGCATCGAATATACTCAAAAATGAGTACAGTTTATTTATTTTTGAGTACATATTTTTAACAGAGGAGTTTTCAAACTGAAATAAAATTTATTTAAAAAGACTGCGTTATTATCAGATTCCTCAAAGCAGATACTGATGCACTTATTCTTTAATGAAATTAGGATTTATTTATAGGCATTATGATTATATTTACAGTCTAACAATTATTTTTTAATCGAAAATTTTAGTGACTTTATTTTAAAGAATCAAACCGAGAACTTCAAATTTAATTTCAGCTCTTTAACAAACCTTTACTCTCAATGAAACCAAAAATTAAAACCAAAATCTCAATGAAACCAAAAATTAAAACCAAAATCTCAATGAAACTAAAAATTAAAACCAAAATATCAATGAAACCAAAAATTAAAACCAAAATATCAATGAAACCAAAAATTAAAACCAAAATCTCAATGAAACCAAAAGTTAAAACCAAAATCTCAATGAAACCAAAAATTAAAACCAAAATCTCAATGAAACCAAAAATTAAAACCAAAATCTCAATGAAACTAAAAATTAAAACCAAAATATCAATGAAACCAAAAATTAAAACCAAAATATCAATGAAACCAAAAATTAAAACCAAAATCTCAATGAAACCAAAAGTTAAAACCAAAATCTCAATGAAACCAAAAATTAAAACCAAAATCTCAATGAAACCAAAAATTAAAACCAAAATCTCAATGAAACCAAAAATTAAAACCAAAATCTCAATGAAACCAAAAATTAAAACCAAAAAATCTCAATGACACCAAAAATTAAAACCATAATCTCAATGAAACCAAAAATTAAAACCAAAATATCAATGAAATTTACAAGCTTAAATGAGCTCTTAAGAAGGTTTTACATTTGATTTTGTTTTGATACATTAAAAAGAAACTGAGTTATTAGCAATTTATTTCTCCTATTACACATTCTATGGTACACCTTTCTCATATTTATCTGAGCGTAACTTTTTATTATGCACGTCTATTTTCGTAATTTTTTTTAAATGATAGAGGACGATCCTATGACGGTCTTCTTTCATAATCAAATTTCAGAGTTTTACCTGAACAAATAATTAAAAAAAAATGCGCAATCTGCTATAATTCATCTTTATATTAATTTAATTAGGGAATTTATTACTATGGTTTGCAGGGACCGACTTACAAGCTCAGGGGCCCAGGGCTAAAGAACATTCGGGGGCCCCTCGACGTAACGCAAAATGAAACTTCTAAATTTATGCACAAGCACACAATCCAAAATGACGTAATCAGTCAGCTTTAATGCAAACATAAGTTTTTTTTTCCTAAACTACTAATTTTCTTCTTTTGAGAATTTGAATTAACGTTAATGGTCAATTCTGCAACAGAGTTTTTTCATACGTTTCTAGTTCTGTTCTTTCTCTTTAGATTTTTTTAGTTGAGCCAGATTCGTATGTTCTACCCCTTTTATTGCTAGCAAATCCCTGATGATTACAATATTAGGAAATTTGGTATAGGAAAAAAGTATCCGTAAACGACAAATCTACGTGCGATTAGTAAACACAGCTTTTTTATGGTCTTGGACCTTGGTCATTAATGTAATTTTACTAGTGATCCAAAGCGCATATCTTTCAAAAACGCGATGCAAATGTGACATACATCATGAACGTGCTGAAAAGTGAAATTGATTTGATTGGGTAAAATAATATAAATTTTGCAAAACAATTAACGATTGATTTAATTTTTTTTGTGATTAAAATGAATTTAATTGATTTTTAAAAAATTCGTTAGTAAATTTATTTTTAACTTTTTCACATATATTTAGAATTTAATCTTTTTGGGGGGCCCCTTTAAAATGGGGGCCCTGGGCAAGTGCCCCGAATCCCCTCCCGTAAATCAGTCTCTGATGGTTTGTCGTTTAACTAACACCGTTTCAACGAACGGGTATTTTTTTATAGGCATATACAGTAAAGAACCGAATTTAACTTTAATGAGCCGAGATAAAACCTTCGAGCATGAATGGACTGTAGTAGAGCGAATATGACGTCGTCATCGTGATGCAAACATCTCAGACCTGATGGTACCAGGCACGTGATTTCCTTTCAAAATTTATGAATGAAAAAACGTTCGCGATTGACTTGTGATTTGGAAATAATAGTAAATGTGTTACTTTATGAAGTACAGGATATTTTTATGAATTAACAAGAATTTTTTTAATGAATGGATGTCGTAGTAAACCACGTGTTTGAGGCCCTACATGTTGGCCTCACTTTGATGTTAGCGAGATTATAACCTTATGATTTCTCTACTATGAGGGATCCATGCTCGAAGGATAAAACGAACGTAATCTATTTTGGGTTATATATACAGTTAAGATTTTCTGTTAGTTTTTTTGTGCACTGTGGAAATAAAAATGTCATAAATAATTTTGGTTTTGTTCAACTCGACGAGCTACATTTCTAGAGTCATTCTATTGTGTAAAGAAGCACTGAACTCTGCTAGACAGAGTAAATAATTGAATTTCTTTCACATGTAAAGTAATAAATAATAAGACAAGAATGCAATTCTTTTGAATAGGAGTTGTAAAGCGTTGTTATCATGTCTGAAAAGGACGTTTACATTACCTTTGTTATCTATCAAGGAATTCATTTAAAAATATCCAAAATGGTTTGGAATTATATGGCAGGGTAGTTGTTTTGCACACACATCATTGATTGTTAAAAAGTCGTTTTAAAGTTTTGTGCACGGCATTTTTGTTTGAGAAAATAACGCGTTTCAATTTAATCGCCAAATTCAAATACTGTTCCCGAAATCAATTTTTTTCTAATATTCTTTCAAAATTTATTAAATTTTTTATGATGAAATGCTATTACTTTCTAATATAATAAATACTTACGACTGTTATAATTTACATCAGTCGCAATACTATTTTTTTATATCCAAGGTGGATCCATGGCAATAGCGAGACTTTAGCACTTTATCAGTTATCGTTTAAAAAATATTTCGTATAGAAAAGAGAATGGCAACCCTGGTTCAATTACAAATCTGTCCATTGCAGTTAACCCATTGTGTTTAACTCTAGAGCGACGTTATTTCAACCAACAAGCCTGGCCCCTTCAGAATTCTAAAATTTCATTAAATTTCATAACTGTGTAACCAGCGTTATTCATTTATGTTATTATCTTATATGTTTGTCCTATTATCATGTCCCCGTCACCTGTATATATTTTCATGTTCCCGTTACGTGTCTATATATTGTTCCCGTTATTACGATTGTAACGCCCTCTACATATGTTATGTCTTTCCCGCTGCGCAGGAAAGCTTCAGTCATGTAACTGCCTCTTACGGTGATGCGTATGTAAGGTTTCGTTCCTCCCCGAGATTATTGTAATGTTAGGCATATGTGATTAAAGATGTTTATGTTCTATCCTTGAATAGTTATTTAGTCAATACGCCTTATAAATGGCTACCCAACGTGGCGCAACACTGTAAGAACAGCAATTGCATGGCTCGTTTTTAGGTTTTCGTTCCGATTGATGAAAATGGCGAGGGCCGCCAATTTGAAGTTCGTTTCTAAACGAACTATATTTCTGTTCTTCAGGCAAGAAGGAATATCATCGGATGTTTAAGATAAGTGTTATTTTGTTTTCTGTTCAGTGTTACAAGTTTTTAATTTGTAGGCTAGGTTAAAGTTTTGAAACGCAAAGTTTCAGTTTCGAAACGCAAAGTTTCGTTTTTCAGTATACATCCTGTTTACTGTGAGGAGACAATTTTGCATAACACGTATGCTGTGTCTCGTTTGGAGTGTTATCTCTAATGATTTAATTTTAACTAGTCTTTTGAAATTAAACCGCAATGGTTTGCTGTGTTTTTCACTGAATTTGAAATTAAAAAAAAACCACCTTGGTTTTGTAAACACTGATTCTGACAATCGTATTCGCATTACGAATTCAAAATTCGTACACACGGAGATAAAAAGAAAAGCAATTTTTCTCCCTCCTCTCCACATAACTGATAGTGTTTTATTTCTCATTTATTTGAAATTATTGCTGGCCTTGAAAATTCTGATTGTGGGTTTTATTTATTTTATTTTGTTCTCTTTCGGGAAAAATAAAAGAATGTGGTTTGACATGCAAACATAAGAAATAAATGTTCTTAGTGTGATTCAGAGTAGTAGATTTTATATTGGCAGGAAGTTTTATTTGTGATAGTGCTTATTTGATTTAATTAGTGGCATTAACTGATAATAGTTATTTTGATCAGTTAGATAATTGATTATATTATAGAATTTAATGTTGTTTTAAAATTTATTTTGAAAGAACACTTGAATTGATTCCTCATTAAATGGAAATTGTTAATGCTATTGTTTTGATTTTATATTTAAGTACTTCATAGATTTCTAAATAATTTAAACAAAAGTGATTCTTCTTATAAATTTGTTCAATCATGTTAAAATATATTTTGGTATTCTGGTAATCTAATATTGAAATGGTACCATAGAAATAGTGCATTTTAACTAGAGATCGGGTGTTATACAGTGTCATCTACACTTGAAAAGATTTAATACTGCATAGTGTTATTTGCTTGAATAAATGAATAGTTGGAATGATTTTATAATGGTTTACAATAAATTTATAATAGTTTAAATGATTTAATATTATTTTAACTGATATTAATTGTTTTTCTGAAAAATAATTATAGACTATTTGAGTGCTAATATTTCATGGTAGGGTAATTGTAGTGAGTTTAAGTGCATTGAACTGTGAAATAGCTCTAGGACTTTGAGGTAATTATTTTGTGTGCCTGTTATCTACTGCCATATTCTGAACTCACAAAGGAACTATTCTGAAATCCCACGATGGCTTTTCTCGCACGAGGAAAGAAGATTGACCTGGTCCGGCTGGCAATTGACCTGGATTTGGATGGTATTGATAACCTCAAAGTTATTCAACTGAAGACGAGAATTCAAGAGAGTGAAGCATATAAGGACGATTTAGAGTTTGTCCAAGCAAGGTTTGAAGAGATAATCGCTGAAAGAATAAAAGAGGAAGACCTTGAAATTGAAGATAAGAAAAGGAAGGAAGACCTTGAAATTGAAGATAAGAAAAGGAAGGAAGACCTTGAAGATAAGAAAAGGAAGGAAGACCTTGAAGATAAGAAAAGGAAGGAAGACATTGAAGATAAGAAAAGGAAAGAAGACTTTGAAGCTGAAGAAAGAAAAAGAAGATTGGAACTGGAGTACGAAGAGCGGAAAAGAAAAGACGATTACGAATTCCAACTTCAGAAGCTGAAACTCCAGGATGAGGCAACAAGATCCCAAGTTCCTCTTACCCAGAACGATGGTTTTCAAGCAGCCAAACCAAGATTGGACTTGCAGACGCTGATCCAGAGATTCGATCCAGTGACGAATGACATCAGCTTATACCTCGTTCTCTTCGAGCGACAAGCTCACAGAGCTGAGATTCCAAGGACTTTCTGGGCCTCTCATCTGATTGGGTTGCTGCCATATGATATTGCTCAGATCATTGCAAGAGAAGTCGAAGAAGTTGCACAAGATTATGAAAAAGTGAAACAGCTGCTTCTAAAGCGCTATAAACTCACTCCAGAGAAATTTCGTCAATTGTTCACAAAACATTCGAAATGTCAAGAAGGCACTTGGACAGATTTCGCCTACGAACTTAGGAATTACTTTCAAGGTTGGATTACAGGTCTCGACATAACAACTTTTGAAGAATTGTCTGATCTGATGGTTACAGACCAGATTAAACGCCGTGTTCCACAAGAAGTCAAAGAGCACTTCATCGATGACTGGACACAAATGAAGACGACTACAGATCTAGTACAAAAGCTAGATGACTACGAGACGTTTCGTCCAAACAACAGAAATTACTCTACGTCGAATACCAAAAAGTGGTCCAGTCCAAGATTTAATACTGGAAACTTCAAAAAAGTGGCGCAGAATCCAAAGCCAAGGCAAAATGAAAGAAATCCTAATCCAGAGAACAAGCCTGCCATATACTGCTATGGATGTTCCAGACCTGGTTACATAAAGGCAAAGTGTCCGACATGCTCTCCAACGGCGAGAAATGAGAATTTCCCTGCAAATTCACTTACCATGTACACTTGCCATTCCAAGATGTCCCCTATTGCACTGATTGATGTGTGCATATCCGGTGTACGAGCCAGAGTTTGTGCAGACACAGGTGCCAGCAGATCAGTCGCTGGTGAGATCCTCTACAACCTGCTGAAGAGAAAAGGAGTGGAGTTCCAGGAGACTTCAGTAACCATGACTTTGGCAAACGGTTACCAAACTACTGAAGAGGCTTGCACAGCCACGGTGTCCATTGAGATTGAAAACAAAACAATCATTCTGGATCTCCTTGCCCTTCCAAATGCAAAAGGAAATCGAACTCTCTTAGGAACAGACTTCCTAGAAAAGTCGGAAATTGTTCTCGACATAAGAAACAAAAGGTGGAACTTTTGTGACAACCCTCGCCGAAAGGTTTATTTTGGGAATGACATCACATCGACGTCTCAGCAACCTGTCGAAACTCTTCCCATCAACAGCTGTAATCTCCGTGAAGAAGAAGGCGAGAGCTTGAACATCGAGCAAAGGCTCCAGGTCAATAATTTGCTTCAGGATTTCGAGGAAAGCTTTGCGGCGGCGTAGTTTGTTGGGTGAGGCCACGCGATGGTTGACTCCAATAGATCAGAAGGTTAAATTTAAATGTGATGGACAAATTAATGATAGCCATAGTATTTAGGAAACAACTTAGATTTAATGATGTAATTATAGAAGTTGAGAATTTACATTTAATGGTTATCTATGGAATTACAGTTAGGTTGAGCGGCATGAGAGATTGCTGGTGTTGTCACTATGGCTGGGTTGCTGGGAATGTCTGTGCTCAGTCAAGTGTTGTCGAAAGCGGCCGCTCCCCTGGTGGGGCCTCTTTCGTTGGCGAACTCTCATTGGATTGAGATATCAACAACTGACTTAATGTTGCATGCCTCTCTCGATTTCTAGGAACCGAAAGAAGGGTCTATGAACTCCAGGCGCCGCATAGTCCTTGCCCAGTGATTTTCATCGGAAATCACGAAAGAAAGAAAAAAAAACTTGCAGGTGACTGGAGTTACAGGTTATTGAAATGGCAGAAGTGCAATGAAATGGCGCATGTGTGAAATTACAGAATTTGTTATGTGATATATAAAAATATAGGCATTAAATACACTGGTTTAAAATTTAAAGTATGCCATTAAAATTAAGATATGAATGCCATTAATAATTAAATTTGCACTTCCGTAAAAGGCACATCTCCACAATTACTAAAAAGCAAGAACACATCGCAGCAGTGAAAGAAAAAAAATCACAATAAAAAGCAGGCACTCGAAGAAACAACTATTGAAGACCACACTTGTTTACGACAAACAGCTGACGCAGAGAGGGAGTCTCACGTTCCCCCACTGAGTGGGTCCAGTGACGGGGAGAAAGAAAGCACTGCGTGGTGTCAGATTACACGGCTAATGGGGAAGCCGAAGAGGGGTGTGTCTCGAAATGCTGTTGTGGGGTTGAAGTCACTCTTGATTTATGAGAACAGAGGGGAAGACCTGTCCGTCTGTAAGTTGCAGGAAGAAAGTAGGTCGCGAACTCTTCACTTTGGAGCCAAAGGAAAATATTCACGTTACGTTTGAAGGGGTGGATGCTGGAAAAACGATGTGGCGGTTGACATCGGGAGGTGTGTGATTGGAGTGCGCTGTGGGTGCTTGGAAGAAGGGATGCGTCTTGCTTTAGCGGAGGTGGTCTGGCCGACGGAGAAGGGTGGGATGTTGACGGATGGCGGTGTCGGGGAATCCGATGCTGGGTAGCAGTGCGGGATTCAAGCAGCGGGGGTTGCTGACCGCGCCGGCAGCCAGAGGTGGGGGTGGGGCGGAAGAAGGTGTTGTTTACCGTGGCGACAGATGCGCCCATTAGTCGTACGGGATTCCCAGTGGAGGTTGAAGTGATCCGGACTTTAGTGGTTGCCAGGGTGCGGGTTGAAGGGGGTAATCCAGAACGCTGTGTTGAGTGCGCTATCTCGGCAGTGGATCGCCAAAGACGTGTTGATGTGGGTTTGTTGTCTCGGCAGTGGGTCGCGGAGACGTGTTGAGTTTTGTGGTCTCGGCAGTGGGTCGCGGAGATGTGTTGAGGGTTGTGGTCTCGGCAGTGGGTCGCGGAGACGTGTTGGTGTGGGGTGCAGTCTCAGGCAGTGGGTCGCGGAGACGTGTTGTTGTGGCGCGCTGTCTCGGCAGTGGGTCGCCGGAGACGTGGTGGTGGAGCGGGATGCGGTCGCAGGCAGTGAGTCGCGGCGACCATCCCGTTGTCGGAGTGCAGAGCCGAGTCGATGACCGCATCAGCAGTGTGGCGCGAGCGGAATTCCAGGGACATCCGCAGGGTGTTGCAGGTGTCCGATGCGCAGGTTGCGATAATGGTCACCAGTTGAAGGGCTTGCAGTTGTCCGAGGCAGGAGTGGCGCAGAGTGTAGGTGTCTGGATTACAGGTGGCAGGTGCGCAGTCACGTAGATGCGGTGACTACGCTGGCATAATGAGAGTCCGTTATCACCGATTGCAGGTGCGTGTTTCTATTGTCCGGTTCACCAGTGCGGCGGCGTAGTTTTGTTGGGGTGAGTGTCAGGGTGCTGCGATGTCTTGCTTTTTAGTAATTGTGGAGATGTTCCTTTTACGGAAGTGCAAATTTAATTATTAATGGCATTCAAATCTTAATTTTAATGGCATACTTTAAATTTTCAACCAGTGTATTTAATGCCTATATTTTTGTATATACTCCCACATAACCAATGCTGTAATTTCACACATACGCCATTTCATTGCACTTCTGCCATTTCAATAACCAACAACTCCAGCCACTGCTCTATTGTTTCGAAGTATGTAACTTCTAGGGGAGGAATATGTAGCGTCTGGAGTCAACCCCACTGGAGTTCATTCAACTTTCAGTCTATGCCATATAATTCCTGGAAAGAATTTCCACTTAGAAACTGTTGACACCAAGAGCCAATCAGATCGCTCCAGCACATGAGGCCCACGCAGGGGGCAAGCCAAAATCATGTGAACACCACGGACTGAAAGGAACTCATTCCCAGCCAACCAGCCATAGTGACAACTTCATATATCTCATGCTCCTAATGTAATTGCAATATCACCCATTTAACCTTTAAATGTATATTCATAACTTCCATAATTACATCATTAAATCTAAGTTGTTTCCTAAATACTATGGCTATCATTAATTTGTCCATCACATTTAAATTTAACCTTCTGATCTATTGGAGTCAACCATTGCGTGGCCTCACCCAACAAAACTACGCCACTGCAGCTTCAAACCAGGGGGAGAGAGCACGACTTTCATAGAGCACCGCATTAATACGGGAACGCATGCTCCAGTCGCTTATCCACCCTACAGAGTTTCTCCTGCGAAAAAGGAAATATTGAAAAAGGAACTGGATGACCTCTTGCAAAAGAAAATAATCGAAGAATGCGAGTCGCCCTTTGCTGCTCCGGTGGTGTTGGTACCCAAACCAAATGGAAAAACAAGACTGTGTGTTGACTATCGCGGCTTGAATGCAGTGACAGTTGCAGACCACTACCCTCTACCACAGATCGATGACCTTATCCATGACGCCCGACATGTAACTTACATGTCCACTATTGATTTGAGGTCAGGTTATCACCAGGTGAGCGTGCATCCCGAGGATAAAGACAAGACGGCTTTCACAACCCAGTTCGGAACGTTTAGATTCAACCGAATGCCTTTCGGGTTGAGAAATGCACCAGCTACATTTCAGAGGCTGATGGACAGATTTAAAAGTGGTCTGCCGGATGTAAAGATACTAGTCTACTTGGACGATATCATTGTCTTATCCGCTACCTTTGAAGATCACCTAAAAGACCTCAAGAAAGTTTTCCAACGACTTTCCCTGTTCAACTTGAGGGCAAATAGAGAGAAATGTCAATTCGCCTGCCCAAAGGTTAAGTATCTAGGTCACTGGATAACTACCAAAGGAATCGAAGTTGATCCAGAGAAGGTTGAGGCTATCCTGAAGATACCAACTCCGAAGAACGTCAAACAAGTACAATCCTTCCTACAGACCTGTTCTTGGTATCGAAGATATATTCCAAACTTTTCAGAAGTAGCAAGACCTCTTAGCAATCTTACTAAGAAAAATGTCATTTGGAATTGGGGAACAGAGGAAGAAACTTCTTTCAAGACTCTGAAAGAACTTTTGGTTAGTCCACCGATCCTTCGTCAAAGTGATCCAAGTCAAGCATACACTCTCCGGACTGATGCCAGCGGTTATGCCCTTGGTGCAGTTCTCTTACAAGGCACCGGATCTGAAGAACATCCTATCGAGTATGCCAGTCGCTTACTCACTAGTGCCGAAAGAAACTATTAGACTACTGAGCGCGAGGCTTTAGCTGTAGTTTGGGCTTTAAAGAAGTATCGTGCCTACATTGAAGGTCAAGAGATTACTGTTGCATCCGACCACCAACCTCTTAAGTGGTTAATGAGTTTGAAGTATCCTACGGGACGATTAGCAAGATGGGCTCTAGAAGTTCAATCTTTCAATTTGAAGTTAGAGTACATCCCAGGAAAATGCAACGTGGTCGCTGATATGTTATCAAGACCAGCTTGTCAGCATGCCGAACCTTCATGTGAACTGTGTAGCATACACATCGACGTTCCCTCACATACTTCAAAAGAGCTCCGAGAAGAACAACTTAAAGACCCAGAAGTTGAGAAGATAATTCGTTGTTTCGAAAGCAATGAGAAAAACGTAGACTTCGCCAACTGGACTGATCGTGGTTACCTGATGAATCAAGGTGTGCTTTACCGATATGCACCAGACTCGGACAGTGATGAAGCACAACTGGTCATACCGGCTCAAGAAGTAAACTCCATCCTTAAAGATCATCACGATGCTCCAACAGCAGGCCACTATGGGGCCGAAGGAACATTCGATCGTATAGCAAAGCGCTATTATTGGACAGGTATGCGGAAGTTTATCACGGACTATGTAAAAAACTGCATAGAGTGCAACAGATACAAAGCTTCAAACCAAAAGCCAGCTGGTTTGTTGCAAACTCCCGTTCCGGCCCAACGATTCGAGACTCTTGCAATCGATCTGTTTGGCCCATTACCAGAAAGCAGAGATGGTAAGAAATGGATATTCATCATCGAAGATGTCAACACTCGATGGGTTGAACTCTTCGCATTACCCACTGCAACTGCGAAAGAGTGTGCTACTACACTACTGGAAGAAGTATTATTGAGGTACGGAATCCCACGTAGAATTATAAGCGACAACGGCACGCAGTTTGTGTCTGCCGTAATGCAACAACTTTGCTGCATGCTAGACATCAACCAAACGTTGACACCGGTCTATCACCCTCAAGCAAATCCGGTAGAAAGAAAAAACCGTGATCTTAAACCTCGTCTTGCAATCCTGGTTCAAGACGAACACCGATCCTGGTCTGAGAAACTGCCAGCAATCCGTTTTGCGCTCAACACAGCAAAGTGCCAATCAACTGGGCAGACAGCAGCATTTCTCAGCTTTGGACGAGAATTGCGGACGACAGACGACGTGACTAACGACATCCGAGGAGTGATCGACAACGACAATTTCGTCCCTGAAATAACACCGTACCTTAAAAAATTCTCAAGATTCACAGCCCAGATCAAAGAAGTCATCGAAACCCAACAAGACAAAAGAAAAATCTACGCAGACAAAAGGCGTAATCCGGCTCCACCATATGCTCCAGGTGATAAAGTATATGTGACCCTGCATCCCGTCAGCAAGGCTGCCACTGGACAATCCAAAAAGTTTATGCCCAGACGAGATGGACCCTATGTCATCCTTACACAAAGATCACCATCCACATTCGAAATTGCCAGCCTGGACAATCCCCAAGTGCCCCTGGGCGTGTACCACACTTCTGCCCTGAAGGCCTACACCCAGGACCCCATCGAACGTCCTTGTAATCCGTTGCGAAAGCGAGGACGGCCACCAAACTTACCCAAAAGAACTGGTGCTGGCCCCTCGTCGGGACTACGTCGGAGCCAGAGGGGGAGGATGTAACCAGCGTTATTCATTTATGTTATTATCTTATATGTTTGTCCTATTATCATGTCCCCGTCACCTGTATATATTTTCATGTTCCCGTTACGTGTCTATATATTGTTCCCGTTATTACGATTGTAACGCCCTCTACATATGTTATGTCTTTCCCGCTGCGCAGGAAAGCTTCAGTCATGTAACTGCCTCTTACGGTGATGCGTATGTAAGGTTTCGTTCCTCCCCGAGATTATTGTAATGTTAGGCATATGTGATTAAAGATGTTTATGTTCTATCCTTGAATAGTTATTTAGTCAATACGCCTTATAACTGCTTATTTCAAATTTTAAAATGCCATTTTTAATTTACGACTGTCAGATTAAATCCGAAATGTTAAAAACTTCCTTTAGTCGCAATATTTTTTTTAAAATCCAAGTTTGATGCATGACAATAGCGAGACGGATGTTAACACGTTATCAGTTATCGTTTAAAGTATATTTTCTCATTGAAAGGACAATGACAACTGTGGTTCATATTTAACTACGAATGCATCCATTGCAGATAACCCATTCTGTTTAACTCTTGTTAGACGTTATTTTAACCAACAAGCTCCCCTTCCAATTTATGAAGTTTCGTTAAATTTCATAACTGCCCATTTCGAATTTTAAAATGCCACTTTTTAATTTACAACTGTCCGATTAAATCCTGAACGTTATAAACTTTCGTTAGTCGCAATATTTTTTTTTATCTGAGGTCGATCCATGGTAATAGAGACGGATGTTAGAACATTATCAGTTACCGTGTAAAGTATATTTTCTGATAGAAAGGACAATGGCAAAACTCTGGTTCATATTAACTACAAATGTATCCATTGCAGATAGTCCATCGTGCAACTTTAGTGCGACCTTATTTCTTATCAACCAGCCTGCCCTTTCCAAATTCTAAAATTTCATAAATGTTTCAAATTTTACAATTGCAACCGCCTTAAAATCCAGACTGCCAGAGTTAATTCGGAAAACAACAAATCCCCTTTTTACGGATAATTTTAGTTAGGATTGCATAATTTAATTTCACGCACTTTATTTAATGACTTCGATATATTATCAACTAGGTTGTTTTTGGATGTATTTCACTCAGCTTTTAGTTTTTAAATAGAAACTTCTACTTTAAATATTAACAACATTAAAAAAAAATTATAAAAAAATATTTTTTTTACCATATAAAACTATTTTGTTATTAACACAAGATATATAAAAAAAATTAGTTTTATATCGCTAAAATTAATTTGTTGTTTGTATTCGAATGCCCGCGCGCATATTCCCTATATACAAAAAAAAAAAAAAACACACACAAATAAGTTACTATTGTGAATGTACTAGTTCCGACCACGTAATAGTGACTTTGCGGAAAATATTTTAGACTAACAGCATATAACTGTATTTTTAGAAGACTTTTAGAGCAATGTCACTCGAAGACTTTTTAACTTTTTATGTACATTTAATTGTACAGTTTCATGTAAATTTAATAGTTACACGTTTGGCACTGGTCGGAAATTAGTCTTGTCTGGTCGATAATTGGACTTAGCTGGTCGGGAATTGGTCATAGATGGTCGGTAATTGGGCTTAGCTGGTCGGGAATTGGTCATAGATGGTCGGTAATTGGGCTTAGCTGGTCGGGAATTGGTCATAGATGGTCGGTAATTGGTCTTAGCTGGCCGGAAATTGGACTTAGCTATTTGGAAATTGTGTCTTAACTGGTCGGTAATTGGTCTTGGCTCATTGGAAATTGGTCTTAACTGGTCGGTAATTGGTCATAGATGGTCGGAAATTGGTTTTAGCTGGTCGGTAATTGGTTTTAGCTGGTCAGTAATTGGTCTCAGCTGGTGGTAATTGGACTTAGCTGGCCGGAAATTGGTCTTAGCTAGTTGGAAATTGGGTCTTAACTGGTCGGTAATTATTTTTAAATGGTTGGAAATTGTTCTTAGCTGGTGGGTAATTGTTCTTAGCTGGTCAGAAATTATTCTTAGCTGGTCGTTAATTGTTCTTAGCTGGTCGGAAATGGGTCTTAGCTGGTCGGTAATTGGTGTACTCACCCTACTACTCCACATTTGGAGTTAAAGGGGGAAAAAAAGATTTTAAAAATATGTTCTATGAAAATTTCAAAAAGATTTCAAATTCACTTTTTGAATAATCTTTATTATATACCTACAAATAACAGCACATTACATAAATATGTTATCACTGAGTTATATTTAGAAATGCACATTCCTCCAACATAAATAATTTTCTTTCGTGATTCCGTAAAATACGCACACAGATGCTAATTTGAATATAGTATCACACAATATCAGACACTAAAAAGTTGATCAATTCGTTTTTGAACGGGTGCATCTTTTGAATAAACAAACGGCAACGCCAACCATCGGATTTATTCAGTCTAGGTTGGACATGCTTCATTTCTCCTACACGCAGAGACATCGATAAAAAATTAACGTGGAATGAAATCAATCGTTAAAATATGACATTGTAAAACGTGAAGAATGATTATTGTAAATATGAAATGCACACAATCGAACCTCAAGTGTTTTGTATGCATTGATACAGCAACATAAAATACATTGAATTCAAATCAAGATATCGCTATAGAAACAATAGTTTGTTTCGAAAATTATCAATATATATATTTTATTTTTGCATAAAATAAGGAAAAAATACCAGTTTTTGAAAGACTTGTCATTAAATATTTATTTTAATAAATATCAGCCATAAATCATTAAACATTTTGTATTTAACAAAATATTGGTTGCCATGAAAGCTTAATAAAACATTCGTATTCTAATTTATAAACTATTGTTTGACCTATATAAATTAACTCATAACTCAAGTTTTACTAAAAGTTCGATAGGATTCTACCAAAACGAAAATAAAATCTCCCTTCCATTTTGAATGTAAATCTATGTTCATTTAGTTAAACCACTTTAAACCATATCACAACATTTAGCACAAACACCAACTATATGAACAGTACATTAGTATTTAACAGCAGTAGAGATCAAGTTAAAATTAACATTGCAAATGGTGAAATATCAGTAACATAAGCAAAGTGGGAATTAGGATTCATACGTTAGCTGCATGCATCAAATTAGAATTTTATCGGACTTGCTAATGATTAGTATAATGAATTTCCGTAAAAGATTTAAAAGTATGGCATTTAATCTTGGAAAGATCATGGATAAGTATAATTATTGCTATAAATGACTTGGATGCTAGTGGAATTGATTGCATGCTTGACAATGATTGTAAAGTTTTATTTAAAAAATTTATTGCCAGTTTCTGTTGTTTAAAATACCACATTTAGTTTTATGCCAAGATATTGATTTATGAGTTAAACTGATGAAAATGAATTATAATTGGCAAAATAAGTCAATTTTTTTTCGTATTTATACTTTATTTTGTATTTGATGATTATGGACATTTTAATGAGTGAAAATGAAGATTTATTTTGTAGTTATATAGACTACATTTTACCACTAAGAAATAATTCTTAAATTTGAATATTTTATTTTAAATATATATCGCAGAATATGGTTTTTAGATTAAAATATTTACTGTGTACACTAGATGTACAAAATTTAACTCATTAATGTCCATAACTGAAAAGAAGTTAATATATTTTCGCATGGAAGTGTATTCGAAAAATCAAACGTCAATCCTTTTCTTGAACTTGTAGAATATAGTCCTCATACTAATTTCCAATTCCAAACAACAGTATTGATAAATAAGATAATTTTTTTTTCTCGAAAATTGGAGAACATAGTTAAATATCGAAACAGGAACATTTAAATGTAAAAGAAATCTGTACTTTTCGCCCTTCCAAGGCTACACACGAATCGTATATATATAAAACAAACTTATGGTGGACGAAATTTCAAATTCAGTAAGGAACGTGGGTACTGGTAATTAAGTACTCCTCATTCCCTTCATTGACAGATTTCGTGGTTTTCGGCTGCGCCTGTTCGAATCTGACATCGAACAGTTGCTTCACGAGGACGTCGCTGTCGTCGTAAGGTTCGTAGGCCTTCGTTCCCCCTTCGCTGTTTGATTGCCTTTTGAAGTTCTTCATTTCTCCGAGAGATGGCGCCACGGTGTGATCGCTCGTAGTGAATCTGTCGCTGGAAGTTAAATCGCCTGCGGCCGCTCCTATCTCTTCATAATCGAAGTCGTTGTAGTGAGGGCTTTCCGACGTTTTTCCTAAGAAAAATGAATTATATATAGTTTCTTCTAGTGAAATTAGAAAGAATTTCGAGTTAAAAAGGATTGGATGTCGCTGTGTAGGGGCACGGACAGAAGGGTTTTACATGTTAATTAATTTAAGCAGATTATAGAAATATGAATTAGTCGTCAACAGAAACTTCACCAAAAGAAGAATATAGTCAATAACTAGCATATCTTAAAAAAATGTATAAAAATCGATAGCAGATGCGTTAGTCTATCCAGTCATAAGAATTTATGGCAATAATGTAAACTTAATATTGCATCCACCACTTGCAAACAAATAAAATAATTGATTTTCTTTTGGAGTCGAATGAGCATAAAATTATTGTAGTATGATATTTGGGCTATAGAAATTTAGCATTAGCTAACATTTTCAAATATATATTTACAGGTATTCAGCGTGTAACAAATACTGTATTTAATTATATTTATTTTATAAATCTCCATTATTTCCCCTACTTAAATCCTTAATTTCAAGTAATTTAAATTTATATTCAAAATAACGAAACTTTAGTATAAACTATATAAAAATTATTTAATGGATTCCTGATGGCCCCTTTTCTTGAATTACGGTGTAAACATCGATGTTTATATAATCAATTTTTTATGTTTATTGATATTTCAACGAATGATGCATTTGGAAGGTTAAGGGTTTTAAAAATGTTCAAGCGAATTGAGATTGGGCTAAAAAACTTATTAAAGTAATGCTTCCAGTTTTAATGTTTGAAAAGAAATGTTTTCAAATGAAACTTTTATATAATTATTTAATTCCTTAATGTTTCATACCAGTTTCTGCTTCGCTTAGTTTCCAGAGGTTGATAAGATCGTCCTCAGATCCACCCACAGTTCGAAGTTTCTTAACCTGAAAAATTACATGGAAGTATAAAAATTTTACTCCTAAACAAATACAACAAATTAAAGCCATATAAATGTGACAATAATTAAATTATTTAATATAATATTATTCATTAAATGCATGAAAATGATATAATTTAATAATACGTTGTCTAATTTGAATACTGAACACTGCAAAGTTTGACATTTCTTAGCGCCATTTTCTCATATTTTTAAAATATATCATGCATTTGATTTTCTTTTAGTAATTATTTCTCTACAATCAAATTTGGTTTATGATAAAGTTTTATTGAAAACAGAATTAAAATATACCTTATGTTATCGTATGGGAAAAAGGTATCTTGCAATGAAATTTCAATTTTTAAACTGTCTGATTTAAATTATATGAATTCGAAAGAAACATGCATCCAAGGTAATTAAATATTTTTAAGAAAGATTCTTTTTTGTTTATGTGAAGAACAACTAAATTCATGTGATGTATGTCCACAAATTACCTTTATAAACATTAATTATCCGCTTAATTAGCGTAATCAGTGGTCCCCAGTAAAAAAAATATTGCTCTGTTAGTGTTCCTAAAAGATAGTTCTTAGAATTCTTTTCTTAACCAACACTTAAGTAAACGAGTTTCAGTGTCAGCTATATTGTTTAATTTGCTTCTTTGTTAACTGCTGTTGATTTTTTTTTACTGTCATTTATTCTTCTAATGTCTAAATCGATCTGCCTAGCGCTTTCTATAGTTCTTGCTCCTTCTTTAATGGAAGGTCAACACATTATTATTTATAAATCAGAAATATTGATATATTAATTAAAATTTTTTTTTTATTGTGAGTTTAAACAAATAAAATTGAAGAACATTGGAAATAATCGGGCATGCCCCTAAACTGTTTGGTTGTACGCAAATTGGAAACAGAAATTGTTTTAGCCCACTGAGCAACTTTTGAGTTGGATTGCGAAACCTTGCAGCCCTTAGTTGGGTGCAATTAAATAGTCAACAGCTGTTGCAGTGTGATTTTTTAGTTGCTCAGTGGAGTAAAAGTTGTAAGTGGAGTAAAAGTTGCAATTGTTGCTAGTGCGCGGCTACCCTTGTTATTGATAATTTTCTTTTACAAATGTTTTCCAATAGTATTGTTTTCTTAAAACATTTCTAAATAATATTCAATATCAGAACTTTTGTTGAGGGTTTGTTAACATATTTATAACGTGATTACCGGAAATGTATTTAGTAGGACTATTTGCACTTTTTAAATCATAACACGTACACATTTTTATATTTATAACTCAATTGTAGTGAATTCATCACAAAAGGAAAAAAATATAGATTTTTAACTTTTATACATAAATTTGTAATATAAAAGTATTTTGAAAAATATATATATATTTTTTTTTGCCTTTCATTAACAAATTTTATGTAAGAATTGATAAAATTTGAGTTTATTTTGAAAATACATAATAAAATAAGAAGAAGATATATGTGTTTGTCAAATATATTTTTAATTGAAATGACATTAAATCATTTTGTAGCATTATATATAAACAATGAATTCCGTTTCTTAAATCTTAGCAATATAACAAAGAATTAAGATATAAAGTTTTCTTTGAATTGGAAAATAAAATTAAAAATGTGTCTTTATTTTAAATACAACTTTTGACAACATACCTCAGGAGCCATTTCTTCCAGTAATGCTTTCCTAATTCTTTTCTGAAAAAGTAAAAGTATTTCTGTGTAAAGTTAAGAAACGCTCTTCTTTATGAAACAATTTATATTAATACTTGATATAATGATATTAAAAGAACACTATTTGGAGTTTGATTATCTGATCAGGGTTCAAGTCAAACACGGAAAGGAATTAATTGAATTTTACTGACAGTTAAGGGGTAACTTTATTAAATTTAAATGCTATTTCTAAGTAATTATTTAAAAGATGAAAATTTCCATTGACGTTTCCTCAAATTTTCATGTAAGCCATATTAAAGTTTCTTATTTCCTAAAACCATTAAAAATAATTGACGACTAAAGAAACCTTATCAAACCGTCAAGGCCCAGAAATGTTCCTTCAGGCTAGTGTCTTCTAACTATTCGAAAATGTAATATCTAAATGCTTCTTAAAATCACCTACTCATTCAGAACTAACAATATTTATTTTTGGTTGTTCAATTTTATTTGTCTATTATCTTTCTCTCTTCTTATGCTTTTTCCCTTCTTGCTTAAAGTGCAATTTGTATAATATGAATCCATGACTTCCCGTCA
The DNA here is from genome assembly GCA_963932185.1 of Troglohyphantes excavatus. Classification (NCBI taxonomy): domain Eukaryota; kingdom Metazoa; phylum Arthropoda; class Arachnida; order Araneae; family Linyphiidae; genus Troglohyphantes; species Troglohyphantes excavatus. Next base: position 24,054,936 of record OZ010675.1, on the reverse strand, counting down.
CTGACTTAAACACAAACTGGATTGAGCATTACCCCCCTATAGGATAACGTTTTTTTTCGCAAATTGAAATCCGTCATTAGATATCCCATGTATAGGATTTTTAATGTGTGGCGAATTACCATTTTGTCATCATAAATTAAAAAAACAAATAGAATATTCCAAAATGTTGTAAATAATAGTTATATCAGTGCAAATATGATTTTTTATTCTGCCAATTATTATCTCTGATAATCATTACAAAGGTTGAAATGAACCAATAAACACTTTAATGGTTTTTAAAGAGCTTATGGAGTAACTAATGTCGCAGTTTAAATTGTGCAACTGCCAGACAAATTACGCAAAATCCAGTTTGCAAGGGTCTATGACTTTGGTTCTATCACTTTTACTAAAGTTCAAACCATCGATATTTCCTTCTATAGCAAATTACTTTTAAGTTTTTAAATGTCTTATGACAAGTGTGGTTAATAGCAGAAATAAAATAAGTAACAATATGCTAAACACCTTATCAACAAAAAGTCGACATGGAATAGCATATTAAGTTAAATTTAATAATGGCGTCTAATTTAAATTGAATAATATTAATAATAAGTTAAATTTAATAATTACGAGATGGGTCAGAAGAGAGCGTAAAATAACATCAAAGTCACACTTTGTGTAATGTGCTGCCAAGAAAAGCTTTAATTTGTCAGAATTTTTAGTAAAAATTTAAACTTACTTAATGATTTGCTAATGTACATAATTTGAAAAGGTAGAACATATTTATACACTATTTATTTAAATTTATCCTAGTTTTAATGGTGAGTTTAAAATAATGAGAACGTTCGAAAGAAAATCTTAAAATCGTTATTGGAATATCATAGGGTTTTATTAAAAAATACTACATTCCAATAAAATGTTTAAAAATATAAATTGTTGTAATAGATTCGAGAAAAATTAAAAAAGTAATTAAAAATAAGTTTTTAGCAGTACTATATTCAAAATACCCAAATACGGCTAACAAAACGTAATTCAAGTTTGCTGTTCTTGTAAATTGCGTTTTTAGAATCAACTACAAAATATACACAAATAAATTATGTAAACTGATTTTAGTAGGCGATAAACGTACCCTCAGAACTCTTTGTTGCCTGCGATCCTCCTCAATATTTCGCTCATGCTGTTTCATGGGCACCTGCTGGACAAGTTGATCGTCTTGGCTGACCGTCGAACCTTCCCTCGACAGAATTCCCTCAGCTATTTGCCGATTCAAAGCTCTTTCGCATTCCCTGTTGGCCTCGCAATCTGGCGGGGAACTGAGAACTATGCCATCCCCAGAAGAAGAATGATTTGGCGGCGTCGAAACCTTCTCCTTCTCTGGACTCGAATATTCTGAAGCAGTTTCCTGGTTAAATCCATCTACCTTCGTGGATGATCCGCCAACCATGGCGCCAGAGCTCGTCGAATCGCTTTCAGGAAGAACGCTGGACACGGATTGTTCCCTCCCTGTAGAAGATAGCTGAGGATCTTGATTGTCTGAAGTCTTCTGCTGATCGTCTTCCTCGTCGGATAGAACTTCCTGGCTGCTGTCCGAGCCCTTCTGCGCACGCTTTTGATTGGTGTTGGGAAGCATGTCGTCCTCGAAATACAGTTCCGGTTGGGGGATCCTCAGATGGTCACTGAGAATCGAATTTCGTCTGTGTTCCTCGTCCTCACCTGTCAGGCAGTCGTAGTTTCTGGATTCAGGGTGTGTCCTCAGGTGCTCTGCCAGAGACTTGATGCGGTAGATGAAAGTGAGGATCCATTCCCGTTCGTGTCTGTCGCGGACGTGTTGCAGCATCTTCGTGGCGTCCGACAGGAGGGAAGACATGTTGCGGGAGACGTAGAAATGATAGCAGCTCTTTGGTTTCTGGATGTAGTTGTGGTGAGGCAGTTCCATGTCCTGGAATTTGCCGACTTCAGACATTGGATAAGGGAGAGACTGGAAGTAGAATACAGTACATTTAGCTGTGTGGAGGTATTTGAGGCTTCTGCAATTGAAGATATTTTAAAAAGAAATGGGATGAATGAATGTAAAGCGCTTAGAACTATTAATAGTTTTGTATATGCACCAGTCCGTGGTTGGTTAGTACGGGTAAGTAAAAGAAAAAATTTGATGCTACATTTTTAATTTTTTCCTGACTTTGACTTATGAGGCTGTAATAAGGTTTAAGGTGTAATCATACCTTATTACAGCCTTGTAAGTCTGATGGAGTAACCTTTTGCTGGATGTAATCAATTGGCTTTAGAATGTTCTATTGTATTAATTTATCATTTAAATATTTTTTTTGCGTGACTTCTCAGTCAAATTGTAGCCATTTAATATATAGATTTGGTGTATGAAAACATTTTTGATATATTATCAAATTAAGAACATAGCAGATCTTTAATAATCTTAACTATTTATCTAAACAATTTGTTTTCTCTACATCAGTGGTTCTCAATCTTTTTTCCATCCCTTGATAACATTTTTCATTTATGAGTACTCCCTTCTCCCACTACGCAAAAAAAAAAGTTTGCTCAGTTGGTAAGGCGTTCAGCTACTAATCAGAGGATTGGTGGTTCGAATCCGTGCAATGGACTTGACATAGAAAAGTAAAGCAGTAGTGATCTTGCGATCGGAGGGTTGCCAACTTCGCTACAAAAATACTAGAAAGTCGTCCAGAATATCCAACAAATTATACTGGCGTGTATACGGGACTGGTGCACGATAAATCTGATCGGGGTCCAAAGTCCCGACGCCTATTGAAGACGTTGGGTGCCAGTTCAGGTGTTTCCTCGTCATCTGACCATGGTTCTAAAATAACGAGATGTGTGTGTGAATGTGTTCCCGGGTCTTTCCTTCGAGATTGACCCCGAACTGTCGCCAATAGCCCACTGTGCAGCTCTAGTGCGACGTTAATTAACAAAACCAACCAACCAAAGCAAACCTAAAAAAAAAGTTTGTTTTTGTTATGCAGTAATGTTCATAGGTTAGATGGCAAATTAATCAAATGACTCAAATTGATGACTTATAGGCTTTTATGTTATATTTTACTTATTACATAAATTTATTTTTATTTTAGGTGTTTCCGCCATTACAAATATTATTTTTGCGTACCCTCAACCGGATCACCATGTACCGTCAAGGGTACGCGTACCACAGATTGAATCGATGCTCTACATGTCAATGAATTATCAGCTTAGCATATAAGACAGCTCAGATACAGAATGTTTGTGAAAGCAATGCTTATTAACCAATTTATATTGAAAAACGAAGTACTCATTTATAATAAAGCATGTAAAATTCTAAATTCAAGTAAGATTCAAGTTAAGAACTTGCCCTTTTCTCCAATTCCTTTAAACTTTCACGTAAATATAATATAACGTTTTAAAATCATTACTTAAAGAATCAAAATAACTTTGCGTATAAATTTGTTAAATTTTTTTTAAATATATGAATATTTTTAAATATATCTTAGATATTTAAGGTTTCTATTTTGCAGGATAACTTATCAATTTAAAAGCACTTAAAATGAATGTTCAGAATTTTCTGAAAATAAAGTTTCGAAATACCTTAATTGGTCTTTAAAATATTTTAAATGTTTAAGTTTGAAGTACGTGTAAATTGCACAAATTGCAAGAAAATATTTACTTCAGAATCTCCAATCAAGCTTTCATCAGCTGGATAAGCAAAACCTAATAAAAAAAAATATGGTTAAATTATGAAAAAAGAAAAAACATTTATAATTATCTGCATTTATAAATTTTTAGTCAATATACTTTATGATATATAAAAATAAGAGTAATATTAAAATATTTCCAGTTGAATAATGTCAGCTAAAAAAAACAACAACTTAAAAATGTGGGATTAAGCAGACATTTGAAGAAGAAAAAGTTTCTTTGCAGGTACATTAAAATCCTACATTGTTTTTAAGGTATAAAGCTGAAAAGTTAAAAATATAAATAAACGAATTTATTTAAAAAATGTGCAGTTTTCAAGAAAAGCTTTTAATGTTTCTTAGCCATTTTTTTATTTCGGTTTGAATAATTATTACATGGTTAATCACGTTTATGCTGACATGAATAGTTTACTTTAAAAGTTATTTATTATTTAATTTGTCATATTATTAAAAATTGCTTCTTCAAACGGATATTTTTAAATAAGATTTTGGATTATTTTTTATGTATTAAAGTTATATTTAAATATTTGCATATGAAAACCAGTTGAAAAGATAGAAAAATTGCTCAATATAATTATTAATTAAATATGTAACTGTAAATGATAAAATGACATGTTAAAAATAAAAAATATTATAATCATCTATAATATTATTAAATATAGCTCAAATAAATTATATGACAAATTTCTGTTATTCATAAATTTTGTAATAGTTGTAAGTTTATGGAAATAAGGCTAAGTAAATACGAAAGAAGGATGGAAAATATAGAGCATTTTTCATACTACACTATAAAAAAGTACTTAAAAATGAGTACCTGACCATACTCATATTTCTTTGAGTACAATTGCATCGTAAATGAGCGATGAAGTACTCAAATTTAAATAACTATACTTTCTCAAAAATGAGCAGTAAGATTTAATATTTATAATCTCAACTTTTGTTCAAGCCAAAGTTACCTGACAAATTTAAAATGGTGGTTCAGAAAATAGTTTTCCACATTATTTGATGTCGATTGTTCAAATAATACTGAGTTCTTACAACTCAATTATCTTACTTTCCATTCTTTTGGAACACCTTTATAACATTTCTTCAGTTTATAACTTCTTCACATAGCCCTGGTAGTTTAACAGATAAGGGTCTGGATTGAGGTGCCTGAAATTCTGGGTTCGATTCCTGGTAAGTCTTGGTTATAATTATCGATATTTAATTAAAATGATCTATGAAGGCAGCTTATATAGACTAACATCTTCTCTTTTTGTTAATTTTTATCCATTGTACTTATTTTTTAGTACATGTCTTTTTCATAATTGAAACTTATGTATTCGGGGCTATGATAAGCATCGAATGTACTGAAAAATGAGATTGCATTTTACTTATTTTTGAGTACATATTTTTAATAGTGTATGAATGCTTCTTAATGTTGTTAATAGTTAATACCCCAAACGGCCAACAAATTATACATAATTATGAGGCTGTTTCCATTGCAGTAGAATTTAAATAAATTATTTAGAAAAATTAATTTTATAATTATATTTACAATACAAATATTTATTTTCAATATAAATCACAAAATGAAGGATACGACTCACTTAAATATTTTTGTCCAAACGTTTTTTATTCAAAATTTTTTAAGTGAATAAAAAATATTAAAAAAGTTCGGAGAATCTTCATGTATATAGAAGTTTACCATATTCATAAACCGCTTCTCTTAACAATTAAATTGGGATAACGTGCGTTTGCCATAGACAACAACGCGAGTTGTCTCGGGTTAGTCAATTAAGCGGTTAAGATTTTTACTATCACAAATTTTACGTTGTTAATAATTATACGTAACGTTTGTAAACACAGTCTACATACGTTGATTATATCTTTCTTCCATATTTCCAAATTGCTAACACATGATCTAATTTGTAACTATTTCATGTTGTTTAATTGTTATATTAAACGCATTATAATTTTGCTTAACATTTAACAACGCTATTTTAATTGACTAATTAAACTTGCAACGCTATTTTAATTTCCATTTTTGTAAATGCTATTATTTCCGAGAATTTTTTAGAGATTGTTTTTTAAATTGGCTGGTGAATTTTTTATATGTACTTTTCATTTCATTCCGGCGATTATTTGCTAAAGACTTAATGTACTGAAATTTTAAGTACTAATCCCCTAAATCAATTGCACTCATACACAAATCTGTCATTGCATGTCTTTAGAGCTGTCAAATCTGTCATTAGTGCATTCATACATTTGATAATTCACCATGTCAATCAATAAATAAGAGAAACATAAACAGTAGAACACTTTATTACATATTGTGACACGTTGAAGCTGCATAGAATAAAGCGTTTCGATTTGCGGATGTAAATATATTATTGCATTAGAGCACAAATGTGTTAAATATATGTGTTTTTCTATGTTAATACATGTGCTTTAATTCATCGATATCTTTGTTTTATAAAAAAATATTTCAATAAATTTATTTCATTAAATCCTCTCTACATTTGTATTGTTTTTCATTTACTAAATATTTTATATACTCGGTTAAAATTGACGCCCAATAAAAATACTTGACCAACATATATTAATGCTTGTGGCCCGAATTTATTTGCCAGACACTAGTATTCTGGCCGGGAATTATTTATTTTTATTTCTGCATTGCAAATAATCACATTTAAATGTTATTTAATTGTTAATATTCATGAATAGCTTAAATATAACAATAAAATATATGATCATATATAGGAAATTGAATTGTCAGTTTTTGTATTCATTTTTATAATGTATTTCATTACATTCTAATATATTACATTCTCCTCATTAATTCTAATACATTACATCTTTAGTGCAGAACTTTTGAAAAGAAATACAAATACCACTATTATTGAAATATTATTGGGATAAATAAGTAATAAATCGGATATTATTGTAAATACATGAAATTATTGTATGTGTAAATATATGAAATTTAAACTAGCAAATCAGTTTTATTGCTTGTTTCAAAATATTTATCACATCCTGCTATATTTATGAATGCCAAAATAACAACGCATACATAAGGACAATTTTATGTTATTATGTCAATAGGTTTTCTTTTTAGATGCAATCATAACGTCTATAGAGAGTTAGTACATTATAAAATTAACGTCTTAGCATTTTCCATGGCGCAATAACACAAATCAAAATCGCATTATTTAGAGCTGCACAGCTTCATTGACTTGATCTCGCCGCAATATGAGATATCAACCCATGAGCATTTCATGTTTACTCAAACCTTTTGCAACCTTGATCTGTCACCCAGATTGATTAATTCATCTTCGCGGCCCAGCACACCGCAGCGGCGAGAAACATAAATACCAGGACCAATCGATAAGTATTGCAATGAAAAACCCACCTTGAGGCAGTAGCAGGGCAAAGCTACCGGCCATCAGCAGCGCAGAGAAGACATCTAACAGGAGATAGCTGCCCTTCATGGCGGGGCTGGTGTCTCGAAGAAAGAGGCCTTTTCTTTTAAAGAAGGGGGTCGACCGAAGTGAAGAGAGGAAGATAGGATAGATGCGGGGCTGAGAGAAGGAAGAGAAATAATGGTTCTCGGGATGTGGAGCCGATCCGGGGGAACTTGGGAAGAGTGTGACGTCAGTAGCTCCCCCCCTCTCTGCGATCAATATCAGGAACCATTTCTCAAGATGGCGCCTCACACGTGGATAGTCTGTGTGTGACCTTTAATTGAATTCATGGTGGGGGGAAGGGGTGCGTGTAGTTTTAATGAATATTGTCTGGTTTAGCTGTCTGGGGAAGTTGCGGGAGGGGGGGAGAAGGGGGCAGTTTCTTTTATAATTAAATTGGAAATGTAATGGGTTGTAGTCGAGTTTAAATGGAAGCAAAATTGATGTTCACAATGGGCTTTTTTATGTTCTAATTAAACTTGGTAATTAGATTGTCCTTTATTTGGGATTAGGGAGTATTATAATATTTTTTATATCTTCAAATTAATTTAAAACGAATAATATTTTAAATTAATGCATTTATATTTTTGAGTGAATACTTACTTTAAAAAATTTTTTAATACTTTTAAATTTTATCAAATTTTTTTTTTTTTGTAAATCAATACATTTAAGAATTTTTTATTGGGAATATTAACTATTTTGTAATATTTATTTTTATCTTCAAACTAATACTACTTTTTATAAATCAATGGAATTTCGGATATTTATTATAGTGAGTGTTCTTTTATTAAAATAATATATATATATATATATATATATATATATATATATATATATATATATATATATATATATATATATATATATATATATATATATATATATATATATATATATATATATTCAAATTTTATATAAAAAAAATAAAAGTACATGTAATAAATGTCAGTACAAGACATTTATTACATAATTACCACTATTAAAATAACATATCGTCGCCTCAGAGCAGCAGTAAGACATCTAAAAAAAATGAAAATGAGTTTTCGGTCTTGCTTATATTACCAAATGTGCCTTTATTTAGTGGAATACTCGGACATTTTTATGTCTTCTTTGAATTTCCTGAACTACAGCCTTAGATATTCACATTGAAAAAACAGCAAATTTTAAAATCAATTTTATAGGCAACTCTGTTTTTGCTTATATCCTACTGTTGCCCTGAGGCAACGATATGTACTCATATTAAAAAAAATATATATTATTTGTATAAATCTATACATTTAATAAATTTAACTTTGTGAATATTATTTGTTATAATAACGTTAATATATTAAAACTGTATATAAATAAATATTTTTATAATTCAATGCATTTCAAATATTTATTATTGTGAAAAACTTAACGAAACCGTGGAAGTTTAGATATGTTCGATCGTCGTTTCAAATTCGAGTTTGGTTCGTCGTTCTTAATTGATTTTGTGTGCATTGTTTAAGATTTCACATTCTGGGTATTGGAAAACACATGTTTGGTTTCATGCATTGCATTGCGGTTAAAGTGAGCCATTTAAAATTTCGCGATTTATATTACAGACTAGTTCGGATGTTTTGAGTTCTCATTACAATTTGATTTATCTATGGCTTGGAGGAAGAGTCAAGGATTTTTGTCGGACATTCTTGAGGATTCTGTGAATCATTAAATTATAGATACCAGTGTTTATACGATATTTACTGAATATGAATTCATTAACTTTTATCCACTCAAAAGTTTCTCTACAAGCTACAAAACATCGAATAATTGTTTTACTACTTTTTCTTAAAACTGGTAGACAATAACATGGTTTTTAGTTTGGAAAACGCCATTTTTTTTGTCATTACACTATTCTCTTTACTTGTAATTACAAAAAAATTATAATTTTTGAGGACCAAAAGAAGCGTCAAAGGATTTAGGGAACGAACAGAAAAGGGGATAACAGTTTTGTAAAAGGAACGGAAATATCAATGTGTTCTAATAGGGTTAAATACCATGAATTGGCCAATTGAAGATGATATTAGGTGGTCACGGGCGATGGCCATTGTTTGGCTGTGTCACATTTAGATGCATATTGGCCTAATAGAACATTTTTTTTCCCTCAACTACTTCACTTATACTTTAAACAGGTCTCTTAGCTTTAGTTGCAACAAACAAAGTAGTTAAAGCATAGCAAAGAGAATGGTTTATTTTGTGTAGTTAAATAGTCAAACAATGACAATTGCCCAATAATTTGTAAACATACTGCGAGTAGTATACTATTGATGGTCTCAGGGCTCAGATGGACTAGGGCTCATTTTACGCCACGCCACGTGGCATGAAAATGAATTTCGTAAATTGGGCCTGTGAATTTCGGAATTTGGCAATTTCGTTTCCCTATCGTTGTATGTTGTTGTCAATGGGGAGTGCGCAATGTGGATGGCAAATTCCGAATGTGGGACGCCAAGTTCGCAATGTGGGGTGCCAAGTTCCCAATTTGGAGGTCCAAATTCCCAATTCGGAGGTCCAAATTCCGAAATTCCTAAATTGGATTCATTTTTATGCCACGTGGCATGAGGACTTGAAGGTATCAAGTTGACAAGTGAACAATGTGGGGTGCCAATGTGTAGTGCCAAATTCCTAATTTGGAGGTCCAAATTCAGAAATTCCCAAGTTGGGTTCCTTTTTATGCCACGTGGCATGAGGACTTGAAGGTATCAAGATGACAAGTGCGCAATGTGGGGTGCCAAATTCCCAATTTGGAGGTCCAAATTCCCAATTTCGTAATTTGGAGGTCCAAATTCCCAATTTGGAGGTCTAAATTGAAGATTTTTTTTATTTTTTATATATTAACCAATTTAGTAAACATGAATTTAGGAAGAAGAACTATTATTACACTATTGAAATAGATACTCAAAAGTAAGTAAAATGTACTCACTTTTGAGTACATTATATGCTTATTATGGCACGAATACATAAGTTTCATTTTTGAAAAAAAAACATGTACTCGAAAATGAGTACATTGAGTAAAAATGAATAAAAAGAGCAGTTGCTTGCCTACATAGGCAGCCTTCATAAATCACTCTCAATTAATATCGACAATTACTATCAAGACTTATCGGGAATCGAACCCAGTTCCTCAGGCACCGCAGTCCAATGCCTTATTCGTTGTATTACCAGGGCGACGCGAAGAAGTTTTGAACAAAATAATTGTTATAAAGGTGTGCCAAAAGAATGCGAAGTAAGATAATTGAATTGTAATAATTCAGTTCCATTAAAGCAATCGACATCAAATAATGTGGAAAACCATCTTCTGAACAAATATTTTAAGTTGTCAGGTCACTTTGTTAAGATGACTTGAACAGAAGCTGAGATTAGCAATATTAAATCGCATTTCTCATATTTGAGAAAGTACGATTACTTAAATTTGAGTACGGCATTGCTCATTTACAATGTAATTGTACTAAAACACCGAGTAGGTTTAAGTATTCATTTTTCAGTACCCTTTTTTTTACAGTTTAAATTGTAAACTGTTGATATTTATTGAAAGCGATTTATGAAGTTAGCTTATGCAAGTTAGCATCTGCTCGTTTTATTCATTGTGCTTATTTTTGAGTACATTTATTTTTCAAAATTGAAACTTATGTATTCGGAGTCGAATGTAATTAAAAACGAGTGCATTTTACTTATTTTTGAGTAACTATTTTTAACAATGTAATACTATGTAATTTGGTTGTAAAGAATTTTAAATGTAATTTAAATGTTGTTAATTGTAAGTAAATAAATGTTTTGTTTATGAATCTCTCCAGTATAAAGGAATACATTAAAAAAATTAAATGAAATGTAAATTTTTTATTTTATTTTTAAATGATACTTGAAGGACAGATGTTTTGAATAACGCCAGATTAGCGCTGCACAATGGAACATTGACGACGATTTAGAATCTATCTCAATCGGATTTGAGTCACGGCAGATTTGATGTGCACCAGCTCCCTCAACACGGCAAGTTTTTTGTTGTAAGGTTTGGGATCGAACACGAGATCGTTTAATCCGGATACCTTGATAATCCGGCTATCACGGTTCTTTTTTGAACAAAAAATATAAAAAAAAGGTAATTAAAAATGAGTACATGAACCTACTTGTATTTCTTTAAGTATTATTGCATCGAAAATGAGCGATGGCGTACTCAAACTTAAGTAACCGTACTATCTCAAAAATTGAGCAATGTGATTTAATATTGCTAATCTCAGCGTCTGTTTAAGCGATCTTAATAAAATCTGACAACCTTAAAATAGTAGTTCAGAAGATGGTTTTCCGCATTCGATTGATGTCGATTAATCAAATAGAAATTGAGTTATTGCAACTCAATAATCTTACTTCCCATTTTTAGACACACCTTTTTTAATATTTATTCTGTTTATAAATTCTTAATGTCGCCCTGGTAGCTTAACGGATAAGGCACTGGACTGCGGTCCTGACGCTATCTGGGTTCGATTCCCCGATGATTGGATAAGATGGATTGAACAGAATTTGAGATTAGCAATATTAAATCACATTTCTCATATTTGAGAAAGTACGATTACTTAAATTTGAGTACGACATTGCTCATTTCCAATGTAATTGTACTAAAAAAAAGCGAGTAGGTTCAGGTATTCATTTTTCAGTACCCTTTTTTTTATAGTTTAAATTGTAAACTGTCGATATTTATTGAAAGTGATCTATGAAGGCAGCCTATTGAGACTAGCGCTTCGAAGTTGCGATGGATTTCTATGAGGCGGGCGAATCCATTTAAACCATGGGTGTTTGCGCAGTAGAGTAGCCGCGATGCTTGAAAGATAAAATGTAAACAAACAAATGTACACTCGTTTTAGATGTATCGGTTTTCAATTGATTTCAGCGATATTTTATTGATGGCATTTCATGTTTTCTCTTTCGCCTAATTCACACGCGTTTTAGACTTTCAAATTAAATGTAAATTAGATTTCTACGCCATATTTTGTTATTTCTCAGGCTTTTTTTAATGTCTGAAAATTATACTCCTTCTAACTTAAGACTTGTTCTATAAATTATACTAATGTAAAGTCTGTCTTTAACATTATGCAAATTATACTTATTCAAAAACAATTTTTAGCATTGAAATTTTTTTTAAAGAAATACATATGTATTTCTTTAAAAAAAATTAATCTATTAGAAAAGATCTCTTAATATTGTGAGATAAATTGATTGCTTGTGTAAAAGTGTTTATGCAAAGTGTTAAAAAAAATATTGTAGGCATCAAATGCACAAAATATAAAATTTTATTTATAAATATAAATTTATTTTATCAGTGAAACATGAAAAAAATACAAGTTTAATTTCCCTTTGTTAAATCTTTATTAAAAACATCCATTAACAACGCATTTAAAATATTTGTCATTTCCTTTGTTAATTTGGACAAAATTACCCTGATTACCTTTTAATGGGCATATATAAGTAAAAGTTTCAAAATTCTTGCATTCGACACTAAATCAAAATAACATTGTAACATAAATCGATAATATATACAAATATTACATATATGAATATTAACTTCCAAGACCACCTTCTGATACATCAAAAACGAGTGCACATTTGTTTGTTTACATTTTATCTTTCAAACATCGCGGACTCCGTGGTTGAGCCTCAACTGCGCAATCACCCATGATTTAAATGGATTCGCCCGCCTCATAGGAATCCATCGCAACTTCGAAGCTCATTTTTACTCGTTGTACTAATTTTTGAGTACATGCCTTTTCAAAATTGAAACTTATCTATTCATAGCCATTATAAGCATCAAATGAACTCAAAAATGAGAGCATTTTACTTATTTTTGAGTACCTATTCTTAACAATGTAGTATTGATATTGTAATATATAATGTAGAAAATATATATAAATGTAATAAAATCTTTTATGAAAAAGGTAAAACTATAAAAACGTGTGTTAAAAATTATCACATATAGCGAAAATATAATGAAATGAAATAAAACAACAATTTGTGTAAATACAACACCGCCTATATTGAAAGAACCCCGGAATAAAAATATCTCCTTTGTTCAATTCTGATATTGAACAAAACCTCTATACTCTCCCGGTTTCAAAAGACATTCTTCTATGCTATAAATACCCTTCTATCGCTGTTTTATGTTTGAAAGATGTTTTTGTTTTACAGATCTGTGTTATGAATTTCCGTCTGGAGCTTCTTGACATCATATTCCCTGTGTTCTTCGTTACTATGGTTACCAAGAGTATTCTTTATCAACGACAGCATCCTCTGCTTTTGATAGAGAATCAATACTCGTGTCTCTCTTTTGTTGGGTAGGTGGAAAGAACACAATGCAAAAGACATTGAAAACGGGTTCTTGGCGTCGATTGGGGTTTTATTTCGTGTGAAATATAGGGTATTATCTATAATTGGTGGGTTATTATATGTGGTAAAATACTTTAAACATACGGGTTTTATAAAAGTATTGTTGTTTATTGACTAATAATATAAGTACACTATGAGAAACCTAAATCGTTTTATAATCGTTAAAAAATTTCAATGTTTATTTAACAACTGTTTATTTGTTATTTTAGAATATTTAATTAAAGTGTGTTTATTCTAAATAAAGGTTGTATCCAAATTAGTAAGGCGATTGGCTTTGTTTGTTTGTACACATACGCGTAATAAACTATTATTTTGCGCAACTGATTTGTGTCCACTCTGTATGCCGATAAAAGTAATTATACAGGATGGACACAAGTTAGTTGGGGAAGGTGAATGGTTACGAGCATATTATGTATAACTGTATATTATTCATTATCATTATTCATTATCATTATTCATTATCATTATTCAGTATCATTATTCATTATCATTATTCATTATCATTATTCATTATCATTATTCATTATCATTATTCATTATCATTATTCATTATCATTATTCATTATCATTATTCATTATCATTATTCATTATCATTATTCATTATCATTATTCATTATCATTATACATTTTCATTATACTTAACACTAGAACGACGGCAGTTTCGGTATACCTAGAACGACGGGATGGGTCAAATTGACCCAGAGTACAAAAATCCATGTTTAAGTTTTAAAAATATAACTTTTTTTTTCAGTAATGACAATTATATCATTGACAGTAATATTAAGAGTACAAAATAGAATTTTTAAATTATAAACCTTAAAAATAAACAAAAAATTATGTTTAAAAACTGTTTACACTATATTTAATTTGAACTGTTTTGAGGCATTTTGTCATTGATGTTTAAATTAATTATTCATTATTTACAAGTTATTATCAAGAAAGTGTTCGTACATATACTACACAAAGTTGCGGCAACTTTTTTTTACGTAATTTGTGCACTTGTTACACATCGGAACAAATATCAACTGTTTTGTTTGCACACTTAGAAACTTGACTTCGAACTCTTTTGCGTGCTACTGATGGTACTCACTTGTTTCTGTAAATCTGAATTATTCTTTTTACGAGTATACTCAATATAAGGATGGCGAAGCTCATCAATAAGTTTTTGGATAAATTTTTGCATCGAAAGCTTTTTACCGATAACTCTTTTATACAAAATTCAGGAATTTATTTAAGCAAGGTCTAGAACATTGTTGAACAGGCACTGGCCACCTTCTCGATGTTGCATTCACCAAGTATTTTCGTGCATTTGACAGCAATCTTCTACACTGAATTTTGTAGAATTGTAAAACCACATTGTCTATGGAAATTTTTTTGGCCCGTTATCGTCAACATAAACTGTGGGGTGAAATGAACTGAGTAACATGACATTCTTATTATTTTCCCCTTGGTAAACTGCCATAGTAGTTGTACTATCATTATGTTTCAGTAACAATGTTTCGACAATTATGTCTTCATTTGTTTTCACTATTTCAGGCAATAAACTTTCGATTCCACCTTACAGTACCTATCAAACTGATGTTCTTTGCTTTTAAAATTTCCGATAGTTTCAGTGTTGTGAAAAAGTTATCAGTGGTGACGTTCCTTCCTTAGTTTTCAAAAGGTTTCACTAAACGTAAAACGACGTGTTTCGCGAGTTCTAGATTTGCAAGACGTCTTTACCTAAATATGGAATGCCATTTATTATGTATTTAGTATCAACATCAGCTGCAAGCCACAACTTAATTCCAAATTTATATGGTTTGTTAGCCATGTACTGTGTAAATACACATCTGGATTTTGTAGGAAACAGTTGCTCATCAACTGTTATGTATGAAACCTTGATTTCTTGATTGTTTGCACTAGAAACGTTTCAGTTTCACTAGAAACGTTTTCATTTCTACTACATGCAATAGGTAATTCGCAAGAATCAGATAAATTGCCATTATTATCTGAAGATGAACTTTTAGTATTTGAAGGCACAAATTCTTCATCCCTAGAAGCAAACTCTTTATTTCTACATTTTTCGGATTCATTTTCCGACAACTGTTGAAAGTATTCTAATGTTTCGCTAACAGTAAGTTTCCGAGACATTTTACTCAAGCTTTATCCTATCTGTACTTATTCAGATGCAGTCCTGTCTCCATCAGGGAAAAAAATGCCATCTCCGCTTTTTCTCATATAAAAACAGTTTGAACGAATGAAAATCCAATATTGTTCGACCAGTGACATTATATATGTAGGTCAAGGTCACTCCCCCCTGGATGAGTCAAGCCGAATGCGCACGACATGGGTGCAATGTGTTTTAGTTCTATAAATCGTTGTTATCTGCTTTCTGTATAGGAAAAGGGTGTTTGGGTCAAAATGACCCATTCAGTCGTTCTAGGTATAAGTGTTAAAAACACCAACTATAATAACTGCCAGACGAATAATATATTTTCAGGCTATTATATGCATGACTTTAGGAAAAGTCAAGGAATTTCAATTAATTCGGCTGGTAAGTTTTTGAGAAAAACAGAAACGAAATTAGATTTGGGTCAAATTGACCCACTTCGTCGTTCTAGTGTTAATCATTATTCATTATCATTATTCATTATCATTATTCATTATCATTATTCATTATCATTATTCATTATCATTATTCATTATCATTATTCATTATCATTATTCATTATCATTATTCATTATCATTATTCATTATCATTATTCATTATCATTATTCATTATCATTATTCATTATCATTATTCATTATCATTATTCATTATCATTATTCATTATCATTATTCATTATCATTATTCATTATCATTATTCATTATCATTATTCATTATCATTATTCATTATCATTATTCATTATCATTATTCATTATCATTATTCATTGTACTCGTTCAAACAATAACCGTTGTCATTTGAGGCTGTGAGATTGAGTTGTGACTAAAAGTTACAAATTTAAATTTATAATTGTTATAAAGAATATCACTGCTAAGATTTCTTTTTACAATTTCCCCTTAATTAAAAAAGCATGAAATTTGTTAATTTGGTGTTAAATAAGGCAGATATGAACTCAATTATGTTATTTTATTGAAGGAAGTCGACAAATCTATCACTTTCATATTTCACGTGAGCCATTGTGTTAGGAGCTTGTTCGATTCTTGAACTAGCCTAATTTTTCAATCTAAAATGGTACTAAATATTGATTTGTATTAATTTTTTATGAATAATTATAAAAATAATGAATAATTATAATGAGCATGATAATGAATAATTATAATCAGATTGATTATGATTATTTATAATAAGATTGATAATGAATAATTATAATGAGAATTATAACAAATAATTATAATGAGATTAATAATGAATAATTATGATGATAATTATAACAAATAATTATAATGAGATTAATAATGAATAATTATAATGAGAATAATATAAATAATTGTAATAAGATTAATAATGAATAATTACAAAAATAATGAATAATTATTATGAGATTGATAATGAATAATTATAATAAGAATTAGAACTAATAATTATAATGAAAATTAGAACGAATAATTATAATGAGATTGATATTGAATAATTCTACTGAGAATAATAATGAATAATTGTAATAAGATTGATAATGAATAATTACAAAAATAATGTATAATTTTAATGATAATTATAATGCTAATGAATAATGACAATTATTAATGACAATGAATAATGACAATGAATAATGATAATGAATAATGATAATGAATAATGATAATGAATAATGATAACGAATAATGATAATGAATAATTATAATGATAAGGAATTAGAATAATTATTATGATTGAATATTTTATTATTAGCAGTATTTCGTTGATAAAAGGTGGCAGGAGGCTAAAAATTGAGTTGTAAGAATAGAATATACAATAACAACAAAAGCACAACATTTACAAAATTTTGAATGAGTTATTTTAGAAATTAAAGCGCTATTATATATCAAATAATCATGCTTTTTCATTCTGCATTTTTGGCCCCGAAATTAGAGATCTTTTTGTATCCAGATGAGCGTCTTTATTTGTGTGTCAATAAAGGTATTTTCATTAGTAGATGTGCTATTATATGTGAATTTGGGAACTTTATTTTAACCATTTTCAAGCGTCATTATATGAAGAAAATATTCATTTTTTATTAATTAATATATGTTAACATTTATAGACTGTGAGAGGGTTTTTCTTCAACTGGGGGATGGTTTTTGATGAAAATAAGACAAGTAACCTATGGGTAATTTGAGTCAGTTTTTGTCCTATTGAATGTGATATAAGAAAAGTTCTTTTATCAGTTGAACTGTCATTGCACATTAAGTAATGACTGTTTATTAATTGATGATGCGTCATTAATGCATTACTGAATAGTTGCCATCCCATTAATGAAAAAGTTATTAATAGTCAAGTAAGAGATGTTTTTCTCCTCGTAATGCATTATTTCTGGTGAATTAAATGCTGAATTATTCATTAATTCATGTTTATTATGGATGTTATTTTTATGATGAATGGAATTTGAAATATTTCAACTGATAAACGAAAATAAAATAAAATATTTCCCCTAATTATTTTATAATTATTTATTTTATAAGAATCCAATCTTAAATGTCACATTTCATTTGAACTAACTTTAAACTTATGATTTGTTACTCATTTTCAGGCTTTTTAATTCATGGAAAGCTGCTCGTAAAATAAATACAACAAGCTTACTTCGGTTTTTTTTCGTTTTTTTCTTCAGAAATATGTTATTTAGTTATTTGATCTATTTCAAGAACAAATAATTTTGTTAAGAAAAAAACTATTTTGAACGTTTTTTTTTTATTATTTTTAAAGTTATTTAAAAATTGTGAATGCGATTGTACTGTGAATCATAAGAATGGATAAAAAGAAAACGTAATATGGAAATGTTAAAAGAGAGATAAAATTGAAAATATTCCAATGGAGCTGAAATAAAAAGAAATGAACATTTTTCATCCAAATCCCAATGGGATTTCGACACTGCATCCTCCACTTGAATACAAATCTCATAAAAGTTGGGTAAGACTTAAGGAGATACGGTACAACTTTATATATACACGCACAAATTCTATGATTGTAAAAATTTTGTTTTCAAAATTTAAACTTTTAAATTTTTATAAAGTTATTTTTTAAGTGCTAAGGATTTTTAAAATATTTATAAAAAAAATTCACAGTTGCTTTGAACTATAATACATAAAAATGGGGCATTAAAATTGAGTATGCTACATGTATTTGATTTTTATATAAACAGTTATTAATAATAATACAAAATGTTTCCTTAAAACTCAATTTTTTTTACTTTAGTAATTAATTAAAATAAAAACCTACTACTCATGAAGCTAATTCGCATGCCATTTTATAATATACACATATTTTACAATATACTTAAAAGTTATACACATAAAAAATTATTAATAAAAAAAGCTTTAGCGTTTCGAAAGATTAATATCGAGTAATAACACAGAGAAAAAAATTTTAATTCCTAGAAAAACATAATACAATAAGTATCATAGAAACTAAAATAACTCATTAAAAAACGTAGAAACAGTTATAGAATTTTGAAAGCATATTTAGTAGATTCTTAGCTATATTTTTAGTAGATAAAAAAAAATCGTGAATTTTACAATTGTTTGGGTACTGCGAGGATGACTATACGGCAATAGCTCAATTGCGGCTGAAGGGTGCCGGGTTACAATATTCTCAAAGAAGAAAACAATTGTTTATCGCCCAGACAAAAGGTTGCAATAGGCCGCAATTGGAA
The DNA here is from genome assembly GCA_963932185.1 of Troglohyphantes excavatus. Taxonomy (NCBI): domain Eukaryota; kingdom Metazoa; phylum Arthropoda; class Arachnida; order Araneae; family Linyphiidae; genus Troglohyphantes; species Troglohyphantes excavatus. The sequence continues at coordinate 24,035,591 of OZ010675.1, read as the reverse complement.
CTTTCCGGACTATACATAAAGCATTTCTGAAGAAACTAAATGTTTAAAATAATTCTTTAGATTCTAGAATTGAATTTAAATACACTTCAAAATTTAATAACTTCTGTTTGTCTTTTAAAGTTAATGAATTAGGAGTAAAATAAAGAAATATCTATAAATGTTTTTTTTATTATTCTTAACTAATATAAATTTACAATAATTTATGTTAACCAATGTAATTTTTTTTATTATTCTTACCATCTAATATATCATTTGATATTATTAGTGAAGATATTTTGTTACATTTATTATAAAAAAGTAATAAATAATTGTTTAGAATTGTAATTATTTTAGTGATAAAAGTGATATTATCTGTGCTGTGGAGGATCTAGAATTTGTTGTAGGTTAAAGCTGGGGATACCTTTTACAAAATTGGCAAAAGTTTAGATTACTTTTTAATTTAAATTATTAATTAAAATACTAATCAAACAATTTTATAATTGCAAATTTAATATTTTTATTAATCTATAATATTAAAATATAGAGCCCGTCTGTGTGTCTGTAGTACGTAAAACACTATCTTCCATTTCCCGGACATGTCTGAAAATTAATATATGGATAATATTCAACCTCAAATTGTGCACATGAGTCTTGAAATTTTAAATTTCCGTTCATAACTATTTTATAATTTTTTGTTTTGAATGGCAATTAAAAAATAGCATTTATATTGTTATAAAATCATAAGATCTTGACTACAATGAAATACTTTAAAATAAATTAATATTGCTTTAAACAATCGAAAGTTGGCTATTAAAAATTGTTTTGCCGAAATCGGAAAGTTCCAATTGCGGCCCATGGCAATCTTTTGTCTGGTCGATAAACAATTATTTTCTTCTTTGAGAATATTGTGAGCCTGGCTCCATTCGGCCGCAATTGGGCTATTGCCGGCGAAATAACTGTTTCTAATAATTAGTCTTCAACGAGAAAACCAACGGAAAAGCTAACATTCTGAGATGTACCCGGACATGTGTGAAAAATTTAACTTTCGGGAAAATAATAGAGAAGGAATAGAGAGTGAGAACAAACCAATGGGATAATTTTTTTAACAACTAGTGGTAAAAGAAGTTGTTGAAATATTATTTGGAAATGTCTTTTATAATCATTGAATTTTTGAGATTTAATCGTGTCCAGTCTCCACGTTGTGGTTTGGTGTGTCCAGTAATGAAATCTCATCTCTTTTAAGGAATAGCCCGTTCTATTTCAATGATAAATATATTTCAACCTTTAATTACTTGTAATTAAGGTTTATAATATTTTATAGGTTGTAATGTGAGTAATGTTCTTAATATGGTAGAAGTATGGGAGAGACATATTTGACTTTTTTATTTTAATTTTGCAGATTTCATTAAAAAATTTTTCACATATGTGTGCAAAGCATATTAACAAACTTACAAAATCAAACAATAAAAAAAATATATAATTAATTTTAAAAACAAAAATTTACAAAAAGTGACCTTTCTTATTTTCAAAATAAACCAAGAAAATATTTTCTGAAAAGCTATAATTTTGTGTTTTTGTAAACAAAAGAATTTGTTTAACAAACTGTAATTACAGATTTTTTTTTGTTATTTGCAAAAGAATTTTTTTGAAAAATAATTTTAAAAAAAATCAATAATTTGACTGGTCAAACTATTTGGTAAAAAATACTAAAACTTATATAATTGACATATTATTAATCCTTAAAGACGAATAAAAGTAATATGTTTGAAATTACACTTCAGAAAATTTGAAGCAGTTTCTTCAAACAGATATGAACTTATATCAATTTAAATTTGAACAAACAGGAAAAAAGTAATCGCTAAGAAAAATGTGTTCAAAGTTACATATTCAGACAATCTTGTATTAAATCTTAATATCTTCATTTGCAAGAATTAATTAGTTGTACTTAATGTATAAATATAATTTTGGTGTCGTTTGATTCAAAGTAAAATGAACAATATTTTAAAACAATAAAATATTTTTGATGATTTTGTGTCATATACACCCTTAACACGTTTATTGAAAAAGCAAAATGTTAGGTGTTAAATAAATATATTAATCTATATGATAGCCTACGATATGAGATACAATACGCAAATTAAAGGTTGGAAAGTTAAAGGATAAAAAAAGCTAAAGGTTAAAGAAAGTTAAAGATTAAAGAAAGTTAAAGGTTAATAAATAATAGAGTATAATAATACATTTAACATTTTCAACAGATATTTGAAAAAAATTACAAAAAAGTCAATAGGTTTCCACAAAAAGGTAAATTATATAACAGCTTTATAATTTAAGTAATTGTAATTTAAAAATATATGATAATTTTTCTTAGATGTAAAATCATGACCAAAGAAATAGCCCACTGTGCAGCTCTAGTGCGACGTTATCAACCAAACCAACCAACCAACCAACCAACCAACCAACCAACCAACCAACCACGACCAAAGAAACGGGCTATAGCCCTTGTAAGCCTCAAGATCAGGCACGTAGGTATATATTTTTCATGGGGGTGGTTCAGTAACTGAGCAACGGAATTCTTTATGCTGCTTACCCCCCCCCCCCAAATTAACAAACTCTTCCTACCCCCCCCCCCCATTTTTATAAACTTATGAATTTTTATTCAAGTAAATAGAAATACGTTGGCCTATAAATATCGACACAGCAAAAGTTATAATTTTTCATGAAATCATTACCAATATCAGTCATTAAATATTTTTAAAATTAGTAAATATCATTGCCTGATTATGAAATAAATTTAGAGAAAAAATTTAAATTTTAAGATTCCTTGTTTAGAATACTATATTACTTTGGTTACAATTTGTTTATACGGCACCGTTTCACGAACTTTTCCCTTTGTCACCGAAATTCAATTGCTATATAATGAAACACAATAACGTCATGTTACTCTTAGTTTGAGAAAAAAATGACCTCAAATCATATACCAGATTTTCCCTCATGCAACTCAACAAGAAGTATTATACTAGAAATTGGAATTTTTTTTAAAAAATAATTTTTAATTTTTTTTTCTTTCTAGTTTTTAAGATTTTCACAGTAATTCGATTATTAATTTTTTCCCTTGACTTTCAATGGGAGGGGTTTGAACCCCCTGAATCACCCCCTTAACTTACATGCCTGCCCAAGATGCGCCCTTGTGTACATGACGTGCTTTCTTCGCCCCACTTCACACTTAAGCTTACGACAACAAACACATATTCGTCTATGAGCGCTTTTACACATGTAAAGTGTAAAACAATACCTGTGGACCACTCTTTTCTTCTGCGGTTGAACGATGAAGTGGCCCGGTCGAAGTATTTTCTCCACAAACCTGTTTGACGTACGGAAGAAAGCAACTCGAGGGTTACCAATCGTGACGTACGAATGCCGATATTTCAACCCAAATATTAAGATGAAAACTCGCCAAATAATACTAGATAGTGGTTAATGAGTGTTTTATAAAGGTAGTTCAATATGGCGATTTTGGAACCGGTTCTTTAAAAACTTTCTACTGTTGATTTATATTTGTGACATTGAGTTGTAGGAATTTTTGACAATTCTAATGAAGATAGTGTTCTATTGAAGAATTTGGGGATCTCATAAAGATGTCTTAAATTACTTAAATATTTTCATTCGGTCAATTTTTTTTCAGTATAATATTTTATTAACGTTGAAGACATACACAGGGATTTTTTAAAATGCTAAAATTGTGACGCTTAGAAAGTTTTGACAAAAGTTGAATACTTTTTTCCAAATTTGCAGTTGCAATTATTTGTAAATCTATAGAACTTAGATTATAATCTCGTACTAAAGTATTCGAAGGGTATAATCAACATTTTGTAAAGTTTTAAGATTATTTGACAAGTTGTTTTTGAACAATTTCTCCTCACTATGATACTTTTTGATAATAGGCATTATAATTGCATTTTGTAAAGGGACATTTTTAAAAACCCTTAAGTCAGGAAATTACATAGATAAGCTTTCATTCTAAACGATTTAATTAGAAATTATAGAGTGCATATTATTTTATATTTATAACTTGTTTTGTATGTTGTTAGTTTTGGGTACGTGGAACACATCTTTTATTTCCTTTAAAAAACTACTTAATTTTTAATTGAAGACAATATTAATTTTTGAGGAATTATAGTTATTTTAATAGCAACAATTTTCTTATTTTACATTTAACGTGTCCCTTTATCAGGGGCAGCTTAATGTCCAAGCAACACAAGATATCGTGGTTTGGGGAGACAAACTAATGAAGGTGCCAAATTTTTGTTAAAAAACGATTTTAGTTGAAAAATTGCAGTTAATATTTGGCTTTTTAAAATTAATATTAAAAAAAAAATTTCCTTGCATATTGTATTTAAGTAATTTTATTTCAATTGAAGTTACGCAACCTTATCTGTATATTATTTTTTTAAGAAGGTTATATGTTATTTTTGACAACATTTATTTGACACTGAATACTAATAATTTCAACCAAATTTCGAAATTTCGCACTTTAGTGACATAAATATAATATTTTAAATTGACAAATTAAAAAAAAATCCTATATTAAAAACCGAATCCGATTTCTCAAATCTCCCATAAAAATATATTTGCTTAATCGGGGCGCCAAAATAATTTTCACTTGTGTCACAGGCATTCTTTGAACAGCCCCTGCCCCTTGTGTCTTATTCACTGACCAAATACAAGTCGAAATATCTTTTTTTTTGTTACAAGGCAGATAAAGTTTGAAAAGTTGCAACCTTCCTCGACATAAAACTTCATTTTCACCAGACTTGGCGATCATGGTCCAGTGACACAGCGCGTGGAGGTAAAAATTAGGTCACGGCTCTCCAGATGAAGTTTCTTTGTAAAATCACAAACACCCATTGGAAATAAAGTCGGAAATGGTGTTTTAATTCGGCCAAATAACACAAAAATGTATGGTATAGAAGGTATTTGACGATAAAAGATGAATGCTTTCGGTTCTCAGTGCGAAGTAATGTTTCAGAGGTCATCAGCTGTCAGGTGAAATTTATATAAAATATACTTTTGAAACGACGTGATTTATAGAAATATTTTCAGGTAAGAATTATGCTCTATTTTTGATTCGGATCAAGTTTATTTCTTCATTTATGTAAAAGTGTTTGTTATGAAGTTGATTTAACCCTATCCAGTCCTTTGATTGTATTTTTTCGAGTTCATTATAATCATTAGGTTCAGTTAGTATTATTATAAGCATAGCAATAAAATATATTCAGCAGAACTGGAGGGTTTACTTGATCATTGTCAATCCAAATGAGATGTACAGTATCATTAGACCAGCGTTTCCTAACTTTTAGGTGGCCGCTAGCCCCCCCCCCCCTTCAATTAACAGTAAAAGTGGTTGGGTAGCAAGTATAAATGTAATTCGTAATTCAGATACTAAATTTAATTCAGATCTTATACACAATATGTTTCACTAAATTTACTAATTAACAAATAAAGTTATTTAACCAAAATTTTGTTTCTTTCTCTAATTAGAGTTAGTTTTTGAAATCAATGAAACCAGGTTAATTTATATGATTTGAAATAATAATGAAGACATTTCAAATAATAATGTTGAGAAAGTATGGAAATGAGGTACCAATGCACTAAATTTTATTTGTTGCATAGGAAACATTTATTTCTTTATTAGATAGTTTTGGGAAAAAAAGAATAAATCAACAGCAATGCCCGATAATATTAAAAAAAAATACTTATTGATTAGACAAAAGTTCCACAGACCACTTATGATCTTCTTAGGGACCACAAGTGGTCCAGGGACTACGGGTTGGGAACCACTGCATTAGACAGTGGGTCGTAAACGGTTAATAATGTAAATATATTAGTATAGTAATGCATATTAATATAAGATTGTATATGAAACATTATAAAGGGATTTGATATGCTCTCGAATCAGAAAAAAAAGTTTATAATTTTATATTCAGATTATAATATTTATTTTTATTAATTTGTAAATAATTAAATTATAAAAAAATTCGAATTTTAGTTATTACATTGGTATAAAAATAAGTAGTTTAAGTTTCAAAATGTTATTTTGATTCTAAATGTCAAAAAATATTACTGTGAGAGATTAATTTAATAAGAACATGAATGTTTTCTAGATTTTATATATTAGTGTGCTAATTTATATATTTTAAAAGCATCATAAAACTAAGAGTTTAGTACTTTTATAATTTTTTTATACACTATATTAAGGGTATTGTCTGGTTGTAAAAGCGGCGTGTTCGTAATCGGAGGATTGCGAGGTCGTACTTCATTGTCTAACCGAAAAACACCGTGCTGTTTCGGTGTCTTCGTCATCTGATCATGGTTCAAAATTACGAGGCACTGTTACTGGGTCTTTCCTTTGGGAGAGACCCAGAACTGTCGCCGATTCCCCGGTGTATAGGTCTAGGTCTTTCCACCAACCAACATTTTAGTAAAACTGACTGTTTTTGACGTTCTACATTGCATGTGTCTATTGTCCAAAGTATTCATATCTATGTCGGGTGTGCGGATGCCAACTCAAATGTTGTCCCCGTCATCTGACTGTGGTGCAAAGTTATAAGACAATGTTCCCAGATCTTTTTTCAGGATATATCCGGACAGTCGCCAATAGCCCATTGTGCAGTTCTGTCTAGTGAGATGTTAATTAAAAAAAAGCCAACGAAATGAATTGTATATGCGATTCATGGCCCCCAGTTGCTCAGTGGATAAAGGCGTTCGGCTAGTAATCGGAGGATTGCGAGTTCGAGCCCGACTGATGGACCTGACAAAGAAAAGTAAAAATGTAGTGATCTTGCGATCGGAGGGTTGCCAGCTTCGCTACTAAAATACTAGAAAGTCGTCTAAAAATATTAAAAAAATTATACTGGCGTGTATACAGTTCTGATGCACGATAAATGTGATCGGAGTCCAATGTCCTGAAGCCTATTGAGGTTGTGTCGAGTGCCAGCTCGGGTGTTGTCCTCGTCATCTGACCATGGTTCAAAAATACGAGGCATCGTTCCCGGGTCTTTTCTTCGAGATAGTCGCCAATAGCCCACTGTGCAGCTCTAGTGCGACGTTAATAAATTAAACCAACCAAACCAGAACTACACAATGGGCTATTTGTGATGGCTTGTGATCAATACAGAAGCAAAGAAACAGGAACACTGCTGCGTAAGTTTGAGTCACAGTCATATGACGTGGACAACTTCTGAGCTGACTTATCGAAATAGATTTATAGTGGTCCCTTGGTTGACCTTGTCAGGAACCGAACTCGAGATCTTCCGATGAGGTGCTGCGATACTGAACTCTCGATACAATACTTTATCTAGATAACATACAAGTTCTTTTGGCATTTGATTATTTATGTAATTTAATGTGTTGCTTAGATTTATGTAATTTAATGTGTTGCTTAGATTTATGTAATTTAATGTGTTGCTTAGATTTATGTAATTTAATGTATTGCTTAGATTTATGTAATTTAATTACGCAAGTTATTTACGAATGTTATTTAAATATTTTGAAAAAATGTTCTCTAAAATTAATTGTATGTTTTACTTGAACAATGACAATATTCTTACTTATTAAAGCAATTTTTATTCGTTGGGGTTTTATTTGATCCCCAATAAGATTTAAGTGAATTTTTTTATTGTTCTGCATACCGTACAATCAGATGAATAGAGGCAGTCTCGAAATTACCAGCCATATCATCATCCTCATCATCTGACCATCGTTCAAAAATACGGGGCATCGTTTCCGGGTCTTTCCTTTGAGATAGGCCCCGAAACGTTGCTACTGTTCAGCTCTAGTGCGACTTTCATTAATTAAACCAAAACCCCAACCATATCAAGCCTTATTTCTTGTACACTTAAAATCATGAGTAACACCTTAAAAGTTCGGTATAGGCCTGAATTATAAACCTGACTTAATGACTTAAATATTTCGATTTTTGACTTTGAGGGTATAAAAAAAAAACTAAATGTATGCCTCTATTCACCCGAAAAGTGACAATGTCATTATAATAAATTCCTAATAAATTAACAGAAAATGATAAAGATATACTTACAGATTCTAAAAGGAATGAGTTTGGGTGAGGTCGAGCTAAAAATCCAGAAACGTATATTTTAAACAAGTGTTGTAAATGAGGTTATCTAATCAGTGATGCCGGGAAGACAGTTTATAAGCTGTGCATATAAACTACCTCTGACGTCACAGTTTGCGGCATTTTTAGTCCAATGGTGAATTAATTTGATCTTCGAATAACGGAGATTAAATATATTTTTTTTCTAGATTTTTGCATTCGACAGGTAACGTTATAAGCCACAAATTTTTCCGTAAAACTGTTCTATTCACACGAATCTACGGTACCAATATATTAAAGCAGTGGTTATCAATTTTTCGATGGCCACAGATCATCGAGCTGAAAGTATGATCAACTTTTGATAATACTAAAGAAAATGGGTACTAAACATAAATTAGACATTAAATGTATTTATAACATACTTTTTAATTTTTATTATTTTAATGTAACTATTTGTATATCTTTCTGTAAAAAGAACACAATAAAATTCTCCTGGAAATGTCTAAATTAGAAAATAGAACTTCGTTTAAAAAAAGATTAAAAAAAACAACTGGGGTTAGAATGCAATTATTTACTGAATTATAAGCGATATCGGCAAACGTAGTTAAAGTTGTATAAAAATTTACTTATCAAACAAACACATGCGTTAGACAAAAATATTTATTTAATGGTTATTTTATAATTTAAATGAAATGTAATTAAAAATGATTCGATATACTTAAGTTTAATTTTCAGAGATTAAGTTAAAGCATTGAATTGAAGTATGCTTATCCTTATTCATATGAAACTAAAAATTCAAAGTATTTCATTAAAGCTTGAAAATTATATTTTCGGAGCGCCTAAGCAAAAACAAACATGTCAGTCCGATCGCAAGTAGGAGGAAACTGCAAAAACATTTGGTTGATGTATGTATTTTAATGGAGCCTCGATTTTTCAAGTTTTAAAATGAAATAGATATTTTTTAAAATATTTTTTTTGCAAAAACGGATAGAGGTCGTATGTTTTTTAAAAAATAAAAATCAATGCTTGCTTCATTTGCATGCACGTTCCTCATATGTTTCGATGATAAATAAAAAAATTAGAAATACAAGTTGTTAATATAATTTTATCTTACGAAAAGTATTTTAATTTATTTTCTTTTGAATCAGAGGCCGCAGTTAAAGTCAAAAGCACACTAATGAAATGATCTTTTAGTGCAATATATTATTATTTTAAATTTCTTACATATTTTAAAAATTTACAATTAAAATAATTGAAGCAATTGTTAGACACAATTGAAATTAAGACACTAGGCCGAACAATTAATTTTTAATTAACAATAAACTGATAACAGAATTTTTTTAAATATTGAACGGAGTTTTGAATATTCAACAACAATATTGGGCAAGGTACTGAGACAATAAAAATATGTTGACAATAAAATAAATTTTAATAACAATGCTTCCTATTATTTCAGGTAAACGAAATTGTACCCATGGAGTTCCTTTTTAAGACACTCTTAGTGCTTTCATGTATATCCCTCATCTGCGGGCAATGGCAAAGACCCACACCAAAGCCAAAAGCATGGGACGATGCAAACAAGCCCCCCGAAGAGGAGGAAGAAGTCCCAGTACGACCAGCCACCTCCACCAGCACAGAGGCACCCACCCAGCCACCTCACATCTTCTGTCCCACCAGCAGAATGTCCACCTACCCCTGCACCTGCGAAGGGGGCAGCACAGAAGGCATCACAGTCCACTGCGAGAACGCCAACCTGGCCATGATGGCCCTTGGGCTAGGCAACATCAGGGAAAAGCCCATTTATTCCCTGCTGATGACCAAGAACTACGTTAGGAAGCTGAAGGGTGGTATATTCACAAACATCACTATCGTCAATCTTGAGGTGAGCTACAATAAGATTGAAGAGATCGAGGCCGATGTCTTCGAGACTCTTGGAAACAATCTCGTGTCGCTGAATCTCGAAGGAAACAATTTAAAGACGGTCCCAACTGTGGCCATAAGCAAGTTGGTGCGTCTGCAGTATCTTAATTTAGCTCACAATCAGTTGACTGTCATACCGGCGAACGCTTTTAGCAGTTTGCCGAATGTCAAAGAACTGAGGATTGATAACAATCAAATTAACAAGCTGTTCCCGGGAGCGTTTACCAATATCTTCAGGTCTCTCGAGAAACTGCATGTCCATCACAACAAGTTGCAGAAATTCGAAAGGAACGTCTTCAGACAAATGATTAAGGTGAAGTACTTGGATATTTCGCATAATGACTTCAGCAAATTTGGCAAAACGGATTTTAATGATTTGACAAATATATGGTTTTTGAATGTGTCCGACAATCATCTGAATGAATTTCCACGAGCAGCATTGACTAGAAATGCTCAGTTAAGAGTGTTAAATGCTTCAAACAACAACTTTAAGGAAATTGACGCATATCTACTTAGGGGGCTTCGACTACTGAGGGATTTGTATTTGGCTGGAAATAAAATCAAAACCATCGCCAAGAAAGCCTTGGCTGTTCCCACCCGTTTAAGAACGCTGGATTTATCGCGCAATATTATGGAGGACATTGGTTATGAAATGTTTAATGACATGAACTGGTTGGAAAAATTGGATTTGAGCTATAATAACATATCTAGAATAGCTAGTGCAAGTTTCCAACGGATGTACCAAGTTGTCGTTGATATGAGTCACAACAATATATTCTTTATAGGGAAAGGAGCTTTTATGGAGTTGGCTAATGTGACTGTTTTTGATTTGTCTTACAATTTAATTTCCGAATTTTCATCAGAATCATTTCAAACCAGTGACGTGAATATTCTCTTGCTCAATCACAACAACATTACGGATTTATCTAAAGTTTTAATCACCAACTTGACGGGCATCAAAATTTTCAACGTCAGCCACAACAACATTCAGAACGTAGATCGCAAATCTTTCTCGACGAAAAAATTGTACGAGCTACACACCATAGATTTAAGTTACAATAACATTACAGAAGTCAGCGGTAATGCTTTCGAGAAGTTTGGGAGCATTCGCAACATAATCATGCATCACAACAATATTCAAAAGATAGGGTATGGCAGCTTCGGGGCTATATCAACTCTTCTGGAAATGGATCTCAGTTATAACAACATAACAGAAATTACATCTGGGGGTTTCAGCAATTTAGTATCCATACGATCGATTAATGTACAGCACAATAAACTTAAGAATATGTTCATTATTCCTATAGCTTTGAATGAGATTCATATAGAGTATAATGACATAAAAAGAATTCCACCTGGTATATTTCCCGCCATGAATTCTCTGTTACACTTATATCTGGACAACAATAATCTCACTCGCTTAGAAAGAGGTTCCTTTAGAGGTCTTTTGACAACAAGAACACTCTCTCTTGGCTACAATAACATAACTGAAATTCCACATGAAGCACTAGGGGACATGAGCTCGTTACAATACTTGTACATGCACGGAAATAACATTACCAACCTCGGACGTAAAGCTTTCGGTAACCTACCGGTCGTTTTCGAACTGAGATTGGACCACAACAACATACAGAATATATCCGTGAATGCTTTTGAGGGAATGTTGCAACTGATAAAATTGAATATTAGTTACAACAACATAACATTCATTCCTCCATCAGCATTTAAGGGTTTGGTCTCGTTGCGTAACTTGGATATATCCTATAACAGGATATCTTCGCTGGAGAATAAGACAAATGGCGTTTTAGAAGATTTACTGTCTTTGAACATATTCAATATTTCTCATAATCACATGTCCTTCATATCAGATAGATCCTTCCCAAAATCTCCATGGATACCATATAGAATCACGCACATTGATTTGAGTCATAACTTTATACCAATCATAACAAGCACTTTCGACGATGGAATGAAGCAAGTTGAAGTGTTGAAATTACAGAATAACATTTTGAATGAGATTCGAGGGGGCGTTCTGTCCAATCTTACTTATCTACGTCATCTGGACATATCTGGAAACGAGCTTCAGAAGCTTCCGAAAGGAACTTTTGGAATTTTAGAGGATATGGAAGAGTTGGTGTTGAGTAAGAATCGTCTGGGATCTATTGAGGTTGAAGAGATTCTTGCGATGAAGAAATTGAACTTCTTGGATCTAAGAGACAACAGGTTTACTGCTTTTTATGAAGAACTTATCCCAATTATGAAGGAAAACTTTACTGTGCTATTTTCTGGTAAGTAGAAAAATTAAATTTGTATTACAAAACTTTTCTAACATTTTTTTTTTTTTTTTAACTCTTTGGGTACTTGAGTATTACATTTTAGATTACAAAAGAACGACTCGGTCTCTCCCTTGGTATGTCAAAATGAAGAACACCATGTTTTTGTGTTTAAAAAGTGCAGTTTCTTAATTAACTAGTTCTCTTGGTAAGTCTTAATCCTTTGCACTCCGATGTCGCCTCTCAGGCGCCAACATAACGACTTGCTCTTTTGGTTCCCTGTTCTTTAAAATAAACGAGAACGGCGTAATCTTGTGTTTAAACCTTTAGAAGACGGGTGTTTGATTATAACATGGGATTTTAGCCGAAATATCGACCACCCGCGCTGTAAAGGTTTAAATATCATCGATTTTTTTTCAAATTGTTCTCTTGCAGATCCGAAACACATTACGATTTTCTCCCCTCTATGAGCATAAAAAATTGTGGGTAAAAGAACAGAAAGAGAAATAACTGTTCCGTGGAAAGAACGCGATGTCAAAGATGTTCGCGGAATGCAAAGGGTTAAGCAGATTTTTTGTTGTTGCGTAGAAAGAGCTCGGATGCCGACCCGGCTTCCAATTAAGCAGTTTCAATGTTTTTATATGTACTTTTTCATGTAGGTCTAGATTTATCGGTACCGGTGAGGTGTTTATATTTTTTTATGTTTAACTTTAGAGTTGTAGTTTTTTTTTTACATCGTGATCAGAACAATTTTCATTTTCATTGTTTTCAGGCATTTCTGTTGTTGCGAAAATGAGGAAAATAAACCAACTTATTGTACTTACGTTACTTGTGAAATAGGGTACGTTAAACAAAGACTCAGAAGTCTAAAGCCATTTTCTTCACACACCGGGAAAACCGGTGATACAATATATCGAAAACAAAATCGAGAAACAAAAAGTGTGGGAAAAAAAGTTTCTGTATTTTAGAAGATTTTCAATAAAAAGACAAAAACAACATATTTATATTATTACCAGTCATTAATAGTGGCGTAACGAGATGGAGAGATTCTAATCTCCACACCCATTAAAAAATATTTTAAAATTCACTGTTACAAAAATAATAATAAAGGCATTGCTAAAAGGAATAGGTCGGCTCCTGTTCTGCTGGAGCGTGAAAAAACGACTTATGTCTTTCAGCTCCGTCAGAGGGTCAATGTGTTGTGGTCCGATTATCTTCGCGTTGGTCGTGTTTGAAAGTTTGGAGATTTGTGTGTCAGGCTCAGATGTTATCATCGTCACCTGAATATGGTTCGATATTACTAGGCAGTGTTTCCGAGTCTTTCCTTCGGACTAGATCCAGGCGAACTATAGAATAGCCAATTCTGTAGCTCTAGTGCGAAATGAATTTAACCAATTGAAAAATGTGTGTTGTGAAAAATTCATTTAAGTCCTTTCGTGAAAAAAATATTTACTTTGCATTTTAAAGCAATTGAGGGGGACGGAGGGTCTTTCAGAAATCCGAAAAGTCAAAAATCAGCAATGCGGGAGCGTCGATAGGATTATCGGGCGTGTCTGAAAGTTAATGCCGTCAGACAGTAGTGGAAGCGAATTCTTGGATCCTCTAAAGCTTCAGTCGTCATGGGATACGTATTCTGCGTCAAAACTTTGACCGTAATCCTGACACAGCCCCGTTCGATTTTTCTGTTTTTGAAATGAAGGGATTTTATACAAATCAAAAACTAAAATAGAATTCAAATTTGAGAAAGATTTTATGATTTTTGACTATTAGCATATCGTTACCTCAGAACCTCATCTAAAAAAATCGAAAATGAGTTTTCGGTCTTGCTAATATTACCAAATTTGTCTTTATTTAGTGGAACACTCGGACATTTTTATGTCTTCTTTGAAATCCCTGAACTACAGCCTTAGATATTCAGCATTGAAAATACAGCAAATTTTAAAATCAATTTTATAGGCAACTCTGTTTTTGCTCATTTCCTACAGTTGCCTTAAGGCGACGATATGATATATTCATTATTCTTTTAAGTATTTTGTAATAAAATTAAATTATTTATTTTTATTTTCTGATGAAAAGTATTTTTATCATTAATGCTTTTATTTAGATTACTCTGCCTGGTGCTGTATTGAACTTAACAATGCAACTAAATTTTAACCACCTTTTTTTTTACTTTATATTGACTTGAAACTTAAAATTCATGCTAAATATGCAAGACAATACAAGTAGTAATTACTAATTCAAATAGAACTTTAATTAAAAACTAAAGAGAAGACTTGTACTGCGACACTTTGATCACTCGCTTAAGTAGAATGCTCATAAGGTTTGGTTAATTAATATCGCATAGAGCTGCATATAGGCTATTCGCGACGGTTCGGCGCCTATCTCGAAGGAAAGACCCGGGAACGATGCAACGTTTGTTTGAACCATGGGCAGATGACGAGGCAAACACCTGAGTTGGCACCCGACGCAATCTCATATGCGTCAGGACATTGGATTCCGATCAAATTTATAGCGGACCAGTCCCATATACACGTCAGTATAATTTGTTGGATGTTCTGGATAACTTTCTAATATTTTTTGTAGCGAATCTGGCAACCCCCCGATCGCAAGATCATTACCTTTTTACTGTTCTTTGCCAAGTCCATCGCAAGGGTTCGAACTAGCAATCCTCTGATTACTAGCTGAACCCCTTTATCCACTGGAGGCCCCATGTACACTAAGAACTTGCTCTGTTTAAACAAAATAGTTTTCTGAAACCGTTTTGAATTTAAACCGAAAAAAATCCGACTTCCTTTGTATTTCAATTTAACATATTAAGCGAAAAGCGGCGTTTAGTATTGATATCGTTTCTATCAAATGAGTGAGCAAACCAATCTAGTTTTCACTGACGTTTCAAGTTACAACTACTTAAGGCAGGACAAATGCTTTCATCATGGTCATGAGCATCAAGTTTCTTGACTTAACTGTTTATTAACAGGTTTGGGAATAAACTAACTAAACTTAACTCTCTCAAACCTTAATGATCTCACTATCTTGACCATCTCCAATAGCCCACTGTGCCGCTCTAGTGCGACGTTAATTTATCAAACCAAACCTCAATACCTTGAATTTAAAATTGTTAATTAACTTGGAATTCTCATTTCAAAACAGGCAACCTACTATCCTGCGACTGCCTCCTCCGACCCCTCCGCTCCTGGTTAAGCAACCAACCCAACACCTCCGCCTGGGACGAAGTCAACTGCCATCTTCCCCTCCACCTATCCGGCAAGCAACTGACCACCATGTCCATCGACCAACTCCTCTGCCAGGGCCTCACCTTCGCCCCGGAGGTCGTCATCAAGCCGGACATCAAGATCCGGGGCAGCGAGGTCCAGAAAGACCACGGACTCCGGGTGGTATGGTATGTCTCCACCAGAGAGGATGTGGCAGGTTTCAAGGCCACCCTCAGGAACACCACTGGAGCAGTCGTTGTTGAGGAACACGTGCCATACGATAAAAGGGAGCATGTATTTCGCAGTCTTGAAGCCCAGGAGGTGTATCAGTTGTGCTTCAAGGCTGTGGACTCGTTGGGGACGGACAGGGAAGGGTACGAGTCTCAGTGTATTGAGGTCGGACCTGTAGGGAGGGGCCGGATGTTGGAGTCCCAACCCTTTTGTTTTGGTTTGACCGTTTTGATCGGGTTGATAGTCACTTTAGTGAAATTTTATCTGTGATATTTGTTTTGTATTGATTTTATGTAATGGAGACAGAAGTGTGTTTTATATTTAGGCAATAAAGTGTGTTTATGTGTGTTTTTAATTGGTTTGTGGTTATATTTTTAATTGACTTAAAATAGTTAACTTTTAATTCAGTATTTTTTGTTTTACACATCCTTTTGGAAAACTATTAAGAGATTATATATTTTTTTATTTAGGCACGTAAGGCTATTTGTATATTGTATTTAAAAATTTATTTTATTTAATATTCCTTTTACAATTTCGTTGGATGCTGTAATAATATCTGAAAAATATTTCTAGGACTCAAAATTTTACTAAACTAAATATACTTACTAAATATAGATGAATAAAGAATTTTTTTTAACATATGCATAGTAAAAAAAAGGTAGTACTTAGAAGTGCGTACCTGAACATAATCGTTTTTCTTTGAGTACCATTGCATCGTAAGTGAGCGATGACATTATCAATTTAAGTAATTGCACTTTATCAAAAATGAGCAGTGTGATTAAGTATTGCCAATCTCAGCTTCTGTTCAAGCCATCTTAACAACGAAACCTGCCAAACTTAAAATAGTTGTTCAGCAGAGGATTTTCCACATAATTTGATGTAGATTGCTGAAATGGAAACTGAGTTGTTACAGTGAGTGAACTGAGTTGTTAAACTGTTCACTCATCATTCTTTTACACTATTCATTCGTTTGGCACACCCTTTTAAAATGTCTTCTATTTATAACTTCTTCCCGTCGCTCTGGTAGTACAACGGATAAGGCACTGAACTGCGGTGCCTTAGTATATGGGTTCGATTCCCGGTAAGTCTTGGTTGTAAATGTTGATATTTATTGAAAGTGATTTATGAAGACAGTCTACGTAGGCAAGCAACGGCTCTTTTTATTCATTTTTACTCGTACTCATTTTTGAGTACATTTCTTTTTCAAAAATGAAACTTGTGTATCCGCAGCTATGATAAGCATCGAATGTACTTAAAAACGAATACATTTGACTTATTTTTGAGTACCTTTTTTTAATAGTGCTCTATTAAGATTCTTGGGATAACATTCGCCCTTTGGCGGTTCTTCAAAAAATCTTTTAAAGTATTAGTAATTTTTTTCTTAAAGATAGTGTTTATTTTGTATTAATTATGCGAAAACAAGTATTCATCCAATATTTAATTTCCACTTAATGGGAGACGTTATGTAATTTGAAGAGTTACTTGAGTATTTACCAATCGCTAACACACCATAATTTTGTTTCTTTACAACCAGTTTAATATTCATGTAATCAGCGGTTAAGGTAGTGGAATTATAAATAGGATTGTCAACCAATATTTACAATTAGCAATAAAAATTTCATGATTATATTTTTAAAAACGAAGCTTTCAAGACTTTTTAATATAAATGATTTTTTTTCAGTAACTACGCTAAACGTTAAGTTTGTAAAACACATCAAAATAAAAATTAAATTTTTTTACAACATGAAATTTATAAAGTATTTGAATTCCTACACAATAAAAAAAAATAGTTTATAAAATAAGTTACTCTTGTTTTGAGAACTATCTGAAATATGTATTTACCGAAATGTCAATGAAACTTTACGTGACAGGAATTTAATAACAAATACACTTTAAGAAAAATAAACTTTTTGATATTTTGGTCTTATGAAATATTTTTAATTATTATTATTACTATCTATTTCTTTGCTAAATGCAACCAATTTATCACGAATCCAAACATGGGTTTTTGATTATTTGAGCTATTTTTTTCTTGCTCTTTTTGAAAATTACAGAATTTAACTTAAATTAAAAAAAAATCCGTATAATAAGCTCAAAAGAAAGAGAGAAAAAAATAAAATAAATTCAATAACAAAATATATTTTATTCCTTCCATTTGGTGAGAAAATTGTAATTTCTTCCAAACACAACTCTTGAGACTTTATTTTTGGAATATTTTTAAACTAATATATGAATTTTTTTTATATGAACTTTCATGGAAATTTGACAGCACTCTAACGTTAAAACTTAAATTTAGAGGAAAAATTCTCTCGCATAAGCCTTTAATTTAGAATCCTTCTGGAGTTCACTAGTTAAGTCGAGTGTGGCTTATAAGTCAATCAATCATTCCTTTGGCGAAGAAAACAGCTTATTTGGAGCTAAGTTTCCAGAACATTAATTTTAATCCTGTCAGTTGTGCTGCGGAAAAATAAGAAATTTAATTTCGATCCGATGTCGGAAAATTCGACCCTTAAAAATAACTTGATTCGTGGCGCCATCTATCAACACAAAGAAGAAATAATTTTCACTCTTCCTTGGCAATCACCTGAAGTTGCACGACTCCTAGTGCCATCTATCGGTATAAATAATACTTAGAGTAAAACTAAGATTTTAGAAAAAAAAAAAAAAAAAAAAAATTTACATATGCACAAAAAGGAAGCCGCGTTAATTCAATAAAATTTATTTGTTCTTAGCAATAATATCAGCAATATTAAAATAATTATTTTTTAAAATTCTGTATAATAAGATTTTGAATTTGCATGGTAAACAGGAAGGAAAATAGATTAACAGCTAATTTATTTTGCTTTTAAAGAATGGTGCAAGAAATTAAATGAAATACAAGCTTCGACCGCCAATTGCTAACAAGAAAAGATTTCTCCAAATACGAGCACTGATTGTCGTTAGAAAAAATGCCAATGTTTTTTATTTTTTAAAACCATATTGTATTGCTGGAATTAGTAAAGGATAATGAATATAAAATTAAATTAATGCTTATTTTAAGTTATCTGCAAATATTCTTTAAACTTTAGTTACTGAAGGGGAACTATAAGGGCAAGTATAATTATTATATAAATAATATACCAAGAAAATATACGAAATTAATATATACTTTTCCACATTACAAAATATGTACAATTGCCACAAATTTTCTTCAAAACATTTTTAACGTTAGTTGTGCTTTATATTATTTTTGCAGAACGCATTCTGTTTTTTTAAAGCAAATAACATGACAGATTAGTTGATTTACTTACATTAGAATCCGGAGTGGTTCTACGTGAGATTGCGCATGTATCACTAATTTTGATGTAATAACATCCGAAAGATCCTGTTTTCAAAGTAAAAATCTTGTTCATTAGTCAATAGCTTCATGGGCTACTTGTGGACAAACAGTGGTGCCTAATTTTCTAAAAAATATGACACTTGTATCAATCTTGATATTGGTCATGGTATTATAAGTGTCCAAATGGATCACATTAAAATCGATACATAGAACATTAAGATCATAAATAAAGAAAATTGTGTTTACTGCAAACGATATTCTAATAAATATTAAAATTCGTCTTTTTTTTAAATATTACTAAAATTTAATCGTTTAAATTTTTTTTAAATAAATTATTATTTTAAGAAACAATTTAAATATACTTGACACATATCTATATATATAAAAGCGAAAGCCACTGACTCACTGATTGATCACGAGATCTCCAGATCCAAAAGATCTAGAGTGCTGAAATTTGAAATACAGATTGATCTTGGGCCCTAGGGGTGCACAAAGAAAGGATTTTTAAAAATTCGAACTCGAACTGCCAAAATAACGTTTTTTAAAAAACCCTCCCATAGGATTAACATGGAGAACATGTAATAATGTAAAATATGAAATTAAAACAATGGAATTTTTTTATATTACGTAACCTATGAGGAGCATTCTGATTGGCTGATGACTAAATATCGCCAAAAAGTCGCCAAATAAATACAAAATATCGCCAACTGAATGAAAACATCGCCAAATTAATAAAAACATCGCCAATTTAATAAAAACATTGCCAAAGTAATAACAACATCGCCAATTTAATAAAAATTTCACAAATTAAAACAAAATCGCCAAATGAACTAAAATATGATCATAAATGTAAAAATAACATAAAAGTGGCGAAATTAGTGTCAAAAAGTGATAAAATGTCAAAATGTTGAAAATATGATTAGACAACGGGATATTCAGTAGGAAAGGATTTTCTGGTAGTAGAATTCAAAAATTCGAACTCTAACGGCCAAAAAAGTAAAAATCCTCGCCACTTATTCACACTCATCACTAATTCTCTAACTTTTTGTATACCCAGGAAGATGAAATTTGATAGAGATGTTACTTATATTTTGCATAGAAAAAGTAAGCTATCGGGTAGATACAAGCCACACTGTACCGTAATAACATCCGGCCCGTCGCACCGGGGGGGGGGGGGGGGAATGTCTGAAACCCTACTATATCAAAATGAAGAGAAGAATACAGTATGAATAATATAAAGGTTCAAGGTTCAAGACAGAAAGCTCATCGCTAAATAAAAGTTTGTAATTTAGACCCCGTGCACTCGGTTAGTTTTGTGTTATCCATTATTTATTATTTTACCTGCCGAGAGGCCAGATATGTTACCACTCTACCTGTGAGTGAAATTCTGTTGAGTTCTGTAATAAAGTTTATAAAGGCAAATTAGCAAATTTTTCAGTTGAGTTCAAATTTTAAAATACGTTGTCGCCCGTGGATGTTGGTTCGCACTACGGGTCGCTTGGGTTCATGGGCCGGGTGTTCGCCGGCGTCCTCTCGGTTGGGCTGGGTTGCCTTCACGGCTGTCGAAACTTCAGTTTCTGTGAAACATCTCGCTGTATGCCTTCGGGCGGGCCAGTCGTACAAAGTGGACATAGAAAAAGTAAGCTATCGGGCCCTGGACAATAGGTACAAGCCACACTTTACCGTAATAATTGGTTCATGAATACTTTGATCCCCTCGTGGTAGGAATGTCAGTGGGAGAGAGTATAAATGGTCAATCTGGTTGACGCGGCCTACCTTTCTCTACTCAATGTTATGTCATTTATCCATGAAGGCTGATTTCCCGTAGAATGATTGGGGTTCCCTTAATGCGGTCTAAAGATCAGAGGGAAAAATCGGTTACCAAACGACGTGATCGACGCGCTTTCCTATACGACGGTAGGTCATTTATCGCCAATAGCACGATTCCCCGGGGAGCAAATGAGAACGAAGTCGTCTGCAGTTAAGGGCAACATTCCCGTTACGGGGTACAAAGGGCAGAGGACGGAATGGGTTACTAATTGCCTTGGTCGATGCGGCCTACCTTTCTTTATATAATGGTATGCCTATGCGATGAGTTATGTGGGCAGAATCGAAAACTGTTGTTGTGGACTCCTCCTCCTCCACGTGGTACAAGTGTCAGAGGGTGAATGGGGTTGCGTCCATTGTCTGTAGTAGGGGATAGGGTTTCGATTTTTTTTTTTTAAATTTAATTTTGCAATGCAATAAAAAAATTTATTTTGAATATTTTTTATTTAAAAAAGTTTAATATTAAAAAAGCGCGGGGGCAAAATCCGAAAAAAGTGCTGGGGCTCTACCCCTGCCCCTTGACCCCTAATATGCAATAAAAAAAATTTATTCTGAATATTTTTTATTTAAAAAAGTTCAATATTAAAAAAGTGCGGGGGCAAAATCCGAAAAAAGTGCTGGGGCTCCACCCCTGCCCCTTGACCCCCCCCCCCCAGATATTGATATGGTTTACCGTACAAAAAAAATATGAAAATCTTAAATTTGGCAAGTGAACCTTTTGAAATCGTTTTTATATTCTCGCCAATTTGTGAAACTTAACGACAAATGTTGACATAGTTGTCTAATAAAAGTTTTTCGGAGATAATTATTATTAACATTTTTAAGAGTTGTTCCCCTTTAAATCTTTGGGATGTTACTAAAGGTTAAAATAAGGATGTTAATCAACTGGAGTAACGTTTATATATCCAATTCATTGTATAGCCAACTTCTCCATATTATCAATCTTTCCAGTTCTTACAGGACCTTGCTAATAAAATTTCGTTACAAATTGGAACTTTTAACAGTTTGGTTCCACTTGATGGGTGAGAAATTAAGAAAATATTTATTTCGCTATAATATTCTATTTGTATCAATTTTGTAACTTATTTCCTTCCCGTGCGTAGAACGGGTATTTCAGCTAGTACTAATATAAAAGTAAGCATCTATGCCTAATTGTTAGAATGTTATAAATCAAGTTTTAACAAATTCATTTGCATCGCTATTTTTTTCGGCCGCTAAACCATTAAAATGGTATTTATTGTTAAAATGTTTAAAAAAAAAAAAAACCCGTATATTGTACTTTAAAAAAATTCTGCCGTGTAACAATTTTTTTTAATAAAAATATATAAATAGTTTGGTATCAACATTTAACAAGAAGTTTAATAATACAACTAGTTTAATTATTCAACATTTTAATAAAACATTTAAAATTTATTTGGATTAATGATTTTAAGAAGTGAGATTATGGAAAATTAAGTATAAATAAATTTAAAAAATGCTTTTCTGAAAAGTTCTGGTGTTTGGCGATTTTTTTTATCTTTACTTTGACGATTTCGAAATCTGAAACGTGGCATCCCTGATTCAAATACAATTAAAATTCGATGGGCAGTTGCTGAGCAATTTTTTAGTCATTCAGTTGATTAAAAGTTGTAGTGAAATTATAGCTCGTGCGTGTCTAGCCTTACCAGCTTTTTAAAATTGTTTTTTGTTTATTAAATAAATATTATTCAATGCTAAGATGTGTTTTTTAATATGTAATGGAACCATAACTACATAAACTATACTAAGAAAGTAATAGGGTTCATAAAAATTCAACTTGTCTATTGTAACTCATAATATATTAACAATTAATGCTTTCAAGCAAATATAAAATGTTTCACCCTTTTAAAAGAAAATTAGCAGGCCAGAATTTTTTTTTACAATGTAGGTAATTATTTCTGGTTTGAAAGAAAAAAAAACACATACAAAGTATCAGATTAAATTTTGGTAAAACTAATTGGAAACGTCTTCCTGGTATATTAAAACGTAAATAATTCTCCGTAATAATTCTTTTTGGTTCTTGAATATGATTTCCAATCAAGAATTTTAATTCCTTTCTAAAACAGCTAATTAAAACTTGTTCGAAAAATGTTTTCAGCCATTCATTAAGGATAATGGTTGTATTTTTTCCAATTAATTACTGTGATTAAGGTTTATATTTTTTTTTTACAGTTCCACCAACTCGGCTCTTTTCACAACACTAGTCAGTTTAATTATTTATTTTGTTCTTGATTAATAATGAACTACTATTAAGATGGATGAAAAGCCTACGTAGGTTGAAATTTCGAGCTAAAATATTCAAAGATGATTCAGAATAAAAATTTTCGTGATGAACAAAAAAAAATAAATTAAAATGGCCGTCTCTACAGTTAAGCAGCAGCTAATTTTCGTCGAAGAATATTATAATAAGATCCTGTTTATTAGCTTCTTTATGTCTTTCTTTATTCAGTGTTCTTTTTTTTTTTAGAAAACCTATTCTGATTATATGAGCTCATTTTCTCGAAACGATTAATTTATTTTTCATTCATCGTAATCGATAATTTGTAACGTTAATCTGGAGTTCTTTTTTCTTTCTTTCTAACTTTGGGCTTTAAAGAAAAGTCTTTTGTTTGTGTGTTCTCCCTTTTCAAGGAGCTACGCAAACCGGTTAATTTAGAAGCTGATACTGATTTGATTGATGGTCGGACGTTTCCAAGGGTGAATTAGAAATTATCGCGTTTTATTTATTCGTTTCTTTTTGCGTTCTTAAATGTCGAAAATTTTAGAACCGATGTTCTTCAAGAAATACCTAGGGGAAAAATTCGAATAAATCCACCAATCAGGCTGGGGGATTGAAATTTGAATATTAAATTCGATCATGCGAGAGTATAAACTGAACTGGAATTTGTTATTTTTTATCGCTGGAAATTGCGATGGAAAATAAGGTCTTGTCGAAGTGTTGAGTCGGGCAGGAAATCAGTTTATAATGGAACTTAGAGGTTTGAGCAATTTAAAATATTTTCTGGGTGGGTGATGGTTTGATAAAAATTGTGTTTTCATCGCATTTGTTTAATAATTTGCAACAGTTTAGTTTGGTAACAGGGAAAGTTTTTCGAACCAAAAGAATATTTTATTAAGGTCATACTATGTTTCATGAATATTTTACTCTGTAGTACTAGTAGAAATACCCGTTCTTCGCACGGGGTTAAATAAACGATATACTATAAGAATTAATAAAACAATTATTCTCTAAACAAAGTCTAGAAATGTATATATTAATTTAAAATTTAAACTCCGCAGTATTTCAATTTTAAAATTTAACCATTGTTGATATAGTATAACTTATATGAAGTACAACTAAAAAATAAGTAAACATTTATTAAATTTTTTTTCGTTGCTAAAACACTTATTATTATTATTATATTACAGAATTATTTTGTCAATTATTTAAAGCAATAAACATATATTATTAATTCAGTTTAAAGTATTTTTCATATATATGATTTTAACATATGATTTTATAACAATGCTTCTACTATTTCTTTTTTAATGGAAGTTTAAAAAATGGCTTCTAAAACCGCATATATATATATATATATATATATATATATATATATATATATATATATATATATATATATATATATATATATATATATATATATATATATATATATATATATATATATATATATATATATATATATATATATTATTTGGACGGATTAATTTGTTTCATTAGAATTGAAGTTCATCTTTGACTTTGAATTTTCTTTGAAAATGTATCTATATTGTTTGAAAATCAAAACATCTCAGTTATTTAAGTTTTATAGGACTGAAATAATAGTCTAAACAAAACGGAAATATCAACAGCATTTATTTCTAAGTTTGACGGTTGATGTATTGTAAAATAGTTCAAAATAATGATAATAAAAATTTGTCTTTTTACAATTTTCATAACTGCATCACAAGTAAATCATATCTATTAAAAATGTTTTGTAGCTCAATTTATACATTTCTAAATATAAAACTTAGTAGATTTCTTTTTGAAAGTCTATAAAATTCATGACAAACTGAAATGTTGGCAGACTGATTAATTTTACTTTTAGATTTCATGTATGTCTACATTTCGACATAATTTCAACTTGGTAACATCCCATGGAATTCATATTTATAATAATTTGAACACATATATAGAAATACAGGAAGATACAATACTTAACTTACGCAACGTAAACTATATTTTTCGCTCTAAGGTTCCTCGCATATTTCAAACTTTTTTTTATTAAAGTCACATTAACTACGTCATATATCAGCAATTAAAATTTTTGGACAACTATATTTTAAAGTTTTGTCAAAGTTTTGTGAAAATTGATTAAACTCTTTATATTGTAACGACATTTTATGATTTCGGTGTTTATTTCCGTACCGTTTTTGTAACTTGTTAATCAATTTCCAATGAATAAAAAAAATATTATTTGCGGATTTCTTACTTCACCAGATATCTTTTATTTTGATTTTAAACACATTCGTTAGCCTTTTTCTTTGTATTTCTGTTGAAGAAAAGAAAGCCATTTTCAACCATCTGCACTTCGAATAAGCAACTCCGAGCATCAGAAAATCTGAGTCAAATTTACTATTTACTCTGAGTCATATTTAATATTTACTCTGAGTCATATTTAATATTTACTCTGAGTCATATTTACTATTTACTCTGAGTCATATTTACTATTTACTCTGAGTCATATTTACTATTTACTATGAGTCATATTTACTATGAGTCATATTTACTATGAGTCATATTTACTATGAGTCATATTTACTATGAGTCATATTTACTATGAGTCATATTTACTATGAGTCATATTTACTATGAGTCATATTTACTATGAGTCATATTTACTATGAGTCATATTTACTATGAGTCATATTTACTATGAGATATATTTACTATGAGATATATTTACTATGAGATATATTTACTATGAGTCGTATTTACTATTTACTGTGAGTCATATTTACTATTTACTGTGGGTCATATTTACTATTTACTCTGAGTCATATTTACTATTTACCCTGAGTCATATTTACTATTTACTCTGAGTCATATTTACTATTTACTCTGAGTCATATTTACTATATACTACAAGTCATATTTACTATGAGTTATATTTACTATGAGATATATTTACTATGAGATATATTTACTAGGAGATATATTTACTAGGATATATATTTACTATGAATCATATTTACTATGAATCATATTTACTAGAGTCATATTTACTATGAGATATATTTACTATGAGTTATATTTACTATTTACTGTGAGTCATATTTACTATTTACTGTGGGTCATATTTACTATTAACTATGAGTCATATTTGCTATTTAATATGAGTTACTAGCTACGTATAATCCTACTAATACTCCTGGAGTATTTACAATGGTGCAATGGTACAATTAGACAATTAGAGGCAATCAATGAACTAAAGCGGGATTTGCTGTGACTGGTAATCATTGAGATTTAGAAACAGCGTTGGATATTTTAGCGAGTTTTCCGTTTAGTACGTTTATCGAAAAAAACAACAACAACGAAATAACTTCTTGTATAAAAAAAAAAGTTTCTAGATATCGCTGTAGAAGCGACATCGGATTTATCAACTTTTCTTACGAAATCACCTTAGACTTGAAAATTAAAATAATGCGATCGTTATTGGTTTTATGCGTCTTTGTAAATGCAGCCTATGTTAAGATTATTGGATTCAAGATAAATTGAAAAAGTGCGAATAACGCTTTACAATATTTTTTATAGATATGTATTTTCATTTCAAAAGAGTTTTCTATTTTGTATGCCTCATCTAATTCAACCTTTTTATTATAGCTATTTAGAATGATATTTAGTTTTTTAAATTTAAAGTTTGCTTCGTTCATGTATAGCTAGCTATTCAGCATCTGCGTTGACATGATAATATTTCTCGAAAAAAAAATTCTCCTCAAAAAAACTTTTCCCCGTCTCACGCCAAAACAATTCCATTAAAACCAAAGGATTTATTCATACAAAAAAACCCTATAGGATATCCCAACAAACGTCTTATTTTTCCATCCCGAAATTCCGCTTTCATTTATTTTAATTGAAAAACTCCCAGTTTCAAGTATTCACCTATTTCTATTTATTATACGCCACTAAGCCTCATACGGTCCTACCATTTAACACATCCGCTGAACACTTTTAGTGTTTCGGAGGCACAGGGAAAAAAAGTTTCCATCGGCCTTTTTATGCAGTTGATTGATGGTGTATGACTCCTCTTTTTTCTGGTTGGCCCGATCGGAGGCAAATGGTTATTTCGGGTTATTTTTATTTGGAGGTCCGGAACAATGGATTTCTCTTTTTATGCCCGAGTTTATTTTCTATCCCCTTTTTGCTGGAATTTCAGTCAAGGATCTCATTCCAGTGTGATTTATGAATGCATGCATATTCATGCTGTGGAGTAATAGATTTTTAAATAGTTATTTAGTTACAATGTTGCGCTGTGCTGTATGTAGAAAATATCGAGTAAATACAAATATGTAATAGATAATGTTTATTTGTTATAGATTTCGCCACAAAAAAAAATGAAAAAATGAATGCTTAAAAATGAGAACATGAATATACTCGTTTTTCTTTGACTACAATTACATCGTAAATGAGAGATGACCTACTCAAATTAAAGTATCCATACTTTCTCAAAAATGAGTAGAGTGATTTACTATTGTTAATATCAGTTTCAGTTAAAGACATCTTAACAAAGCGACCTGACAAACATAAAATATAGGTGTTTAAAAGATGGTTTTCCACATTATTTGATGTCCATTGCTGAAATGGAAACATAGTTATAACAACTAAATTATCTTGCTTCCCATTCTTTTGGCACACCTTTTTAACATTTCTTTTGTTTATAACTTCTTCATGTCGACCTGGTAGTACGACGGATACGGTATTGGGCTGCGATCCCTGAGGATTGTAATTGTCGTTGTTTATTGAAAGAGATTTATGAAGGCAGCCTATGTAGGCAAGCAATTGCTCTTTTTTACCTATTGTACTAATTTTTGATTGCATGTTTTTTTCAAAAATGAAACTTATGAATTCGGAGTTATGATAAGCATCAAATGTAATCAAAAATGAGTACATTTTACTTATTTTGAATACTTATTTTTAACAGTGTATGAAGTTTTTATGTCAGATTTTCATAATATTCTTTAATTAGTTAGTAAAGAAGTGCGTTCTTTTTTAATTATTTGATTAGTAAGGAATTGCATTAGTAAGAATAATCGTTCATAATTTAAAAGTAATTGCGTTTTTATTTTATAATAATACTTTTTGTTTTGGTGTGGTAGCCTTTATTTATTTGAATGGCAAATTTTTTTTGATTTGTAAATTCTTATAGATTTTTAAAAAGTTATTTAGTACAATGTTGCACTGTGCTATATATGGAAAATATCAAATAAATTCACCAATATAACATATAATGTTTATTTATTACAGATTTGGCCACAACTTATCTAAATGAGTATAAGAATATGAAGTTCCTATGTTAGATTTTCATAATTTTCATTAAACGTTCATTGGTTAGTAAAGAATTACGTTTATGTTTAATTATTTGATTAGTAAGGAATATCATTAGTAAGAATACTCGATGATAATTTAAAAGTAATTGCGATTTTACTTCATAAAAATACTTTTTGTGTCTGCGTTTGGCAGCCTTTATTTATTTGACGGTCATACCTTTATTGATTTGTAAAGTTTAATGATTTTGAAATCTTTATTGATTGGCAAATACTTATTGATGGGCAAACCTTTATATCCTGATAATTTAAATACCTTATTTGTAACTTAGTTTAAATTTCTGTTTATTAATACGGGTGGCTATAAAATAACTTTCCCTGTTTCGATGTATCTGTAGCTAAAACTAATAAGCGGAATTACACCAAATTTCATTTTAAAGAAGGATATTGAAGGCATAGAAATAAGATTTTTTTTGCTTTTGCGAGAAAAAATTTTTAGTTCTAAAAATAACCAATAGGGGGAATTTTGGCACTGTCCGAGCCGAAAACGAATATAATACATGTAAAAAAAAGTTGTATTAGACACAAATTATCTTAGTGATTGAACTCAAAGGAAATAATACTTTTTTCATCAGAAACAGGACGCACATTGGGTGGAATTTGACGCACATTGGGCATATTGAAAATAGTCTGTGGTTCTGGAGATCATAATTCTGATGAATAAAAGATTATTTCCCTCTAATTTAATTTCTCTCTAATTCTTTTTACATGCATTATTCTGAGATTCGACTAGGACATTGCCAAAATTCCGCCTATTTGTGATTTTTGGAACTTATTTTTTTTACTGAAGTCTTCCCCACATAGTTTTAATGCCCTTAATATGAAATTTGGTGTAATTTCTTGCATTACTTTTAACAACAGATGCGCCGTTAAACAGGGAAACTTATTTTACGGTCAACCTGTGTTTTGGACGTTAATTTTATTTTCATTATTCTTTGCTATTTATATTAACATGGATACTTAATCATATCACAATCAAAGGTAATTTAATATGAAATTTTTTCTCGTGATTTTCATATTATAATGCAATGTTCCGCAATCTTTATTGCGTTAACATGATATGTGTACTTAAATAAGTAAATTAAAAATCAACATGGTTAATTGCTGCTTGATATTAAATTTTAGTATTCTTTGAAGATCAATGGAGTTAATTAAAATAAAGCGCAAATCTTCTAATCATGTCATATGAATAAATAGTTTATATATTTTTTTTTTTGGAAAATATAAAAATAAATTTTTATATATCTCTCTCTCAAGCTTAAAATATAAATTGTATAACATATAAAAAAAAACGATGTTTAGTATAATTTTTATGTTTATAATTTAAGACGTGGTTGTAAGAACCAAACAGCTCCAGTTTAAAAAAAATGATAGGAAGAGCAGAACACACTTTGCGTTTTCTGATCCGTATGATACAACAATCTGCTCCTTATCTTTTATATATCTAGAGCCATTGCTTAGATTTGTCTAGTTCTTGCACCAATCAATAAATATTTTTTTCTTTATAAGTGAAAAAGTGTAAATCAGAAAAATAGTAGAGATGCTTGGTTCTTGCTACCACATCTTCAATTACTATATAAACGATTTATATTGTCTCAAGTATAGACGTTCAAGGCAAAGATACAAACATTTCCAGCTTCAAATCGTTGCTCTGAGAATTCTATTCCTAGTAATACAATCTTTAATAAAAGATAGGTGTTATTACTCGAAAACTTTGATAACTCGAGAACTGTGATAATACGTTTCGGGTTTCCACTAACAATAAGACTGAAATAAACCATAACAATGTGGCATGGACCGTAATCTTCTGCAACTTCCTTCGTGACGCCAATATCATTTATCTTCGAAGATTAAGGAATGCTTAATCCCACATGTTGTCGTCCTGTCTTCCACGAGGAGTGATTTCTGATAGGGGTGCCATAATTATGAACTCGCCAAACTTACTTGAAAACACCAAATTAGAGGAGTTCTAGTTCTAATACAAACACGATAAAAATAGGGTGTGTCAGCGTCGGAACACGATCAAAAGAGTTTCACGTGAAATGTCATTTTAGAAGATTCTTGAAATAAGGATTAGTCATCCTTGGAAACCTCACCTGCAAATGAAAACATCCTCTTCTAACGGAAACCTCGTCTACCAACGACAATTATTTCAATATTTTACAAGCATCTGTTTCTAATTTTCTATCCAACGGACCAAATTTACTTCAATCGTGCTATTTGTCACGAAGAAATGTTGTCGGAATGGATCTCCTAAAAGAGTAACATATTGTGCATGGATTTTAAAGGCATTTCGTGTCAAAATAATTGACACATTTAAATTCGTTAATTTATATCGAATTTTAAATTTGTATTTTTAATTTCTACTGCCAATATGAAATATAAGGAAATGAAAATACACGTGACCTCTATATAACTACTGTGGTGTGACGCAATCTTTGTTATACCACTTGACAATTTCAGCCCCTCTTTTTCCACGGATACCACTGGTCTGGCGAAAGACGTCCTAGTTTGTCACAAGTCTACCATAAGACTAAGTTAATGGTTATTTCAGCAATACGTCAGACTTCGGGGAGTCACGATGGGCAGTAAACTTAAGTTATGTGGCCCTTTTGTGACATCGACTCCCAATCATGTTATAAGTTCAGGAAGCTCAATGAAGGCTCAGCTAACTAGGACATCACCCAAAGTGACTAATATGACAGAGACTTGTAAATCAAGGAGTGGACATTCGAACCACAAAAACCATGTGCTACTGAATAATCAGAGATACCCATTGGTTTTCTAGCTGTAAGCAAGAAAATGAAAGATTCTCTCGTTTGAATAGTCTTCATCCTCTGACGGAAGTGTCGGAGAACCCAAAAATGTACCGGAGAGGTCTTTTGTTTAACTACATGTCAACTGATTAATTGTGAATTTAAATAGTCTTAAATCATATTTATACCTTCTGATCCAGATGTCTGGTGAGTAATTTCCTTCCTTGTTTTCTCGCACTTTAATAAAACTTGTTAAATGGATGAATGTCTTGTTTGTTTTCATTTTAATTATAGTAAGTTACATGTTTTCGGAATTTTATGTTATTGACTCAACAGGAAAAGATGCGTTCCGGGTAAAATAATATTTAATACACAACACAATATATTTCATAAGTACGGTTAATTTAGTTTTAATGTTAATCTTGGTAATATTAAAAAATAGCAAATTAATAAATTATATTATTACAACTACTCCTCACGGGATGAGTACGATAACGAAATGTCATCGTAATAAATTAAAAATATATTACATTCAAACTAATTAACTAATAAAAACTTATATACTGGTACAGGCATTTAAAAAAGTTGTTTTTAAAAACTGGCCTATTTGTCTGTTGAAAAATATCTCGAGAATTAATAGCTATCAGAACCAAATTTGTACGATTAATGCCAAAATAAGTTCAGTCCAAAATAATGAAATCAAGTAAGCATTGGTTTTGGTTCCCAAATTTACGCTAAAGCTGAATCGTTCCCATCATTCCCAGGAACTATATTAGCACTTCCGCTCATCGATCCATCATCGTAACACATATATTTAAGACCCCAGTTTTGAGTTGATCGACAGTACTACAGCCTTCAGAAAGACCTTATAATGCAAATAAAGTGCACCTGAAAGTAATCAAATTAGAGGACATTAAACCCCCCCCCCCCTTCTTACATTCGGGCTCAGTTTAAGGAGATATACAATGACATTTACCTCTGAAAATGAGTCTGGATTATTGAGTAATATAATGAGTTGGAAAAATGTATATCACTTAAATGTTGATATATGGTACACAATGTTTTGCTCCAGACAATTTTTGTAACTTTTTATAATTAAATATATGAAATTTTATATAAATCAGGTTTTAGATTTTTTTATTTCCTCGTAAAATGTTAAAAAGCGGATAAGTCCAGATATTTCAAGCGAATTTGAAAGGGCGAATTTGTTTTCTAGAGTATGAAAGAGTTGACTTTAACAAGACAATTTATATGTAAAAATAATAATTTTGGGATTCAATGATTTTTGTTCGTTGTTCTATTGTGTACTGTTCCATTTCAAATTCCCAAAGTCTTCTTTACACAATTCTGAAGCAAAAGAAAAAATGCAATATTAAATAAAAAAGTTATAAAGCATATAAACCATAACGTTCATTTAGCACCACCTTGTATAAATATATGAATTCTATCTACTAAAAGTATAGTTCTTTGTTATGTCAGTGAAATTCAGAAACCTGCTTTTTTTCACTTATTTTTCTGTTATTATTTTATAACAACCTAACAACTCAAGAACTCACCCCAAAACGGCGAGTTTAAGCCAATTCTAGGAAATTCGCTTACCAGCAGCAGTGGCTGACAGACCAGCTTAGTGGCTCAGCTTGGAAAAGTGCAACGCTCTAAACCAAACTATTTCTTGCTAAGCCACGAGGACTTGGCTTAAGAATACATTTTCGCATTAATTCAATATGCACATAATGAGCTTAAAAGCGTTGCATTTCAAACAAGTCTTCCGCAGGAGAGTAGAGGAAACGGGATTAGCATGAAGGTCTAACGAATGAGTAGTTATCGCTGGCGTCAACCCCCCAAATCGTTTGTAAAGGGGAAGATGAGTAATTATTCAAACAGTAAATCTTCAATGAATTGTTATAATTTGTAGGAAATGAAGATTTGTTAAGGGTGTAGTGGATTATCAAAAACTTTTTTTTTTGTTTTCGAGCTAACACTCTGCAAATTTTGCCATGTATTTATAATGCTTATTAGGGAAAATTTGTGGTTTGGAAACCATAGAAACTTTTTAATTTAATTAAAAAAAAACTACGTAATAAATTAAAATGTTGTTTAAAATGTTCCCTGCGCAATTTGTTTTGCGAATACTTTTTATTGTAAAATTTTTCAAACCGTGTTACATATCTAAATAAATATTTGAATGCGTAAAATAGTTAAAACATAATTATTTATTTAAAAAAATTAACTTATGAAGATTTCCATTAAAAAAATGTAAAAAAAATACACATATATCTAAACAGTATTCATAATAATAAAAATTATATATTATTCAACTTTTCTATAAGAAACATTTCTATAAATATGTATAACATTTCAAAAAGTTTCAAGATTCTAACTAAAAAACAAATGTGTATGGCATAGTTTAAAATATTACCTGCGTTCAAATTTAACAAGATGAGAAAAATGTATTTTAGTTAAAGATGTTTTAACTAAAACTGTTATTGCATAAAATATGCGTTATATGCACATTAGGTGGGGCATTTGTACAGTTGTACTTATAAATATGAACGATAGTGTAATTTATTTCGTAAAAATAAAATAATCATAATTTTGATGTATTTTTACTATTTTGAAAACAGCTACTACCTTTTGTGGAAATTTGAAGATGACGACATTTCTAAACAGAGTTTATTCTTAAAACAAATCATATAACTAATTCGTGTTGTAACTTCTTACGTTAAAGGCTCCTTATTATTATTATAAAAAACCGCTGTATATCCAAGATAAAACTTCTCACGGAAACTCTGCGAAATGCTAAACCGATTGGGGCTTTCAGTAGAGAACGCCATAACGAAGGTGGTTGCTATAACACAGAGTCGTTGTAAGAAGATTTAAGTTTAATGAGAGCGGGATTTGAATATGATATAATTGTATTTTCAACGATTGCATGAAATGCATAACTATGTACGGAATAAGAAAATAATAAGTATATACTGATTAAAAATACACAGATTTTTCCACAAAAACTGTTACAATACAAGGAAATCCTAAATTTACTCTATTAGTTAGAGGTAATAATTAACAATTATAAAAATAAGTTCTGGATTTTGATATATGCATTTTTGAGTTTTTGTTTAAATAATTTATATTTAATTTAGGATAAATAACTTTTAAATGGAGTTTAAAAAAAAATGCTTGAGTATTTTTAAAAGGAACATTTTTATAAGTGTTCTGTTATTTATTAAGTAATTACTTATTTTTAAGTTAACTTTAACCGAATGTTAGATACTCAAAGGGCAATAGAAGGATTTTTAAAAACTTCTAATAATTTATTTTCTGTTAATGATTTAAGTAATAAATGGTATGTAAGTAAATGTTATAAAATGTTAAATAAATGCTCCCTTATACAAATACCCTTATATAAAATTTATGCAAAAGACATTTCCCTACTTACTTTATAAGCAATGTAACATCTAATTAAAACCAAAGAATATTTAAAACTATTCAAAATCAGAAAATCTCACCAATGATTTTAGCGGAATCTTTACACAGGATTAAAAGTTCTTTGTGATTCCGTTTGATACAACATTAGCACAACTTGTACATGGAATTGGAATCATTACTGTTTAGACCTCAGGGCACGTATCATTGCCCCCCCCTTTTTTTGGCCTTTTTATCTGAAGAGAACATATCATCGTGCAAAGATTTCTTTAATGAAAGCCTCATGAAACAGATGAATCAGGAGGTCTTAGAATATCGATCCACATTCCATTTTTGCTACAGTTTTTTTTCTGCAGCGTTTAGAGTTGTATTTCTTTACTCGATTGTGTTTGATTCATTTGCCTGGAGCCGTTGTGTTCACGGAATTTATCCAAGAAAGTCAATATTTTTCGCTCCATTCTCTTATTCCTCTGGCGCTAGTTTCAAATACCACGTATAAAAATACTAAAAATGTTTTTTTTTTAGGGAAAGGGACGTTGTTATTATCGGGGGATAATGGAAGAGGAAGCATGAAAATTCTTTGTCTTTGTTTACTTCTTCGGGCCACAAGCAGTTGAGGGATCTGAAGAGAAGAATAACCCGGGTTTTATTCTGTCAAAAAATTGTGACCACGCTTCATGGCTTTGCCTGGTGCTTGGAGATTTCCCTTAAATCAAAAGATTCGATTTGAAGTTGATATCTTTTTTCTATAAGGGGTTTTTGGAGGTATTTTTTACGTTATGAATGACATGCCATTTCCCAGATTTTTGACGCTTGTACACTTGGTTTCTTTCCTCCGTAAGTTTTTGCTTACCTAAACGAAAATTTAGTTGGCTTCAAGTTTTTATTTGTTGGAAAGGTGTCTAAAAAGTCCACTTAAAGTGTGGACAATGTGGGGAAAATTGGGTATATTGCAATATAAATATAAATTACCCATTGTTAAACTTATGCTTTAATCTCATTTTTAAAAAATAATAATACTACATTTAATAGAGTACATTTCAGCAAAAAATTAAACTCCTTAGTGATTTAAATCAAGCCCAAAAGTCAATTTGTTTGCGTTTACAAAAAAAAAAAAACCTTGCTGTAACGTGATGAGTGAAAACTTTACTCAATATTCTTGTGTTTTGTATTGAAAAGAAACCTTATAATATATTCCAAAGAAAAATTAGAAAATAATATTTGTATAGATTTTTTCAATTATTCGAAAGATGTGGTAAAATGGGTAATCGAATTATTATTGCTGAAGAACAAGAAATTCTAAAAAAATGTAACGATCTTCGAAAAAGAGCAATATTCTACAAAAATATGATTTTGAAGCTTATAAATGACAAGAATTAAATACAATATATTTAACATAATTAACATAATATAATCAACATTCCATAACAATTGATATATTTAAGTTAGATACCTTTTTTCTAAAACATACTGCAACCAACAAAAACACATTTCGCTCACCAATTTTCTGATTATCATAGAACACAGAATTTTTTTTTAATTGGATTAAAAATCGTCTGTAAAACAAATTAAAAATAACATATATACGGAAAATATTCCAGCATCAAAATAAACCAAAAATTATAAAAACAAACGTTTTATTTTAAAAATAAAAAATAAATATACTTTTTTAAATGGCATGATATCAGACGGAAATTAATGGTGGATATAAACTTATTTTTAGAAAGACTGTTACTGAGTTTTTATATACTGAGTTTTTAAGAGGCGATGTCTTCTATTTGTTCTTTTTATTCAAATTACTAATTTTGCTAATTTTTTTTTTAACAATGACTTTTTATATGAAATATTCCATAATATCCCACTGAGTACCTATTTTATCCTATCGAAATATATATAAAAAAACTAAAATTTTTAGAAATTTTAAACTAAAAAGAAATATGAAACATATTTGAATATGACGTCAAGGAACCCATGGCATAGATTCATCAAAAAAATGTTTGATATTAATAACCTTTTAAAAGTGAAAAATAGTTTTGAATGAAAAAAATGGAACTTTCACTACACATTTGACCCCACCCTATATTTTCTTAAAGAGTATACTAAAGTTACTTTCAAAGAAATAATAATTAATAAGAGTTTGCAGCAGTATTAAGAGTGTACGAACGGTATACCCTTGATAGTTATTTACTTTATGAGAGCGGACAAATTATCCGAAGAAACACACCGAACGTTTATACAACAGGCCATTTTGTTATATAAAAGCATTATATGACTTTTCCTTCAATGTCGCAGCAATTGGATAGTTGCTTTTACTGGAAAAGAAACTTCCAAGAACCGTCAGAGAGCAAAAAACTCGTTCGTGTATACGAGACCTTAACGAATTGCAATTTATATTTGAGTATCAAACATTCAAAACAAGTGTAATCCAAAATATCTAAAAACTAAATAAGCACATCACTAAATTCGGCTCCTGTTTTTTTATTGAATTAAGCTATTTTATTAATTTAAAATACTTTTTTTTCTATTTAAATTCACTTGGTAAGATTGGAATCTGCACACGAGTTAATGCAATGGAAAATACTAATTTGCAATTTTCAATAACTTTTCTAACACTTTAATGTAATAAAACATCTTTTAAATGTTTGCTCCTAATTTAACAGAAAATTTAAACATATACATATAAAAATATAAAGACTTGTCTAGACTATTTTATTTGATAAAAACTTTTGTAAAAGTTATTAAGTTTTATCATTTGGAAGCTACATAATGAATAGTGTTGAAATTTAATTTTAGCAATCTTAAAAAAGATTAGATTTCACCATTTTAATTAAATTCTAATTATTAAGAAAAGAAAAAGCGTATGTCTGGAATTTATTTCTGTGTATTCAAATTGTAAAACCTTTTTAACAATTGAAAATGGAAAAAATGTTTAGAAGTTTGAATTTGCAATAACTAAATTTAAATTTAAAAATACAATTAGTTACTGATTTCTTTATAAAAATCATTAATACTCTTTTAACTAATATGATTTCGAAATAAAATTGAAGGTTTTGTCTTGACATCAATTAGAATATCACATAAAAGTTGTACAAAATAGATTAAAGCAATACTGTAAAAGGGGGTGGGGGTACTTTTCTCCAATTGTTTTTGTATTTCTCAACTTTAGTAAGGTGTTTGAGTACCATGCGGGGAGATAATTGGGTTTAATTATTTAAATTAAAAATTAAAAAAATATTAAATTAAATTATTTAAATTAATTAAATTAGCTAAAATTATTTTCCGGGTATCAATATATTCTGTGATAAGATAAAAACTGGTCTTATAGAACATTGCGTTAAGAACATTAAAATATAAATACAACGTTAAAATACGCAATAAAAATCCTAGTTTTCTAACCCATATTTAATTTGCAAACCCAAATCTACAGTTGAACTTGACTTCATGGAGGCGTTTCATATTTTTAGCAATATTGATTCGAATGTCAATGAAACATTTGCGGTCCCAGTATTTCCTGCTTGTTGGCACACAATAGTTAACTCCAACCAATTGAGATAGTTTTTTGCTTTTTGTTCTTTGACAACACTTTCAATTTCTGGGTTTATTTATATTTTATTACACACAGACTTTTCTTTTTTATGCTGATGAAGGGAGATGTATCTCCCGAAACATGTCCGGATTATATGGAATTTTATTGCGTATTTTAACGTTGTATTTATATTTTAATATTCTGTGATAACTGAAGATTCTGATAATCTATCATATTTTGAATTTAGACTTGTTTCCTATTATTATTTAAATTTGACTTCCTCTTTGGAATAGAGTTAGAAGCGAGATAGGATACTTTACTCAATGGTAAGACATTTCCACTACCAAAAAATTATTTTAAAACCAAAACTTTAAATGGTTCCTAAAATGTCTTCTTTTTGGGATAACTTCACTTTAACAAGTGGAGTAACGTAAGGGGACATACTTATACAGTGATTGGCTAGGCCTTAAACAAACCACTATGAAAAGTTTTTTCAACGAAAACTAATTAAAAAAAAATTGTGTATCTTACATATTCGGTAATCTCTAGATGTATCTGCACTTGTCACAGGTTTAGATTTATTAGTAACATTTTGTTTGTATTGAACTGTTTTTTTGACTTGTTTAAATTTCATATGCATCAGTTTAATTTTTGGGTGATATTTTGGCTTCAAAGTGAAGCGATATTCGTCAATTCGTAATCTTTCATTCCACCTAATTTTTACACAAATGGTTCAAACTGTCGACTAGTTAAATACCTGCTAGTCGAACTGTTCAATTTATTTAAGCACATACTTGCAATGATCAGTCAATTAGAACTGAAATTGCAACGGCTAAATAGCCTCCCAGCGTATTCCCTAAATTTATCTCCCTTCCCTTCCCCTCGCTGTACAATTGTCAAAGAGGAATCTGATTTACGTGGCTAAATTTTTTCTACACGATTATATATAATTTTATTCTATAGGCTGATTCCTTTTGGAGTTATGAGGCTTTAAAATAATCAAAACTTTTTACATCCCGCAAGGTCCCGCCAATGTCTTTATTCCCATTTGTCCCATTCCTTCATGTTTAATTTGAAAAACAAATTACTAAATTTTGCGATAATATCTTAAAAAAATATAGTTTTTTAATTTGGAAGTTCAGCAAACATATTAACACTAGCGTAATTCGGAAACTGACCCAAATACTTTATACATCGCACAAGTTTCTGCCAATGTCATACTTTTACCGATTCCTTCATGTTTAATTTGAAAAACAAATTACTAAATTTTGCGAGTGAATTTAAAAAAAAATATACTTCTTTAATTTGGAAGTTCTCCAAACATATTAACATTAGCGTACTTTGGAACGAAACTGACCCAAATACTTTATACATCACCCACGTTTCTGCCAATGCCATACTTTTACCGATTCATTCATGTTTAATTTGAAAAACAAATGACTAAATTTTGCGAGTGTATTTAAAAAAAAATATACTTTTTTAATTTGGAAGTTCTGCAAACATATTAACATTAGCGTACTTTGGAACGAAACTGACCCAAATACTTTATACATCGCCCACGTTTCTGCCAATGTCATACTTTTACCGATTCCTTCATGTTTAATTTGAAAAACAAATGACTAAATTTTGCGAGTGTATTTAAAAAAATATACTTCTGTAATTTGGAAGTTCTCCAAACATATTAACATTAGCGTACTTTGGAACGAAACTGACCCAAATACTTTATACATCGCCAAACGTTTCTGCCAATGTCATACTTTTACCGATTCCTTCATGTTTAATTTGAAAGACAAATTACTAAATTTTGCGAGTGTATTTAAAAAAATATATATTTCTTTAATTTGGAAGTTCTGCAAACATATTAACATTAGCGTACTTTGGAACGAAACTGACCCAAATACTTTATACATCGCCCACGTTTCTGCCAATGTCATACTTTTACCGATTCCTTCATGTTTAATTTGAAAGACAAATTACTAAATTTTGCGAGTGTATTTAAAAAAATATATATTTCTTTAATTTGGAAGTTCTCCAAACATATTAACATTAGCGTACTTTGGAACGAAACTGACCCAAATACTTTATACATCGCCCACGTTTCTGCCAAAGCCATACTTTTACCAATTCCTTCATGTTTAATTTGAAAAAAAATTACTAAATTTTGCAAGTGTATCTTAAAAAAATGTAATTCTTTAATATGGAAGTTAAGCCAACATATTAACACTAGCGTACTTCGGAACGAAACTGACCCAAATTATTTTTACTTCTCGCAAGTTTCTGCCAATGCCATACTTTTACCAACTCCTTCATCCTTAATTTGAAAAACAAATTACTAAATTTTGCGAGTATATCTTAAAGAAATATACATTTTTAATTTGGAAGTTAAGCCAACATATTAACACTAACGTACTTCGGAACGAAACTGACCCAAATACTTTTTACTTCTCGCAAGTTTCGGCCAATGCCATACTTTTACCAATTCCTTCATGTTTAATTTGAAATTTTTTTTCCTAAATTTTGCAAGTGTATCTTAAAAAAATGTAATTCTTTAATATGGAAGTTAAAAGCCAACATATTAACACTAGCGTACTTCGGAACGAAACTGACCCAAATTCTTTTTACTTCTCGCAAGTTTCTGCCAATGCCATACTTTTACCAATTCCTTCATGTTTAATTTGAAAAACAAATTACTAAATTTTTTTAGTGTATCTTAAAAAAAATATACTTCTTTAATTTGGAAGTTAAGCTATCAAATTAACACTAGCGTACTTCGGAAACTGACCCAAATTCTTTCGTAATCCCATGGGTATATCGGGGGGGGGGGGGGGGGGGGGCTATTTGTTCCTCTACGTAGGTCCCAACCATTGATGTGCGTCAGTACATCAGTTGTCAGATAGACCTGAATGATGATCAGCACCGGGTCAATTGTTCGTTACAATTGCCTAACATGCTTTCAGAAAAGTAATAGAAATGGCCTTAGTTTTCTCCCTGTTCTTAGCCCAGTTTCGTGTTGTTTTCTGCTTTATTTCACTTCTGCTTTGTTCTTTCTCTATTTGTTTTCAGTCCATTTTCTCCCCTTCTTTTTCTTGGGATTTGTTTTGCGGAAATCAGCGTCAAACGTCGAAACTTCTGAGACAGTTTTGTGAACTTTTTTTGTTGTTTTTGTTTTGCTGGTGTTGTTTGTTGTCCTTTCAGATTTCTTCACGCAGCGAATTATTTTTTCTTCTTCATTTATTTTACTTTGTCGGCTTTATTCAATGCCAGGTGGAAATTAGGGATGTTTTTATTTCAAAATTCTTAAAGACCTATTAAGTAATTGTAACATTTTATAGATATACTTTTTTAAATCAATTACAATTTGGTTTATGACAATTTAGGTTAGGCTTACTTGCGGAGATTTCCATTGATTTTCTAAGAAGTGTGTGATTCGGTCTAGTCCATTTATAAGGAGGTTAGTTATCTAACTAGTTTTGATGTCTAAAGATGTCCAAGGATTTCTAGTTTTTAATGCAATTTTTTTTTCCTGATGGGTGGTGATGGTTTAAATTGTTTTCAGAAACAAATATTCGTAAACATTAACTGATAATTTTAAACCATACCAAATACAAATATTGACGACCAACAATCAATTGGTATTTGAACTACATTTTAGCACTCAGTTGTATCTTTGACTTTTCATGCTTAGTTTATTCTCTTTGAATGTTTGTTTTGACTAAGTTGATGTTAATCAGGTCCCTGTTTGGGCATAAATTTTACATTACCGATTTATTCTGGATTTTACATACTTAGTTACTTCCTTTCTCATTCCCCAGACTGAGCAACCTATTATAGGGCCCCATCACCAAGTGGGGAACACCAAGTAGGTCAGCCTGGAGATTGGAAGTATTTACCTGTGCCCCATTACAACCTCATGGGTTTTCTTTTAAAGTGAGATTTTTTGGAACTTTTGATATTCGACTGAAGGTTTGTTGAAACTTTTGAGATTGACAGTCCAGTAGAGTGACTAGGAGCAACATGAGATCAAGCCATAGCTACTCAACCGCTCTCTTTTCACTTGGAAAGACAGAAAGATCGGAAGCGCTTATGCAGGCATTAGCTCGATGTCTTCTAAAATTAATATGCTACTTCTGGCAACTCTGATATTTGACAGTTGGTAGGGACGACTTTTGTGAATGGCTAACCAGTAGAATGGTGAGGAACAACTATGAGATCAAGCCGTTGCTACTCAACCAAGTCCTCACCTTTTGAAAATTGGCTGAATGGGAGAGTTATCTCATGCAATATTCAGATATCCCAAAATTCATTTCACAACTTTTAGGATCTTGAATCACGCCGGTTGTTTGGAAACTTTTGTGTAGGACTGCGTTACCAACTGGTAGAGACAACATGAGATCAGGCCATTGCCACTCAACCGTACTTTATCAGGAGATAATATGTTTAAAACTGAGGTGTTTACAGACTGCTTTGTTTTTCTGCAAAATTAAATTTATTATTCTTTCAGTGATGAGTCTTGGAGATGTTAGTTTGTTTTTGGAACTTGTCGTTTGGCTGCTTAGTAGGGTGATAAATTGCTCATAATCAGATGGTGTTTTTTCTTCACAATTTATTGCATGGAAAGGTAGTTAGTGCGGGAGGAAGACACGCGGCTAACTTTGATTGACTCGTTCTTGATTTGATGATGCGCTCTCTCACTGCGCTATTTGTATACTTAGATCTATTTTTAAAATTTATATTTTTCACATTTCTGCATAATTAAACTTTTTATTTTATCAGTGATGGGTCTTGAAGATGTTAGTTTGTATTGGAACTTGTCGTTTTGCTACTTAGTAGGGTGATGAATTGCTCATAATTAGATGGTGTTTTTTCTTCACAATTTATTGCATGGAAAGGTAGTCAGTTCGGGAGGAAGACATACGGCTGGCAATAATTGACTCGTTCTTGAATAGATGATGCGCTCTTTCACTGCGCTTTTTAATTACTCTTAGACATATTTTTAAAATTATATCACACATTTCTTTTTACTATATACTCATGATCACACTGCCGTTTGACTACGATTCTTACGATGTCCTTTGCTGAGGACTTAACTTAAAATTATTTATTTTTTAACTTTGTTTTATTATACTTCTACTTAGCACAATAAATTAAGATCAAACTACTGTTTGATTGAGATTCTTATGCTGTCCTTTACTAAGGTCTTAACTTAAATTATTTTTAACTTTGTTTTTATTATACTTCTATTTACTTCTCAGTTACAATAAATTAAGATTTTTTTTTTTTTTTTTTTATTAACTTTACGATATTTTTCTTTGTTTTAATAATATCCGATTTTTATATAACTTTACGATTTTCTTCTTTGCTTATGATCTTTTGGGTGGTTCTGGTCTATGTTGGGGTGTCCGTTTTTGTCTTGTCCTGGTTTGAGTGGGGGTGGGAGTGAATGGTATGTTTGCGCAAATGGATTGTGTGGATCGTTTTTCACTTAGATATTAATTTTCGTTACTTATACTCAGATCTTAATTCAGATGGAGAGGATATAGTCCCTTTGGGACCCAGGTGCCTTGTCTTAAATTATGTTACGGGTTACGGGTTTAATAAATTTGAACAGTTGAAACAAATCTCCCCTAACCCTTCTCTCTTCCAGAGTATACATATTCAAATTTCTTAATCTATCTTCATAATTCATGCCTGAAAACCCTTGGACCATTTTAGTAGCCCTGTGCTGAATTTTCTCTAACAATTCAATGTCTCTCTTAAGATATGGTGACCAGCATACTCAAGATGGGGGATAACAATGGGGTAATACCGAATTGATATCTTATATCCTAAACTTCCATACTACAATCTACGAAAACATATTTAGATCAAGAGTGACTTTTTATACTATTTTTTCCTCTCCCTT
Organism: Troglohyphantes excavatus; assembly: GCA_963932185.1. Taxonomy (NCBI): domain Eukaryota; kingdom Metazoa; phylum Arthropoda; class Arachnida; order Araneae; family Linyphiidae; genus Troglohyphantes; species Troglohyphantes excavatus. The sequence continues at coordinate 23,991,511 of OZ010675.1, read as the reverse complement.
AGTTGAGTTTGGTTATTGCCTGATCTTGCGATCTGCTTATTATACGTCCGTTACTCTACCCGAAATTCCTAATTTTATTTTAACATGTGATTTTACATTTCTTTAAAATTTAATTAAGTATTAATTTTTATGCAACATAATTTATAATAATTAAAGAGTCTGTGTGTGTTTATGTGGCACGCAAAATACTATCTTCCATTGCTCGGACATGTGTTAAAATTTATATAGATATATTATTACCTCTAACCGTGCATCTGAGGCTTGAAATCTTAAAATTCCTTTTAGTTTTCTGTTTATGTAAATTTTTCTAAGCTACTTTTTAAATGACTATTTTAAAAAATAGCATAATTAAATAATAGCATAACATTTTGTAAAATCATAAAATCTCGACAACAATGAAATACTTTAAAATATGGTGATCAAAAATTGCTTTGGCGAAATATGGCGACAAATATGTTTCAACGGAAAAACTAACGGAAAAGTTAACATTCGGAGATGTACCCGGAGAAGCCTGAGCAATAGACCAGTTATTATGCCTTCGAGAAGTTAAAAGAGAATGAATAAACAAGGAGAATGAACCAATAAGGTAATATTTTGATTTAAAAATGATTCCATAGTAATTCATTACCATTAAATAACCAATTCAATGAGATTGAAATTAAATATTAGTTGTTAATAAGTATTTCAATACAATAGTAAAATAAACAACATATACATGACGAAAACCAACACATATATAATACTTCAAAAATAATTTCCCACAAATTTTGGGGACCATATGGATTCCATTCAACTAAATATCATAGTATTTCATTCGGTACTTTGGGATTATCCCGTCGACCTGCCAACGCTCGCCAAATCCTTTGGCGCTATTTTTTCCATGAAAAAAAATTTCCAAAATAAACATTGTAAACACAATAAATTTATCAAATCATAATAATAAACAAATAATAAATAAATAATAATAACCATATATATTATTATATAAATAATTTCGGCGGCCACAAATACCTATTGGCTGTTACCTTTTGGTGATAATATCGTGTTTGGCGATAATATTGGGTTTGGGCGAAAATGGTCGACGGGATAATCCCAAAGTTCCTTTCATTCGCATTAATGAATTATTATTATAAATTTAAATATTAGTTATTAATAAATCTTTTTTACAATACAGTAGCAAAATAAAAAAACATATACATGACAAAAACCAAAACATTTATTAGATTTTAAAAACTAATTCTAATATATTTTTTTCAAAGATCGATGAAATTTTTAGGATCTCAAATAATTTCATTCCACTAAATACCTTAATATTTCATTCCCATTCCAATAAAATTGAAATCGACTCCTGGATGAATATTTTATTCCCACCGAAACCCATTCCCATCCAATAGCACCTACCATTCCTTTTATTCATTTCCAATCTGCAACTGATCCCGAAAACGCAAAAACCCGTTATAACCGAGACTTTTTTTCCCCGCCAAAATGTCTCTACAAAACGAGTTTTCTGCGCCACCGACACCCTACGTGCGTTCTTTGCCAAAATAAAATGGAAGAACCTCCACTACCCAAGAAGCTAATGGAAGTCACCGCTTTCGTCAGCAAGAAGTTGGCTGGAATTTTGAGTTCAAGGCTTTCTTCCCAGGTGAAATTTGCATTGGGAGTTGGCGTCAGGAACTTTTGTGGAACACGTTTCCTGAAAAGATTTGCCGCCCTTGCTTGCGCTATTAGAATTTTATGAGGCCTCCTTACACTCCGCCACTGTAGCAGATTCTTTGCTTGGTTTCGGGATCTGTAGTTCCGTGATCGCAACGAAATTGCGGTCACGTTATAAATATTTTCATTGGAAATGGCGTTCGGATGTTTTACCAATCTTAATGTGGAACGTTTCTCTTTTCTTGGTAGATATTTGTCACTGTATGATGTAAAAACAGAAAATGTTCGCCGTTGCTTAATGTACTTAATAAAAGCGAATAAATGCATTGGAAATGTATTTTATTTTGATATATGATATATTTCTCTCGTTTTGTAAGATGGCCAAAAATTTGTATTTACATTTATACAGCGCAATAAAAATAAAAATAAACATGCATGGCGACATTTGGTTATAGTTAGGTCATCAATATTCCAGCATGCGTGTTTCCGAGAATGTAAGGTTTTGATGAATATATGAAAAAAAATATTTATAAGTATTAATTAATTTATTTTATCTACTAAGTATTAACAGCTCTTTAGTTAAACATCTATTGATATCGTAATAACTTAGTTCTTAGTCATCCAACTCGAAGATCTTGTAACATAAACCTCTGAACGTTGAAATGTCAATTACGCACTGAAAATAAGCATTTAACTAACATTCTTTTGAATTGTTTATTCTGTTGTTTCAACGCGTACTTAGTTTATTATTGCATTTGTATTAATATAACCTAACATGAATTGAAATGTGTTAGTACACGTTTATTTCTGTATTTCGATATCATTAACTTGCATATCAAAAAGTATTACGTTAGTAATTGCACATCTTTATATTTCTAAAAGTAACTTCAATCAATGTTACTTAAAGGCTTTTAAAACTTCATATAAATATTTTTAAAATTTCATGTATTCTAATGTGAGTATTGCTAGTTAGAACCCGTGCGATTGACTTGACAAAGAAAAAAAAATAGTGATATTGTGATCGGAGGGTTGCCAGCTTCACTACTAAAATGCTAGAAAGTCGTCCAGAACATCCTATAAATTATACTAGCGTGTATATGGGACTGGTGTACGATAAATCAGATCGGAATCCAATTCCCAAACGCCTATTGAGGTTGCGTCGGGGGCCAGTTCAGGTGTTATCGTCGTCATCTGACCCTGTTTCAAAAATACGCGGCATCGTTCCCGAGTCTTTCCTTCGAGATAGGTCCCGAACATTCGCCAATAGCCCAATGTTCAGCTCTAGTGCGACGTTATTTAACCTAACCAAACCAAACAACTGGTCGAAAATTGGTATATTCACCTTACTCAAATTCAATGCACGTATTCGCGGTTTGAGGCTTTTTTTCTGGTATTTTTAATCTACAGCGCCATCTATATATGAAGTTTTAAATTAAAAATTTTAATTTCCTTAAAAAATGTAAAAAACATTTTGTAGAAACCACACTTTCTTACGTCAATTACTTAATTTTTTATTAAAGTTTAAAGTGTGTCAGGGACTTTTGATTGTATATCGATGACAGATTTATAGATCACGAATGAACGGATCTTTAGCTTAAAAGAAACAAGTGAAAAATTATGTCTGATTTGGTTTGATTAGTTTAATGACTATTTTGTGAATAATAAAGACACTATCGACAAACTACATCAAATTCAAAACCATTCCAGTGCATTAAATAAGTAAGCTTAAGATAAGACAAAGCATTTCAAACTGTTTATATTCATAAAGAAATAATATTATATTCAAATACTTACAGATATATGAAATATATATTGCCTGGAATCAGCGGTCTTTCCTATAATATAAAAGTTTTTATTTTCATTTACTTGACTTGCATCCATACAATATCTTATAAACTTTGTTAATCCCCCCGAAACAAAACAATATAAAATATAAAGTCACATTCGATATTTCTAATGTGTGTATATATATTTGGTACTTTAGCGCAACTTTGGTCCTTGACAGAATCGGTAACGACTCTATTTGACACCAAAGGACAAACATCTCCGTTTGTTTTGGCACGATATCAACTGTATTTGATTCAACCATCTTGTTTCGGGAATCGAAAACCGACCGAAATTGAATTTCCACTCTTTTCAAAATTGACAAATGACATCCGTGAAAGGCCTCCTTCAATTCTTCTTGCATTCGGAGAAGAGTCATATGCTTGCGTCTTTTGATTTTCTACATTCCCCCGCAAGCAAACTTCGGCAGGGATTGGTTGCGATCCTTGCATTATTCGAAATCTAAGTCGCTTATGAATTTCGGAAAAATTCAAATTATTCGATTGTGCTTTATTGATTAAACAAAAATTATTTTTTTAGTAATTTCCGGATATCCACATAATTAAATTATTAAACATATAATAAATTTGTTGTCTTTAAATTTAATGTTTAGAGACACAATATTAAATAATCGCTATACTGTTATAAATAGGTATTCAAAAATAAGTTAAATGTACTAATTTTTGAATACATTCGATGCTTATCATGGCTCTGAATACATAAGTTTCAATTTTGAAAAAGACATGTATTTAGAAATGAGTAAATGGTTAAAAATGAATAAAAAGAGCAGATTTTAGTTGTAACCAAGACCTACAGATAATCGAACCCATATCTGCAGGCACCACTGTCCAGAGTCTTTTCGTTAAGCTATCAAGGCGACGTGAAGAAGTTATAATCAAAAGTAATGTTAAAACGGTGTGCCAAAAGAATGGGAAGTAAGATTATTGAATTGTAGTAACTTAGTTTCTATTTAAGTAATCGACATCAAATGATGTGGAAACCCATCTTCTGAACAACTATTTTAAATTTGTCAGGTCGCTTTGTTAAAATAGATTGAACAGAAGCTGAGATTAGCAATATTAAATTCTACAGCTCATTTTTTGCGAAAGTACGATTACTTCAAGTTGAGTAATTCGCTAATTTACGATGTGATTGTACTCAAAGAAATATGAGTACGTTAATGTACTCATTTTTAAGCACGTTGTTTTACATTGTGTATTTCGGAAAATTTCAAATGATCTCATCTGAATTATTTTCAATTATGTTTATATTTATGAAACATACAGGTAATTAGAGAAGGTTGACTTAATTAAAACAGCAATACCTTTAAGATATTTTGCCACAGCAATACCTTTTAGACAATTGACACAAATAAACACTAAGGTACTAACTTTAGTCAAAAGTTATAGACTTCGATTAAACTTATTAAAAACTCCCATGAGATGATTTTGAATATGAATGTGTCTTCAGTTAATTCAATAGAATTTTTCAAAACAAAAACAATCAATATAAACGGAATGAGCAAATAAGATTTTTCATTAAAAGGAAGAATTTTAATTTAATTGTTTTATGGAAAAGATTGGATAAATTTCACCTTTCCCTGAAACAACAGCACTTTGAAAATCCAGCATCGTATGAGAAATTGATTGAAAAAGTTCAAAACCTCAGTTTCACTCCTATACTTTAATAAATTAAAAAAATCTTACAAAGGAATATTTTTATTATATTTATAGAACATTGCGTTGTTTTTATCAATGCAAAACATATCAGTAGGTGACATTTTCTTATCAAATTTATATAAATATACGAATTGTCAATATTCCTAACTGAAACTTAATAAAATACGAAGGTTTTTTTTTGCAATAGGCTAAAGATGAGAAAGGTGAAAATTTACATTACAAATTAACGATACAAATAAGAGAAAGATGGTATTAGATATACACTGTTAAAAATAGGTACTCAAAAATAAGTAAAATGTATTCACTTTTGAATACATTCGATCCTTACTTCGCCGAATACATATGTTTCAATTTTGAAAAAGACATTAACTTAAAAATAAGCCCAATGAGTAAAAATGAATTAACAGAGCAGTTGCTTGCCTACATAGGCTGCCTTCAGGAATCATTTTCAATAAATATCAATAATTACAATCAAGACTTACCGGGAATCGAACTAAGATCTTCAGGTACCACAATCCAGAGCCTTATCCAATAAGCTACCAGGGCGAAGTGAAGAAGTTATGAACAGAATACATGTTAAAAAGGTGTGGCAAGAGAATGGAAAGTAAGGTAATTGAGTTGTAATAACTCAGCAATTTTAGCAATCGACCTCAAATAATGTGAAAAACCTTCTTCTGAAAAACTTTTTTAAGTTTGTCAGGTCGCCTTGTTAAGATGGCTTGAACAAAAGCCGAGATTAGGAATATTAAATCACACAGCTCATTTTTGAGAAAGTAAGGTAAGTTAAGTTTGAATACGTCATGGTTTATTTATTTACGATGCAATTATGCTTGAAAACCGAGTAGGTTCAAATATTCATTTTTAAGTACCCTTTTTACTGTTTAAAAAATATATTGAAGACAAACAAATTACCTAAAATCAAATACAGTTACAGAATATGTTTGCGCATTTAGATATATAATTTCTTACAATATACATAATTTCTGTTGATAATTTCATAAGAGAAATCCAAAATTATTAATTTTGGTCACACAGTATGCACATGTACAAATCAGCTCTTTCTTTAAAGCTTTCTATCTGGGTTTTAAAAAAGTCTACATTTTTCTTTCTAAAGTAAGAAATTCGGCAGCTGAATCTTTTTCATTGCGTATCGGAGCAGAAATACAATGTTAACTGAATGGACGTCCGTTTTTATTTTCATACGCCCACAGTATAACGACCTAAAAATATTCAAAGAAATCCGTCCCATGACGTTCAACTAAAATTTTGAGTAAAAATGAAAATTCACGTGTTAAGGATTTCAATCACTTTTAAAAAGAGCTGTAAACTCGGGTGATCACACTTAATTCGATGAAAACTTACGGGGGGCCTCAACAAAATTCCTTGCTTAAATATGTAGCTAAATATCTGTAAAAAGTTTTATTATTTACTAGTCAAACTAAAGTAGCTTTAAGCAATTTGCATTTAAGGAATTAAAAATATACACGTTTCATTTTTTTAATTTAATGCATTATTAAATATATTAAAAATAAAAAACACACACATTTATCTTGATTTAAATGTTTTTAAATAGCCTTACGTAACAGTATATAATAATGAAAAGCAGCATATAAGTAATTATATGTTACATTCTTTTAAAATATAAACACGATTCAATAAGTCAATAGTGAATCATTCCTACTTGATAAATATTTATTTTCGTAAAAGAGCATACTGCATTGACATGACTCAGAATATTATTATTTCTTAACTTAAGGATATTTGAAATTATTATTTAGTAAATATTAAATATTTAGTTTCCACTAGTCAATCATAACTTGTTTTAAATCATTTGTATTAAGAGAAATTCGAACATCTAGTTCTCATTTTGTTGTACACGATGTTTAAGAATTGTTTTTATAACTTTGAGGTTCAATAAAAGCTAAAAAAGGATAACATAGATAAGTTATATTACTTGTTAAAGTAACAGCAGTACATTTTTCCAAAATCATTAACAAACCATTCAACGCATCATTCCTAAAATATTAACGAGCGTACTCCTGAGGATGGGTATATGATTTTTTTATTCACGATGTTGACACGCTATAAATTATAAAGGAAATAAGATAGAAAAATTTTGTTGCTTATACGCGTTAAAGCAACACCACACACATTTTATTTATATACTATTTTTTAAATAATAAAAAAATAATTTCGTAAAAATAAAATTTCATATTTTGTTATTACATATACAAACAACATGACTTAGAAATTTTATTTCTTTAAAGTTTTATTTCGTGTAAAAATTGTAAAGATAATTCTTAAAAACCCTGTATAATATAATCTTTAAAAATATTAAAAGTTATTGAAAAGTTATTGCCCATGTATCCCTATAGAAAGTCCCGCTAATCAATCGAACTGGCACTGCATATAACAATGGAAAAATAGCACATAGTTCAATGTCATATTATATTCTTTTAAAACATGTGCATTATCTAATAATGCAACGTTGAATCAACCCTCAAATATAAATATTTACTCTTCTACAATGTTATTCATTATTAGCACGCTACAAAATATCGTTGTTACATAGCTATTATTAAGTAATGTGTTTTTAAAGGATAACGTTTCGTTAAATTTACGCTTGTCGACTAATGAGTAGTGACATTTTCTGACATAAATTATGATGGATGTTCTCCCAGGATAAAAAAAATACTTAAATCCGTGTCTACAGTTGGGAAATTAGTGCAGCTTAAAATTGATCTGAAAACGTTTAAGATCGCTATTAAAAGATACCACATTTTCTTGAGTTTGTATATATTCTATTTTTCTTTAAAATAAATTATAATTTAAGGGCTTTTCAATTGTGTTTCATTATATAATTTTGGAAAGGAAACTAACTAATGTTATTTAAAATTTAGAAGGAAATTTTAATATGCGATATTTATATTACCGTTAATACAGGAAATGAGTCAATACTCGAATTTCAAAGTTAGAAATAGTTTTATCATAGCCCCTTCGTTAATACGAGTATTAACTAGGCAATACTGGAATGGTTAATTTTTGTTAGATAATTCTAGTGTTAAATAAATGTTTTGTAGTTAAAACTAGTTGTGGTTAGTTACAACTAGTACTAACTGAAATTTCATGAAATTAATAACAACTACAAGTAATTATTTATAAAAAATATGTTTATTCCGTATTTAAAAACAAAAGAGTGTTCAACAGCAGTCAGAAAATAAAAACTTTTTTACCTTTACAGAGAAAAACATTTACTTATCAACTAAAACTACAAGTATTTATTAGAAGAATTTTGTTCCTAATGCGAAAACAAAACTCTAGAAAACGACAAAAAGCAAATACCAAGTTTGTTATTTTATTAAAAAAATATTTATAAACTGTCACTTTTTTATTTGTTTCCGCAAGACAAGTTGCCATGGCATTTAGAGTTACAGAGGTTTCCTCTTTTCTGCATAAACACAGAGTTTTGAATAGTTTTAATTAGTAAAAATTGTAAAAAATGGGAACGTAATATTCATTCTGTAAGTTTTAGTTTCTTCACATCCATCAGTTAATTATAGTATTGTGTAGTTAACACTTGTATTAAAGAAGAGGCTATAATAAAACTAGTTCTAACTAGAAAATGTGGGTCTTGACTGATTTCGGGTTTTCAAGGTAATATATATATTATTTTTATTTGCCATATTTCATAATACTTCTAAAAAGGATTGGTTCATTTTTATCGTAATTTTTCAATACACAAATACTTTTCTTTAGTACTCGTCTTTTAAACAGTTTCAAAACTAAACGATTTTGTGAACCGCTAAATGTTATACGCCTTACTTACAAGAATAATATATTTTTTTATTAAATAATCGAGTACAGGTTTCTCTCCTATTTTTAAAACTACTTAAAATGTTTATAATATAAAAATCGACCACTAAAAAACATTAAAAAATCAGTGTAGTGTTTTGAAATAAAATTATTATCATTTTATATTAATTTTGTATCTGAATCTTATTTTTGGATTTTGTGGTTTGACCTTCGAAGTTGTGTGCATAGGAAAGTAGTTATATTGAAAGGAAATATTTTGAGAAGCAAATATTGAACATATTATTGGATAAATATTCCAGGTCTACCCTATCTCGTCCTAAGGCATCCATGGAATAGGATTGGAATAATTGGGAATTGGTTAAATATATATGAAAATTATTAAATGTAATACTAAGTATATTTTTAGAGGTTTAGATATTTTTTTGTTTTTATTATTAAAAATAACAGTATAGAAAACATATCCTTCTAAATTTTTTTTTCATTAGATAGTTATGTGTAATATCAACAATTTAAATAGTAATTCTATTTACTAACTAAAATGTTTTTTTTCAGTATTGCATAAATTTCTCATTCAAAGAGAAATTTCTCTTCTCGTTAAAATTCCCACGGAACGAGTTTTATAATGAGCACAAACGCTTGTCTGGTTCGAATTGTATTATTGTTGATGGGTCATTAATGCATTATAATAAAACAAAATATACTGATTATGAAATTAATCAATCAATGTTAATACATTGACTATTATTCGAAAAATATTTAGTTATTATAAGAAAATAAAATATTCTACCTTTTCTTAAAAGTTATTTAATAATATTTATTGTTTGAAATAATTGGGAGTATGTGTTTGTTTTTGGCTATTTATTTCTTCTATTTTCAGCGGTTTACAGCCTGCGGTACGCGTACAATTCGGGGTACGTTGAGGTATGGTTGAGGGTATGCGAAAATAATATTAGTAATGGCGGACAACACCAAACATTAAAATAATAATAAATGTAATAATTAAAATCATAAATAAAAACATGCAAGTGTTATCAATTTAAGTCGTTTGATTAATTAACATGAAACAACTTTTTGTGTGTGTTTGTGTGTGGGTGTGGAGGGGTATGAGAGAAGGGGGTACTCATAAATTAAAAGTTTCATCAAGTGGTTCGCGAGAGAAAAAAGGTTGATAACCGCTGTTCTATTAAAATACAAATACAACGTTAAAATACGCAATAAAAATCCATCAAATCTGGACATGTTTCGGGAGATACATCTCCCTTCATCAGCAGAAATGAAAAGTCTGTAAAAATAAAATCGTACATTTTATTGTACACGCAGGCTTTTCATTTCTGCTGATAGAGGGAGATGTATCTCCCGAAACATGTCCAGATCTCTTGGATTTTTATTGCGTATTTTAACGTTGTATTTGTATTTTAATATTCTTAACGCAATGTTTCTATAAGATGAGTTTTTATCTTAACCACTGTTTTTTTGGCTCGTTTTGGGCCAAGGTTTTTCTCAGAACCTTCTTCTATTTTGCTCTACTCTTTACCCGGGCACTCCAGTTGCCGATGTTTAGAATCTTAGGATTAGAAACTTGTCGATCTTTAAGTCCTCATCAACCACTTCGCCAACCTTAAGTCTGGCTTCTATTAGTTTGTAATTGAAGGTCATGAATGTCACGGAGGATGAACCTCAAATGTGGCCGGCAAATTTCATAAAGTTAATTTTAATTCATTTAATTACATCAGCTTCGTGTATATCCAGTACAACTCATCGTTGTACTGCAACTTTAAAACTATCTGATGCTCAAGGTATACGTTTGGGGATCTCTAGTTTTTCTAGCAATGCATTCATTTTTTAAATTAATAAAAATACTCCATTTTACAATATATTTTTAGTTTAAAAGTAGGCACAACCTACAAGATATATCTTTACAATTAATTTAAAAATTAATAAATAATATAAAATAGTATGCCCAGGAAATATTATTTAAATTTTCAAGCAGTAAAACCAACTTTATAATTGCAAAACTCGTGTGAGCGTCAGTGGGTTAAATATTTAACTACAAGAATAATTAACAAGTTCCTAAATAATTTAAGGTTAAAACTGATCACATGAAATTAAAATGTAATAGGAATCAGAATTCTAAAAAATAACAACATAGTTTTTTTATGAATCGCAAATGTGTATATTATTTGCTAATATTTTGTATATCTCAATTTAATTTAAGGGTTGTCATGTTACAGTAAAAATTACTCAGACACTCAGACGTGTCGAAAAATTTACAAAAGTGATATATTTTGTTGAGTATGAAAAATTTAAGGGGAACGGTGGTAACTATTAGTAGTAATAATGATAATAATAATAAGGATAATTTGGATTTGATACAATATATATCAATATGTAATAATTACTTTCACTAATCCTGGTACAACAGGAAATGTCAATATTCAAGCATTTCAAAATTTAAATGGATTTAGTTCTTGTTGCACTAAAATTGTAATTTAACGTCACATCAAGTCATTTTTCTCTTTAAAGCAGGAATAATAATGTATTAAAGTTAGCATAATAGAAACTACAAATAGGTAATCAAAAGAATCAATAAAAAAATTATAAAATACTTTAAGAGGACAATGCTGAATTTAAAACAAAAAATAATCAATATTTTGAATGTGCATTGCAAGAAAAAGTTGCACAAAACAAATTAAAAGTTGTCTTGACTTTATGACTTCAACTCCACAAGCAGTTTGAGACCAAGACCTCTCAAACCCTTCTCTATGGGAAGCGCGGGATCAAACATCGCAATCCTCAAACGATTTCTCTCGGTAAAACTTGGAAGGGACTCAATCCCATTGACATTCTCTTCTAGCTATTTATTCATCCCCTCAGCATCAGCGGAGGCGCGAGAGCCAAAAAGGGGTCGACAACAGGGCTGCCGACTACACGGTTCCTAAGTCGCCAAGCTGTCACAAATGATCGCCAAAGCCCTAAACTAATATAGTATATTAGACAGGTGAAAATTGATTTGGGTTGGTAAGAAGCAATGTAAATATGTATATATGAGCTATGTAAATTTTTTAATTTGAAATGGAACCTAAGCAAATAGATATTATGATTTCAATTCCTATTATGTATTTATTAAATATATTTAAATCTACTATATATTATTATACAATAATCTGGAGTACTTTTCTTATTCCATATATTTATTGCTACACTAGATGAGGGATATTGATCGTTTTTTTATGAGTGTTATTGCAATTGTACTTGCAAAAATCTATTGTTACAGTGCATGCTTTTGGTCGGTATATCTGAATTACATTTCGGTAATTTCAGTTCGAGTGCTGTTAGTTAGGAGCGGATTCTTATAATTTATTGTACTTCTCTGCATTTATGTAAATTTAATTTTTAATTTTTTATTGTTTAATGCACAGCTATTTATTTTTCTGCTGGACTGTTGGTTGAGAGGTTGTTGACATATAAATAAACATGTGTTTTATATGCTCTCACAAGCCTATTTATAAATTTATTTTTATGTTTGATCAAAATTTTTTTCGCTGAGTGATAATTTCCCGCAAAACTTTCAAATACAAAGAAACTATCAGATAGCTTTGTTTGATTGTATTTCGTAAATACTTCGACTCTGGTGCAAATTTTATTTGAGAGTCTCTGAATAATAACCGGTTAATTCTTAGCTCTCAGACAGTTAGTAGCTTTTACGTACATTTCGAGCTTCCATCGAGCTTATTAACTTAATTTCAATTTTAAAGTACACTGTTAAAAATAGATACTCAAAAGTATGTAAAATGTACTCATTTTTGAGTACATTCGATGCTTATCATAGCTTCAAAATGCATAAGCTTCATTTTTGAAAAAGACGTGTACTCAAAAATGACTACAAGGACTAAAAATAAAAAAAAGCGCCGTTGCTTGCCTACATAGGAAGAATTAGAAATAACTTTCAATAATTACCACCAGACTTACCGAAAAACGATCCCAGATCTTCAGGCACCGTAGCCCAATGCCTTATCCGTTGTACTTTTAGGGCTGCGTGGAGAAGTTTTAAGCAGAAGAAATGTTAAAAAGGAATGTCAAAAGAATGGGAAGATAATTGAGTTGTAATAATTCAGTTTTCATTTAAGCAATTGACATCAAATAAAGTGGAAAATAATTTTCTGAACAATTATTTTAAATTTGACAAGTCGCTTTGTTAAGATGGTTTGAACAAAAGCTGAAATTAGCAATATTAAATCACACTGCTCATTTTCTAGAAAGTACGATTCACTTAAATATGAGTACGTCATCGCTCATTTACGATGCAATTCTACTCAAAGAAAAAGCTCTTCAGGTACTCATTTTTAAGTAAAATTTTTTTTGGAGACCAAAACTTATTTAACTTTCACAATTGTAATGCCAATGAACATTGAAAATCGCCAAATTGGTAACTTTTTGCCAAATATAGCATTTTGTTGGGGGGAAAGACTACAACAGGAAAAGAGGCATGGATGAGGGGGGGGGGGGGGTGCTTTCAGATGAGTCCCATCCCCCCTATTTCAGCGCGTGACATCATCAACGTGCATGACTGGTCCGCAAGTTCTAAGGCAATATCCATTTTTGAATCATTGCCAAGAAGTTTTGAGTCTTTGTCAGGGGGTAGAGGCATTTTTGATTGAAGTCGGGATTTGCCTTTTTTTTTACCCCCCCCCCATCCTTTGCTCCTTCTATCCTCGGTTTCCGTGGCAAAAGAAACGCGCTTTAGTCACAGATGAGATGTGTACCTACCGAGTCCTGGGAGATAGGATCTTTTCCATTTAGGAGTGAAATTACTAAATAAATATTTAAAAACTTTTTTCTTCGTCTGTGGGACGGCTTTGGCAGGGAATAATAAAAACGGGAGATCGGAGAGTGGCAGTTTGGACGGATTGTGGGGAGGGTTAACGTGCTTTCTTGAGCACTCAAGACAATTGTGTAGTTGTTGTTTTTTGAGTATGAAAACATGTACGGAATATTTTATTTGTGTAATATTTTAAATAAAATATTTGTAATTTTAGTAACGCTGGCATTTTTCTTTGTTACAAATCGGAATTTTTTAGTGGATAATAACATTATTCTGAATCCGTGTATTGTATAAAAGTTATCCTGGACAAAATTCCCAAAAAGTAAGTTGTACAAATTTATGTCCCTATCACTTGACATTCGTTTCTTTAGTCTTCAGTTTTAATAAAATTTCAATATATTAAAAAAAATATGTAAAATGTTTAGTAGATTAGCATTGCAAATTTGCCCAAACTGCTAAAACATCAATTTTTATTTTTGTTGGATCATGGACATCCTTTAACATTTTCATCCTTTAACCTTTTCCCTATCACTTTGTATTCGATTCTTTAATATTAAATTTTCTTATTTTAATAAAATTTCAATATATAAAAAAAAATATTGTAAAATTTTTAATAGATTATCATTGCAAATTTGCCCAAACTGCTAAAACATCAATTTTTATTTTTGTTGGATCATGGACATCCTTTAACCTTTTCATCCTTTAACCTTTTCCCTATCACTTTGCATTCGATTCTATAATATTAAATTTTCTTATTTTAATAAAATTTCAATATATATAAAAAAAATATTGTAAAATTTTTAATAGATTATCATTGCAATTTTGCTCAAACTGCTAAAACATCAATTTTTATTTTGTTGGATCATGGAAATTCTTTGACCTTTTCATCCTTTAACCTTTTCCCTATCACTTTGCATTCGATTCTTTATTATTAAATTTTCTTATTTTAATAAAATTTCAATATATAAAAAAAATATTGTAAATTTTTTAATAGATTATCATTGCAATTTTGCCCAAACTGCTAAAACATCAATTTTTATTTTTGTTGGATCATGGACATCCTTTAACCTTTTCATCCTTTAACATTTTCCCTATCACTTTGCATTCGATTCTTTAATATTAAATTTTCTTATTTTAATAAAATTTCAATATAAAAAAAAATATTGTAAAATTTTTAATAGATTATCATTGCAATTTTGCCCAAACTGCTAAAACATCAATTTTTATTTTTGTTGGATCATGGACATCCTTTAACCTTTTACCAATCACTTGGCATTCGATTCTTTAATATTAATTTTTTTTCATCATTTTAATAAAATTTCAATATATTTACAACAAATTATGTAAAATGTTTAATATATTAACATTGCAAATTTGCTCCAATTGCTAAAAATCAATTTTTATTTTTGTTGGATCATGGACATCTTTTAACCTTTACCCTATCACTTGGCATTCGATTCTTTAATATTAAATTTTTTCTCATTTTAATAAAATTTCAATATATTTAAAAAAAAAATATGTAAATTTCTTAATAGATTAGCATTGGAAATTTGATGAAACTGCTAAAACACCAATTTTTATTTTTGGTGAATCAGGGGCATCTTTTAACTTTTTCAAGTAGGCTAAGTTAAAGAAAAGTTATCTGCCTGTGGGCTAATTCCTAAACGGGAAGAGAAAACGTCGCTTTGGGAGACCGGACAAAGAGTTCTCAAAGCATTGGGGAAGGACGAATTGTCTTACAATAAGAGGCGTGCAACTGTTTGACGGACGAATCGTTAACAATTCTTCCACAATGCAGGTAGATTCGCAGGTGGGGTTAGGGTCACTTGAGGGGTTAAAATACTGAAAAGCCCAAATGAAGATGATCTGTAGAAGCCATTAGTCGAACGTCGTGAGTACAAAACCATGCAATTGCCTGTTCTATGGCAAACACCATATTTCAGACCTCACATGTTTTAAAGATTATCCCCCTCCCCCTCCGTGGTCAAAATTGTTCCAAGCCCATCTCTATACCTGTAAAATCTATGGGACAGATGCTGTCCCAGCCTACATGTAAAGGACATAAACAACCCTAGAGACTCATTTAAAAAAAAAAATGGAGTAATTTAATAAAAACCGTTTTTGGCAAATATGTTATATGCGAAAATATATTGAATGGTAAAGGTTAAAAGTAGAAATTTATAAAAAGATACAACTAAATGTTATCTAATTTAAATTTGAAACAAAGAAATGTTCAGTTTTGTCTTTTTTAATTCTGCGGGTGAGATATATAGATGTTTCCTTAACCTTCTATATCAATAAACAAAAATAATAAGTCTAACTGCACGCATTTTACATTGAAGTAAATGTTTTTGATTTTCTAATAAAAAAACAAACCCATCTAAAAGTTAAAGTTTATTTAAATATTAAGTAAACATCTATTTAAACAGTCTTACAATGAGGAATTTACAGATTACGAAATTCCCTTCTTTTCCTCAGAGTAAGTCGCTGCTATGAGTTGTGTAAAAATAAACATAATGATTAAACTTGTATAAATAATAATTGTTGATAAAGCAGCCCTCCTGAATATAAATTTCTTCCTAACCTTTATGTGTGAGCCGGGACGACATGTATACCAAAGATTTTACAGAACTAGCGAGGGGCTTGGGACATTTTTTTGACCACAAAGCGAGAGGGAATTTTTTTAAAAACACGCGAGGTCTGAAATATGCTGTTTGCGGCAGTACAGGTAATTACATGGTTTCGAACATGTGACGCTTGACTACAAGTTTCTATAGTTCGTCCTCAGCTGGGTTTTTCAGTTTTTCAACCCCTCAAGTGACCCCACACTATCTGAGAATCTACCTGCTTTGAGGAAGAATTGTTAACGATCCCGTTCGACAGTTACACGCCTCTTATTGTAAGAAAGTCGTCCTTCCACAATGCTTTGAGAACAATTTGTACTGTCTCCCAGAGCAACAGCCCCTTCCCTTTAAGAATTAGCCCACAGGTAGAGCAACTTTTCGTTTAAGGCACCCATGTGAAAGGTTAAGTGGAGCTAAAGAATTTATTATTAGTAATTTAAAAGTCTCATCGTGCATATAATGCTTGCCACAGAAAAATATAGACCGTATACTCGCGTATAAGCCGACACCCTAATTTTAGGAAGATTTTTTGTCCAAAATCGGAAACTCGCGTATAAGCTGAGTTGTATTTTCGTACATGAAAAATTCGGCAAATCCTCGAAAAAGAATCGTGAAATTTTAATTAGAAAATAAAGATTTAAGCCTAGAAATTAAAAGTTTAAAGAAAGTGGCTGGAGAACGGCTTTCCTCTAAGTTCGCGACGATTCATCAGGCTTAAAAGTATGTACCACTCTCGATGTTCTGGTGTCTTTCAAACCTCCATCGGACTTCTTAAATTAAATCTCCCTTATTATCAAATACAATATTTTAAACCACATACTTAAATACCAAAATGTGCAATTTCTAATTCTTAACATCATTTTGTAAAGATTTAAAACTTAGAAAACGTCAAATATTTTCTGTCAACATCGTTGACTACTGTCGCTATTAAATTCGGATGAGCATTTTTTTTATCCATTTCGGAAGGAAATACTACTATTTTATGGATGAATATATATTTTTTATTAAAATATTTAGTTTTTAATTACGAAATAAATGACTTGAAAGTAGAACTTGAATTGGCCGATTAGCATGTCCGGATTTTACAGCTTTAAAGCCAATTCCATGCAAAATACTAATAAAACAACTATTAATATCTGTACATAATATTATCAAGGGATAAAATCTGTATTGGGGAAATAAATTTTTGTTTAATTATTGCAATCGAGCAAAAAAGACATTGACTTTAAAGTGGTGTCATTCGCTACGCATGATGTCCACTTCTTAGTCTTCCATCCAGAATTCCATTAAAGTAACGTAAATTAGCTTCATAAATTCTACAAACCAATTAAATATTTATCAAAATACATACTTTTAATTTAGTTAAACTGATTATTTATGTAAGTAGCGCAATTTTGCGTTACGATTAAGCCGCGATGTGCAGAACGGCCTTCAGTCAGCACGTGACGCACATTCTCGATCTCGGAAATGTGTCGGCGCGTTTTAAAAGAATCCGCTTAATTTAAACTTTTCTCCTTTTCCCAGTTTAGGCAAATTATACTATAAATTTTACTAACCCGCGTATAAGCTGACCCCCTACTTTTTGATGAAAATTTTGACTTAAATTTCTCGGCTTATACGCGAGTATATACTATATGTTTTAAATGTATTTATAGGTATGATTTTTTAATTATCCTTGAGGCAAGAAAATTTTGAGAATACTAAAATCTTTGGAGCAATATATATTTACTTTAATATTATTTTTGAAGAACTAGCATGGGGGAAATGGGGGTAAGGCTTTTTAAGATGCATAAGCCTCAGGGGGTATGTTTTTAAGAGATTTCCTAGAATACATTTGTAACCCCTTTTTGCATCTTGTATTGATCATAGAAATGCAAAAATGTAGATTTAAAGCGGAAAAATAAATCTTTGAAGATTTATACCGAATGTTTACAAAAGAGGAGAAATAAATATTTGTTTTTATGTCTTTCAATGAAATTTCTGAACGAGAATTTGGAGAAAAAAAATGGCCTTTTTATTTTGCTTTGAAAGAAAGTATATAGCCTTCTATGGGGCATTGAATTATTTACTAAACAATATCTCTTGATCAAAACAAGTTTTTTTAACACTATTTCATGTTGTAATTTATTCCAATCTTGTAATTCTACATTAGTATTATTAATCTAATACCGGAGTCTATCGGGGATGTATTAGCAGTTGATTGCTGAATTAACATCGGACTATGACTATTTTAGATGACTTGGATTCTATCCCGAAGACTTTTTAAACAATAGTTTTTGTTGTAATTAATACTAATTTTGTAATGCTACATTAGTATTATTAGTTTAACATCGTCCCGCCCGGAGCCATAAGGGGGTGTATTAGTAGTTATTTGGTTTAATTAATATCGCACTAAGCTATTTTTGATGGTTTGGATTATCCTGAAAAAGGAAAGATCTTTGAACTTTGCCTCGCAATTTTGCACTATGATCAGATGACGAAGCCAGTACTTGAATTGGTGCCTTACTCTCTAAATTTCCACCACCAATAGCGACATGTGAATATTTGGATTGCCGCAAATTTAACGTGCGCTTGTCGTTTCTACACATCGAATGTTTGGCGGTCGCTAAAGGTTTGATCTCAAAATATTCCTATTACAAGCTTGGTTCTCTACATTAGTAGTAATGAAGATACAAGAGCTATTTTCATTTTCATTAAATAATGTGTTCAAGAAATTATCATGCAAAATTTTTCAAAAACAAGTGAAATGTTAATTAAGAGATTTTTAACTGATATATAAATAAGAGTTAAGTAATATCGCATACAAATATAATTCTCTTAAAATTTCAGTACTCTGTTAAATATCTATTTGTATTTCTATTGTTACCCAATCGAACTTATATAATTACGCTTCCATTCTTATTGCATTTAAATTGAATGAGTTGCATTTACTGCTTCAGTAAACATTGAATTGAATTATTTATTTAAGTTGTTTGTGTGTGAGAGGGAAACTTTAAGTGCACTTTGTCGAAGCACATTAACGGTTAATTTACAAGATAACACAAATAAGTGTTCCTTACTTTTAGTAAGGAATTTTCTGGTATTGTAAATAGTTTAAAATTATTTGTTTGAATTTATTAGGAGAAACAAACTTTCTTAATTGCTGCATGGAATCTGATTATTAATGTTTGTATTTTGCTATTATTTGTTTATTAGTGAAGTTTTGATCAGTATGTCAATGGCGCGAAACAGTTAAAAATCGTTTGTTATTAAAATTATGTTTAAAATTACAATTAATTTCGTCTAGCGGTAAATTGGTTTCTTCTAAACAGCACACTTAATATCTCTATATATAATTTTCTTACTCAGTGGTAAAAAAACCACTGTATTTCTTTCCGTTTGTTGGCAACAGGAAAATTTGTTTACAAACACATTGTCGTGGTCGCCCTTTGCATTTTTCGATTGTGTATTGGCAAATGGATTTCCCAATATTTTAACTCGTTAAAACGACATCATTTCGTTATACCTACAAGATCATAATGATCTTATGAGGGGTATTTTTACGAAGGTTCTACTGTAAATCAAATTCCTTAATTCTAAAGGGCGAATTATAATGCTATCTAAAACTAAAGAAAATATTAGTTGTCTTCCAAAATGTACCAATGTCACTCTTAAAACCTCAAAATTAAAAAAAAATGATTTCAGAATAATTAATAAAAATCAATGTTTAAATGACAAAAGCAGAATTAAACCTTTTAAAACTCTGTGTTTTATGGTGCAAAAATGATTCATGGTCCGGAAGCCCTCTAACTTTTCTCAGACTTTTCCCAGACATTCTGGATCATTTTAGGCAGAGATCAATGTTTCGCTGCCCTGCTCATTTAAGTTCCTTTGCAGAAGTTGATGCGAGTACATCCGGTGGGGGAGACCGGTTCAGGTCTCTGGATTTGTGACAGGTTGACTTATGGAAAAGGATGACTCGAGAATCCAAAGTAAAAGAAAAATATCGAGTGTAATGTTTTGAAGACGAATCCAGAAAAAGAAACATGAGAAGAAAAATTCATTTAAGGAATGAATCTTAGGTTTCTCGTTGTCCTTTAAGTACAATTGAGGACGTGGGTGGAAGAACCGGACAGCTCCAGTTATCAAATTGTTCAGAAAATAAGAAAAACATAATAAATATACTTAAAGTTTTTTAAAACTTATTAAATTTGGGTAAAATATAAAAAATACTTTCCTCTATCACAGACCGGTTTTGCTTTTTCAACTTTTTGCCTGGTTTTGTTTATTAAAATAAATGGATATTTTTTTTTAACATTTAACACTAGAATTCTGTAGCCAAGCTAACCAATAAATTCCTTGACGATGGCCAGGCTTATGATTCCTTGTAGATGGCCAGGTTCACCAATATATTTCTTGTTGATGGCCAGGCTTACCAATAGATTCTTTGTAGAAATCCTCATTTTGACTGTGAGGTTCAAACAACATAAACTATTCCATTCATTTAAGGATTGTATAATAAACTACTTATAAATATAGTCTAGCTTTTAATTACACCCTATAATTGCATTTCGGATTGTAACACACTTTTAGCTGGTTCAATAAACAACACACCTTCAAAAAACGAGTTTGGCAAACGACTGGCTGATGCAACACGGAAAGCAATCCAACCAAGCGACCAAACGTTAAACTAATTCGGCGCAAAAACAAGACAGCTCCTGGAGCTGTATTATTCTTATACTGCATGAGACAACAGTACAGCCCTTTTTACTTTATATGTCTATAGTTATTGGTTATAGCTGTCTGGTTCTTGCCCTAATCGATAGAGGATTTTTTTAATGGAATAAGAGAAAAAGTATAAATCAGAAAAATTTGGAGCTGTCTTGTTCTTCCACCCATGTCTTCAATTGTATTGTAAACAGATACATGGATATGTTTAGATACTTAACTTATTATTGTACGTACATAAGAAAAAGAGGTATAGTAGAAATATATACAAATTTTAAACCCACACTTCCACATGGATTAATTTTACTTCCACATGGATTTCAAAAACACCCAATGTCCAAATTCACAATTAAACTAGCCTTAAAAATATTTTGGTTTTGCTAATGAGGGCGACGTTCTGATTTGCCAGGGACATTTCAATCCTTCACATATGAGTGCTTCACGAGTGATAATTATATTTACACGAAATTAATTGTCCTAACCTTTTGTCTGTGTGGGGTAGTCTAAGCATGTAAGAGGAAACATATTTCACGGATCTTAGAAAGTTCTACTAATTGCGAAAGTCCCGGAATCAATTAGAATTTTTAAAGTTTCAATTACGAATACTAATAAACTACACAAATACAAACGCTGATTTCAATTCACTTCGGTGACTGGCTCCCAACAAAACTCCCCACTGTCCCAACCTCATTAGCATTCGTCCCCAGACGACCCGACACACAAACTCGGGACACAAATTCTGTAAAAGACCAACGATAGGAGTATTAACAAGATTACTTCTCCAATGATCAGCAGAGCGTGCCGGAACCCTTAATTGCGACTTGCGTCCATTTGCCTAATATGAGTTCGTTTCTCGTTGACATATCCAGCTAGTCACTGGCCATTGCAGCCATTTCATGGAGCAGCGCGTAAGCTCACGTTAATGATCCGGACTTCGCAGAGAGCAAGTCTGGCTCAATCTGATCAGTCGGTTAGAAAATGGTACGTGATAGGATCGCGATCGGTAATCGCTGTATTAGCGGCGGAAATAGGGTAATCATATGGTGTAGGTTGGTAGACGTAAACATAATCAAGTGAATAAGTTACTGTTATTATTGACTTTTGAGGTGTTGTCCTACTTCCGTAAAAGCGAAAATCCCTAATAATTGGTCCTTCTGTACAAAAGGAGTTTATGTAATTTTGTTTTATATATTTTTTAAAGAAAACTGAAATGCTAAAATTCTAGATTTCCCTTTAACCTCCAATTTATTCTGTACAAAGGGAATTTATATAGCTTTGTTTAATCTTTTTCAAGGAAAACTGAAATGCTAAACTTCTAAACTAAAGCGACCTTCGTTAATCTCCAATTTCTTTCGTATAAAGGGAAGTTAGGTAGTTTTGTTTGATCTTTTTTTAAAGAAAACTGAAATGCTAAAATTCTAGACTTAAGCGACCTCTTTTAACCTCCAATTTATTTTGTACAAGGGGAGTTTATGTAGTTTTGTTTGATCTTTTCCGAGGAAAACTGAAATGCTAAACTACTAAACTTAAGCGACCTTCTTTAATCTCCAATTTCTTTCGTACAAGGGGAGTTTATGTAGTTTTGTTTAATCTTTTTTTAAAGAAAACTGAAATGCTAAAATTCTAGACTTAAGCGACCTCTTTTAACCTCCAATTTATTTTGTACAAGGGGAGTTTATGTAGTTTTGTTTGATCTTTTCCGAGGAAA
Source organism: Troglohyphantes excavatus (assembly GCA_963932185.1). NCBI lineage: Eukaryota > Metazoa > Arthropoda > Arachnida > Araneae > Linyphiidae > Troglohyphantes > Troglohyphantes excavatus. The sequence continues at coordinate 23,968,678 of OZ010675.1, read as the reverse complement.
ACTGAAATGCTAAACTACTAAACTTAAGCGACCTTCTTTAATCTCCAATTTCTTTCGTACAAGGGGAGTTTATGTAGTTTTGTTTAATCTTTTTTTAAAGAAAACTGAAATGCTAAAATTCTAGACTTAAGCGACCTCTTTCAACCTCCAATTTATTTTGTACAAGGGGAGTTTATGTAGTTTTGTTTGATCTTTTCCGAGGAAAACTGAAATGCTAAACTACTAAACTTAAGCGACCTTCTTTAATCTCCAATTTCTTTCGTACAAGGGGAGTTTATGTAGTTTTGTTTAATCTTTTTTTAAAGAAAACTGAAATGCTAAAATTCTAGACTTAAGCGACCTCTTTTAACCTCCAATTTATTTTGTACAAGGGGAGTTTATGTAGTTTTGTTTGATCTTTTCCGAGGAAAATTGAAATGCTAAACTACTAAACTTAAGCGACCTTCTTTAATCTCCAATTTCTTTCGTACAAAGGGAGTTTATATAGTTGTGTTTGATATTTTTCAGGAAAAACTGAAATGCTAAACTTCTAGACTTAAGCGACCTCCTTTCACTCCAAGGGGTGAATAAAAAATAATAAAAATATTAAATCAAAGTGTCTACTTTACAATCTCTAGCATTTTAATGCATACCTAAAAATTTCGTATATATACTTATAATAGTTTTTAAATAAATGTCACCGAAAACTAGGAAAACCTAACTTTTACTTACTTTTTTTGTTTGTTTAATTTACACCAGATACGTTATAAGAAACATAATTTAAAATATTCTAATACACCCATATTCATAAATAAATTATATATATTTTTTGCAATTCTTGAATTAAAAACATTTACATTTCCTTTGAAATGGATTTCTTTACGAAATAAAAATGATTGTTAACGTAATTCATATGCGGTCTTCAGTTTAAATTATGCAGCATTTTTCTTTCATTGTTAACTTTTTTTTGTGTAATTAGAATACTTTAAAAAAAAATCAGTGAATTAATTAAAAAGTCTTTCATACATGCCTTTAAAGGAAAGGATGCATTAATTTTTATTTGTTATTGTTATAAATTAAAGTAAAATATTTTAAATTAAGGATCAGTTAATTAGTTTTCTCGACAATAAGACGAAGATCCCTACATTGTAAACGTGAGTTCATTTAGTAAAAAAAATGGGTTTATTTTTTTCAATTTAATTAACCATTAAACTAGAATACTGAAGTTCTCAAACGTTAATTATAATCTATATATCGAAGAATAATAAACAGATATTTTTAAAATTTTTTTTAGCGAAGTTTAACAAGTAGAATAACAACAATTTACGTCGTTTAGTTAATAACGAGGTTAATTGTAAGTGTTAATTTGTCACTTTCACAATGAATAATTTATAAATCGTGCCCAAAGGATCATGTGTCCCACTTTCTGTTCTTCATTACGTTTTAAATATTTTATGAAGAAGTTTAACTTTCCCATTGAAATTTAAGAGGGGGTGACGGGACAAGGTAAAAATAAGTAACTAAACTGAATAGATTTCTTAAAAATACATTTTATTACCTTCTCAGCTCCTATACTCCGCTTAGTACGAGACAGGGATAAATGGAACATATGCTTCTCATAATGAAATTGGAGTCAGTACTGATTTTAAGCCATATTTTTTGTTTGTTAAAATGTTTTTTGATATTTATTGATCAGAAGGAAAAGGAAAACCAAAATAAGTAAACTGTACTCATTTTTCAGTACGTTCGATGCTTATCATAGCTCTGGAAAATTGTCTTTCTTTTGATACCCCATTTGTAAAGATCCGTTGAGTACATTGCAGTAAAAGCGACCTTTACTACATTAATAGTATATATGATAAGTAATATACCATTCATATGTATTTGCCCTTTTACTAATGTATTATATTAAGGGAAACTGTTGTTTCTGGATCCTAGCAAACAAAACTCAAATCAATTCAAGCAATACGCACTAGAGAGCATTTGCCACCAACTTAATTTGCCACAGTATGTTATTTGTTTTGTTAACGAGTGTTTTCAGTTTTTAATGCTTATTTTCAACAACAGTTAATGAATTCTCAGTGTTCAGCGAGTTCAGTTTTCACTCGAATCTTATTAAATGGCGAGTGAAACGATATGTAATTTAAGTGACTCATTCATAACCAAAAGAAAGCCTGATCTCTTTTCTTTCAAGCGCCATCGTCTTGTACCTTCGATCGCATTACATTATGCACCATGAATCAGTGATCTTAGGTACACTGTTAAAAATAGGTATTCAACAATAAGTAAAATGTACTTATCTTTAAGTACGTTCGATGCTTATCATAGCTCCGAATACATAAGTTTCATTTTTGAAGAATACATAAACTTAAAAATAAGCACAATGAGTAAAAATGAATAAATAGAGCAGTTGCTTGCCTACATAGGCTGCCTTCATGATTGATTTTCAATTAAGATCAACAATTGCAACCAAGACTTACAGGGAATCGAACCCTGATCCTCAAGCACTACAATCCATTGCCTAGTACTATAAACAGAAGTTATAAACAGAACACATGTTAAAATGGTTGAATTTTTGAGAAAGTACGATTACTTAAATTTGAGTACGTTGTCGCTAATTTACGATGAAATTTTATTTTAAGAAAAACGAGTATGTTCAGATACTCATTTTGAAGCACCTTTTTCATACAGTGTATATGTTATATTATTTGAACTTTTCTTTTTACAGGAGAATACATAGAAAAAAAAATAGTGGTTCAAGGGATCCTAATGACCAATAATCCCTGAAAAATACCATAGAAGCTGCTACAGCATAGTCTGAGAATAGAATTTCTATTATAGAAGCATGTAACTTTTATAGAGTAACATTTTGCTACTTTAGTGCAGCAAATTAAATCATTAAACAAAATCTGGAGTTGACCAAGTAGGCCAAATGATTAAAAAATGTTGTTTTCCTTACTTTTAAGAGTGATCCAAGGTGCATTAGAGTGTGATCCCAAGTACAAAGAGTCTTATACTAATGATCAGTCGTGTGCTATTTAAAAAAAAACATATTTAAGAACTAAAAACATATTTATAAAAGAAGGAAAATAAAGGTAGAATGCGATTTTTCGTGTTGAAATTAAAAAATGATGTCAAATACATGCTTAACGATGAGTTTTTAAAAATTGATCTAAGGTATAACAGATCTAAGGTATTATTGATATTATATATACCCCGTCTATTTATTTTTCACACTCAGTAAACAGCAAATATGAAACATGCCCACTCAAGCATAATTATGCTGAATTTAATGCTCATTTCAGAGTGGTGATGAATTTCGATTCAATGTAACATTTTTCGGACTGGTAACTCCTCTTATTTGATATTAATGATGCGACTCAAACCATGTATCAAGTGTGTAAGTTTTCTTTTCTTTTTATATTAAAAAAGTAAAATAATAAATTCATTGCAAGTGTAACGAAAAATGTCCGAAAAAAAAATACAGTACAATCAATTACTTTTGTATTTTTCAAACAAAAAACAACTTCCAGAAAAGCATTAAAAAAAAGACGAATGGAATCATTGTGTGAAAGTAATTATCGATATAAAGAGTTAATATTTTTCACTTGAATGAACATGAATGAATAATTCAAATGTAATAAGAATTAAATAATCCCTTTTGACATGAAAAATGAACTGCTGTTTTAAAGAATAATTTTCAATGGTTCTTGGTTTCAAGATATTTCATGTGTAAGTTTAATACTTTTTATTTTATTGTTACCGTAATTTTATTTTATTTTGTCAATTGTTTCAGGCATCATTGAATGTTACTTACACTAATGTATTGATGGCAAATAATGTATTTGTTGAATTATGTACTTGTTAAGAAATAATGTTTATTTCGTTTATTTAATCCTAGAATAAGGTGGGGGTACCTAACATAATTTAGGATACTGTTTTTCAATTGAACTACGTCTCTTAGACGTATAGGTACCGTTATAGGGTTAACGTTTCTCAATAGCTACACAGTTAGCTACTAGAGATAGTTCGGGATCACTGTCGAAGGTTAGACCCTAGAATATCAAATCCAGTGCGTCCCCAATTTATTTTGAACTACGATCAGTTGATGGAGACCCCACGGGAGCTGGCATGTCATTTCACAGACTTCCACACCTCAAAAAACGAAGAAAATTGCGACACGAGATTGATTCAACTTACATCAGCCATGGTGAACATTCAATTGACCAAACCGGAACTCGACATTGACTCTATTTAATCCTGGGTTCGGTGCTGTGTCCACCAAGATATCAAGACCCTTGTTGAGATGGAACTAGACTAACAAGAAGCGGGCAAAAGTACAAATACCAATTTGAAGAGTTCACTGAAACAAATGAAGACAATTCATTGTAACAAGTGGTGGAATGGAAATAATGTTGATTGTATGGCAAAAAACAAAAAAACGTAAGTCCCAGCAACAACAAAAAACGTAAAGCCCATTTTACACGAACGAGAAAAACGCGCACGAGCTTATCTATGATTCGAGAATCCATATCACGTGGTATAATTTTTCAAATCACCCCACGTTTTTCTCGTTCGTGTAGAATGGGGTTTAAAGTTTATAATGCTGTGCATGTCTGTGATACATAGGGTCTCCAGTTGCCCAGTTGATAAAGGCATTAAGCTGGTAATCAGAGGATTGCTAGTTCGAACCCTTGCGATGGACTTTACAAAGAAAAATAAAAAAAAAGTAGTGCGGAGGGTTGCCAGTTTCGCTACAAAAATACTAGAAAGTCGTCCAGAACATCCAACAATTGTCGTGAACCGGTTCCGTATACACGCCAGTATGGGACCGGTTCACGATAAATCTGATTGGGGTCTAATGTCCTGACGCCTATTGAGGTTGCGTCGGGTGCCAGCTCAGGTGTTCTCCTCGTCATTTGACCATAGTTAAAAAAATACAAGGCATCGTTACTGGGTCTTTTTTTTTGAGATAGACCCCAAACCCCCAATCCCTATTGATGGACCATCACCATTCTTCTTCGGAACCTTTCCGTGAGAAAACAACTCAACTTACCCCTTTAACTCCTTATAGGTGTATAAGTTATCACATCAATTTTATACATTTAATACCACCCTTCAGTCGTGTATATGTCTTGACGGAACAAATGAAGGAAACCTCTTTTACGACCAAAAGACATGAGTTATGCGTGTCATTAACTTGCAGATGGCCACGCCAAAGCGGAACACTGATTACGTAACAGATGAATATGACAAACACGTCACCCAACTAATATCCAGCAGTCACGTGATTCGCCCGTGCGTGAGAACCCTCCCCATTACACGGGCCAGCGGAATCATCTGGAAAAGGAACCACGTCTACGCACCTGATACGCTTCCAATCGGTGGACGGGCATTTTAAAGTTGCTACAGATAACGGTTTCGGGGGTTGGACCACTGACATAATAACTCAGTCAGCATTAAGCTATTGCGTGATCATTTACAGCCAGCCCTATCTTACTTCGCTGTTGGAATTAAGTGGGGGGGGGGGGTGTCTTTATTCCTAATTAAACTTAGGATTTTGCCTAACAGGATTTCCTACTCTTATTTCGAGTGGCAATCAGATTTTGCGAGGAAGTAAGTCACGAAGGAGGTTTTAAATGAAATGCGAGTCCTTCATTGTCTTGAGATTGGAAGGGATACGGGGTTTCGGGAGTGCGCCACTGGTATGGACAAACGGAAATCGATACAACGGGATGGCCAAATACCGATTTTGGCCATCCCTTTGGAACATTTAATTCTTATTTAGTCTTGACAATTTTAATTTGAGTCTCTCTTTTTCATTTTAAGTCTATAATAATAAAAGAAAGAGTATGTGTCACGCAAAACACTATCTTCCACTGTACGAAAATTAAAAAAAATTAAATATAGATACTATTTAACCTCTAATTATGCACCTGAGAGCCAGAATTTTAAAATTCCGTTCATTTTTTGAAATGTAGTTATAACGACTTCGGAAGCCATGTTTTTAAATTACCATTGTTATAAAATCATAAGTTGTTGACGACAATGAAATACTTTAAAATAAATTAAAGTATATTTATTACTTCTGACAATTAAAAGTTGGCGATCAAAAATTGATTTGGCGAAGTTACTCTTTCTGACAATTTTGCTCCAATGGGAAATCTAACGGAAAAGCTAATTTCGGAGATATACTCGGAAGTGTCTGAAGAAATCTTCGAGAAAATAAGGGAGAAGGAAATAAAAAGGGAAAACGAACCAATGGGTTATAATTTTTTTAAACGCGCGTAAAAAACACAGTTAATATGTTATGGCAGGAAATAATTCAATTGGCAGCAGAAACACTTGGTAATTTGGTATTTAGGTAATACATCGGAATAAAAACATACTATTGAGAGTCATTTAAAAGATTATATTTAAGTTAATAAAATTTGCATTTGTTATTACTGTGTCAACAGCTATAAAGCTACTAAATTTCTAAAGTTCATCTGAGAACTCACCATGTAGAGGATGTTGGTAAACGTTAAATATGTCATGGTTAAAATGCCCTCAGTTTGGTCGTGGTGTAGAAGTTTTTAGAATAGAGTAAACTCATATGTTGTCTTTATTATCTGACCGTGGTTTAAATTCCAAAGCGATGGGTCCTTTTTTTTTGGTAAATTTTGCAAACTGTGTCTAACAACAGCCCATTGGGAAGCTTCAGTGACTATTTAATTAATAGCCATCGTTATGATATGAAATCATTCATTCATTTAGCTTAGATGATTTGAACGTTTGGACACTGGAATTTGGAGCAATAGCGGCGATTCGCGATTTCGCGGAAAAGGTGGGGGGGGGGGGGGGCTGCAAGGAGGCGGTTGCCCCCGCACTTATTTCGTATGTTGCCTCCTCTCTTTTTTTAATATTGCACTATTTGAAAATAAATTATTGTTAAAGTATTATTAAAAAATTGCTTTACTGCAGTGACAAATAAAGGACACATTTCGTAACCCTCCCCCTCCCCACTACTACAGGTTAACACCGAAAGTATTTTTCTCAGGGTCCCAATTCGCACCACAAACGTAGAATTGAGAAAGCTGCAGGAAATGGTTTGGAAATTAAAAGGGTGATAAGGGAAAGTTTCTCCCATTTCTTTGTTATCATTGACACAAATGGAAAGGACACAATTGACAACTCTATTGACCTTGAAACCCCCTCCTATTATACGTACTTCTTGTTTCATCTTGATCTTGCCCCACCCTTCTTTTACCAACCAATCACCGCCATTGCTTTTGGAAATAAAAACAATTTATTTTTCACAAAAACGCACAAATTGTAGTAAAAGGATTCTTTTGAGTGAAATTATTTTCGTTCGAGGGGGAAATAGTATGAAATTACCAAAAATGCCATAGTATTTATGCAAAAATAAACCTAAAATTAGAGAAACAACAACAACTTAAGCTTTTAATCAATTTTATTCAACACTTACGTGCATATTTATTAACCCATGCACACTCTTTTAACGAAGTTCTGCCCCCAAATATTTTTTCTAAGTTAAGAACTCTGAATAACATACAACAAACTGAGAAATTAGAAATTCTATTTTAATTTCAGAGCTTATGCTTGAATTATTTTTCATAAACATATTCGAATAAGATGAGAAGTAAAAAAAAAAGCATACAAGTGTTCAGTCAACTTGTGAAACTGAAATGATTGATTTCCCTCCACGACTAGCATAAGAGGCTTTTGTAGGCTTTTGTATCGGACCTTCAAAGCAAAGGACCAGTTCACCAGTAATTAGCCTTAAGTCCCGACCGTCATGCAGTTCCTCATTAAGACCCCATTCCCTAGGACAGTCCCTAGTACGGGGGTTTATTGTTAAATCCATCTGACTCCCACCCCCATCTCCCTCGTTTGCCTATTACTCTGTCCCCCGCAAACTTTGGGGATCAAGTTGAATGAAATGGTCATTATGCCTCATGTATAAGAGAACCCTGGCAAGATACCGTTTCCAGAGTTGATTGGAAAGTTTATGTCTCCATTTTGCTGTGATCCTGAGGGATCGCCCGGAGATGAGTTTGTTGGAAATGGGACGCATCAGTTATGCGAGGATGGGACGGAACTGATGAATTGGTCGCTGTGTCTTCAAAGAAGATGCATCTTAGAGTGTCAATGCATTTTAAATAGGTCGGGATATGCGTATATCGAAATATGTCGTTATCGGAGATTTAGATTGGCGGTGATGACTTTGCGAATGGGCTAGATGGCAGTTGTAGATGGACTGGGTTTGTGTTGGATTTCGTATGGGTGGTTTCAACACCAGTTAATTAGTGTCGTTTTACATAGGGTATCAGACAATAGATAATACATATGTACTTAACTAATTATTGATTCATACAGGGTTGTCATAAACTGTTGGAGGATAGCCATTATTTATCTGTATCACCTTAAGTTGAATTGGCATAATAAAGCATTATTTTTATTCAAATACTTCGCTTATATTTTAAACAAGACGCTTAGCTTTAGCATCAACAAATAAAGTAGCTGAAATATAACAAAAATAATACAAAAAGAACTTTGTGTGTAGTTAAAATGACAAACAATGACTATTGCCCAACAATTTGTGACCATACTTCTGCAGCTAAATAATTTTAGCAATTTTTTTAAAACGTAATTTTAAGCAATAATATTGAGGTTAAAAATTAATAAATATTCTAAATTATGTATTTTTTAATGAGAATTATACACCAGAAAAACAAAATATAAAGTTAAAAAATTTACCACATTTCGGTAAAGAACACTCATTAAAAGTTTAGCAAATTTTATTTGATTCCCTTTGAATAAGAATAAATAATTTTATTAATTTGATTAAAATTATTGTTAATCAACTCAAACACACATTTTTATTTTGAATGTACAATTTTTTGCAATGTTCCCGAATCAATATTAAATCTAGCCGTTTTGATTGCTTCCTTCAGTTATAAAACAAAAGATTATTACTTTCATTTTAAGAATGTTGCTTTCCGTACACGGTACATGTTAGACTATAACATTGATTTTACGTGGTGATTAAAGCTAAGGATAAGTTTATTAGGGATATGTTTTTAGTATTAAGTTAGTGTTGGAATGTGAAAGCTGGCATTATTCCGTTGTAAACGTTAGTTTATACCTTCGATACTTTTTTCAAACGGCAATACATAGCTTTTATGTTTTTATTATAATCCACGGAAGTCTGATTACCAGTTAAAAATTGGCCAAGACACCCCATACAATAATTGAAGCTCCACCGTTATGTTTGCTAATTATATTAAGTGGAATATTTCTAAAATAATGCCAGTTATGAGAAAAGCCATCTGCCCCATCTAAATTTATCATTGGTTTCTTACATAAAGAGAAATAAATCAACTGATATTTGAAATTTACAAAGCAAATGCCGTGTACTAATCTTTTTATAAACACGTCGATGTGTTAAAACAGATAATAACACTAGCACTACATTTAATTGTTTAATTAGAACATACAGTATTAATACACACGAATATAATAATATAAAAAAAGGTTACTACTATTCAACATTATAAGATTAACATTAAGGCAAATTTGATCGTACTTAAGAAATATATTTCATTGTGTATTAAATATTGATTTTACTCAGAACGTATATTTTGCTGTTGAGTCGATAGCATAAAATTCATTCTGAAAACAACTAACTTAATTAAACTACAAACATACAAGTAATTCATCAATTTAACAAGTTTTATTGATGTGCGAGGAAATAAAGTAGGAAATAACTCATCAGACATCTGGATAAGGGGGTGTAAATATGATTTTAGATTTTTTAAATTAACAATTAATCAGTTAAGGTATAGTTAAAGTTAAGCCCTATCCTATATATTTCTGCTATATAATACTACCGTCAGAAAAAAGGAGATCAAACTCTCAGAAACGAGAGAGTCTATTTTTGAAAAAATTCACAGAATGAGTGTCAATGAGAATCTTTTCAGGGGTTGTGAAGTACAGAGTTTTGTGGGGGGTGGAAAGTCTGCCTCTGGGTTTACAAGGCTTTGTCAGATTGGTTAATAGTCCTTGTCAGATTGTCTCTCATTGGGTCCCTGCCCTTTTAACATAATTATGACTCGGTGTACTGGACTTAAGTTTGCTGCCGACCCTGGCTCCTCGAAGTCTGATGTATTGTTGAAGTAACCATTCACATTGGTTTATGGGCAAACTAGTATGTCTGTTGCTGGACCGGAGATATCTTTGGAAAAGGGGGGTTGAAATGTTGAAGTGTATGACGAAGATTACGTCACACCACAACGAATATGAAATCTAAGTTCGTTACATTTTTTTCTTAGATATAAGGAACTGTAAGTAAGCTATGTGACTTTTCGTAATATTTATTTGACATCCTATTTTTTATCATTTTTTTGAATATTTTTATAGTTTAGTTTTTTTTTATCGTCAATACTTATTACCAAATTTTTTCACTTTAAAAAAACTTTAAAGTTTTGGATTTTGTCTATTATTACAAATGGAATTCAATGAAGCTAAACAAAATTGATTATTAATTTTACACACATTACACTCTATGAAAGACTTTGACATTCACGTTTCTTTTTACGTAACAGTTACCTAGTTCTTATATTTTTTATCCTGTTCTTATACTTTTTCGTAATTTGGTTTTCCTGAATGACAAAAATGTTAATTTGTTTTAAACATACTAACGAAACAAGCTAACGAAAGAACGATGATCTTAAAACTCAATAATTTGTGTCCTCGTTTTATTTAAAAAAAAAAGGAAACACAAGAAAATATCACTATTTTGTCACTTTAGATACGTCACCGGTAAGTCCAAAAGGATTAAACTATCTTAGAAGCAAATTGTTTTAAAACTTTTAAGTACTATAATTCAAAGAAATTGTAAAATTAGAAACTTCTAAAAGTTTTATACCTCTTATTAATTTAGTTTGGTTGGTTAGTTATTATTATTATTTTTATTAAAAATTAGTTTGTTATATTATATTTTACTAGTAGTTCTGGGAACAGTAAACCTCGCGACCAAAAATAAATTTAAAAAAATATATACGTGGATTTTAATGACTTAAAGGAAAATTCCTGCCAAATTTGAAGACTATTGAAGAACGTATTTGGTCTTGACTGAGCAATAAATAAAAATACACGGAAGTAGGCGAAGTGTAGAAAGGTCGAGTGAAAACAGAATCTCTCTAATGCTCTTTCAATTTATTTAAATTTACACTGTTAAAAATAGGTAAAATTTACTCATTTTTGAGTACATTCGATGCTTATCATGGTTTCGAATACATAAGTTTCAGTTTTGAAAATGACATGTACTCAAATATGAGTATAATGAGTAAAAATGACAGTTGGTTGCCTGTTTTAGCTATATAGGCTGCCTTTAGAAATCACTTTCAATAAATATCAACAATTATAACCAAAACATATCGGGAATCGAACTCATACCCTAAGGCACTGCAGTCCAGTGCCTTATCCGTTGTACTACCAGGGTGATGTGAAGAAGTTATAAACATAGGAAATGTTAAAAAAGATGTGAAATAAGGTAATTGGGTTGTAATAACTGAGATCCCATTTAAGCAATCAACATCAAATGATGTGGAAAATCATCTTCTGAACAACTATTTTAAGTGTGTCAGGTCACATTGTTAAGATGGTATGAACAGAAACTGAGATCAGCAATATTTAATACCACTGGTAATTTTTGAAAAAGTGCAATTACTTAAATTTGAGTACGTCATCGCTCATTTACGATGCAATTGTACTCAATGAAAAACGATTATTTTCAGGTACGCACTTATAATGACCTTTTTTCATAATGTGTTAATTTTTTCTTTATTTGTATATATTTAGTAAGCAATAAAAAATATAAAGCATTACATCTATTATTCACCTCAAATGTTTTTCAACTATCCTTTATCACATAGCTTATATTCCACATACCATTTTTATGACAACCTTTTATTCAAGTCACTTTTTCCAAAAATGCTTTTATTCTTTTAAATCGAGGGCAGTTCCAAAGATATTATTGTGTGCCAGACGAGAGCGAACCGATGCTGTTACCAGAGGAAAAGGGATATGGCTGTATCACATTCTGCTCTATTTCGTTCACAGCGTCATTTGCTGCTGAAAACAAAGTAATATTCGTCCATCTGGAAGAAAAGATTGTTGATGCTCAACTTTTCTTTAAATATATAAGGTATATAAAGTTTATGACTTGTAATCGAATATATTTTCCATGTAATTAAGTAAAAAGCGCATGAAACCTTAAGAATTTATTCGAATTCTTCAAACTTTGTCTTTCTTTTTTCTTTCGGTTTAATTTGCTGGTCATAAAAAAGGTTTTGGAAATGAGATTTTCCTTTGAATTATTTTACCGAGTCGCAAAAAGTTTCTTGGAATTGAAGTATAATTGACTAAAATTGGCAATTGAAGTGGGCAAAAAGGAATTGATTACTCTAAAGTAGGACAAGAGGGAATAATTAACATAATTGAAGCGTTCTTGAGAAATAATCCACCTATAAATTGTATTTGAAGTTGATGCATTCCACAAGTTTTATTTTCTTTTGAAAGATTATACAGCTATTTATGTTACGTTATTTTAAATAGTAAATTAAATAAACATATATATAATCTTATATAAGTGAATTATCTAAAATGGTTTTTATTTATATAAAGTATAACATTATAACTTTTTTAATATAGTATACATAATGCCATTCCATGTACTAATTGATTGCACATTTATAATTTGTCTTCAAAAACTGTTTAGTTTACATGAATGTTTTAACTATAAATAATATACTAACTGTTATGTATACGTGTGGGCAGGGACACAATATGTCCCACATATTTTATAGGTCTAGAGATGGGCTTGGGACAATTTTGAACACGGTGGGAGAAGGGAGAATTTTCAAGGCTTGTGATGTCTGAAGTATACTGTTTTCAGAAGAACTGGCATATACGTGGTTTCGGACTTGTGTCACTTGATTAATGGTTTATATATATATATAGTATTTAGCTTGGCTTTTTAGCTTTTAAACAGCTCAAGTGACCCTACTCCATCTGCAACGCTACGTGCTTTGAGGAAGAATTGTTAATGATCCTTCCGTTAGACAGTTACACGCCTCTTATTGTAGGGCAAATCGTCCTTCCACAACGCTTTGAGAACTGCCTTCTAAAGCGACATTTTCTCCCCTGTTTAGGAATTAGCCCACAGACAGGGCAACTTTTCTTTAACTTAGACCACGTGAAATGATTAAGTGCTATTCTTGTTTCGAATATATGAATTAAAACCGAATTTAAATGCCCAAATTAAGTATTTAGAGTATAGAAATATCTTAATAAGTTTGAGTAAAAGTTAAAATATGTTTTGTCTATAACTAGTAAAATATCATAAAAATGGATAACTGCAATAAGTAGTGTTTTAAAGTATTAATCTTTAAAATGCAATTTCAACGATATATAATTTACCTCAGAAACGTTATTAATTAAATATGTTGTCATCTGAAAACAATTAAAGTGTTTTACCATCAAGAATTAACATTTTAATACAATTCAAAGAATAAAATTAATTATATATTTTTAAATATTTTTTTTATTCGTTTAACTTTGAATTATTTAAAAATTAACTTTACTTATATTTTATATATGAACTTCTGTAACTGGTATTTATGTTAGTGGAAAAGTGCGAAAGCCATTCATTTTATAGAATGTTTGGTGATTTCTGGCAAAGTATGAAATAAACGAATTCTTTTAATCTGTTATATACTTTGCATAGGCATTCTTTATAGTATCTAATACTATTTGGTAGAATATGAAATGAAATTTTTGAAGCTCATAATTATAATATAAAACTCAATGTATGATTTTAGGATGTTAAATTTCGACATTATTACCCCGTATCAAATAGCACGATTGAAATAAACTTTTTTTTGTGATTTTATTAACGAATGACAAATTCTTTGTTAGCTATTCGATAGAAAATTAAAAGTCGATGCTTGATAAATCTTGAAAATCTCCTCCTTCGAGCAGCCGTTTGGGATACTTATCCCCTCTGATCTGTCGGTTTTTCCACCTGGAAATGTCACATTATTTTAAAAATCCCACTGGTACCCCTTAGAGCAATCATTTTGGTTACTAATCCTCTCCGGGTAGTTGGTTTTGGCATCGGGAAATGGTACATTGTTTTAAAAAAGAGCTGGTACCCCCTTTGGTACCAAAACTGACTGTTTGGACAGGAAGGGTAGCCTCAAACGACTGCTCGAAGAGAGAATTTTCAAGATTTTGACATCCCCCTAAGAATGGGGAAGAAGGAAACAAAGAATTTGTCAATTGAAAAAAAAATATCAAATAAAGTTTATTTTAATCGTGCTATTTGATACGGAGTTTAATTGTCTCAATTTAACACACTAAAAGCATAAATGGAAATTAATATCATAATTGCGAGCTTTAAGAATATCATTTCATACTTTGCTTAAATAGCATTATACATTCTGTAGAGTGCCTGTGTATCCTATAGAATTCCTAGGCAAAGTATATAAATAATTCGATAATTTCATACTTTCTCTGAAATCGCGTATGCCTAGGAATACTTTACTGTACACTTAGCAATACCAAGTCTTTATATAAGGTTCTTCTTTTATGTTTTCATTGAAAGAGGACCATACATAAGTCATGTTTAATGTAACATATTTGTTTTGTTATTACTTGCTAATTGTTTGTGAAAGCATCGTGATTCCTGGAACAAGTAATCTTATTAAAAATGTTGGGTATCTCACAGAAACAAAATCGACGGAGCTTGTTTGCCAAAGATTTTTAGTTACGTCAAATCTAGAATCGTGATTACTAGTTTATCAATATTTAATCCGGTTAAAAGAGATAATACTGAATGTAAACTACACTTCTATTCAGAGTAAAAGTGTAAAAGCGCATTGTGGTTAAGCAATATATACTTCGGGAATAGAATACGAATTAGGATTGTGGAAAGAAATCTGAGAATGAGATGTGCTTGTGAGAATATTAATGTGCCACTTTAGGAAATGCTAAATTCATGGGAGGAATTAGCATTGAACCTGAATCAAACTAAGATTTTAGTTATCCATTAGATTGATTGTCAAACTAATCTGGTTCACTTGCGAAATTAAAAATATATTTTAAATGTGTAATAAACAAATACAAATTTAGACGACCAATAACAAGTTTAAAGTCTGATAAGATTGATCCATTATCTTGACAATTTCATGTCCTAAATCACTAGCTGCTGACAAATTAAAAATATTCATTGATATTTTATTCAAATATTTGTCGATTACCCAATAAAAAATATAGTTTTATCTCTTCCTGTATGAAATACCGTTTCTATAATTTTTACCCATGACCTCAAACTTGTATTATATTCCAAATATCAATATCTCTTTGTTTGACAAGTCTGATAAAATAAATTTAATTTTGTTTAACCCTTTTTCAAAGTATACATTTTTAAATTTATTTATTTATCTTAAGAATCCATTATTTAAATATTTTGAACTATCTTTTTAGGTCTATACTGAAATTTGTCAATCATACTAATGTTTTTATATAAGATAATGGTAACATATCATCCACAAAAAATAATTAAAAAAAAATAGATATTACAAATAGAAGAGGATATCGGAATTCTCGATTTCATACAAATCTAAAATTTTTCTTTTAAATTTATTTCTTTGATTCAATTTTAACCAATGAGATTTGTATTACACTTTCTTAGAGTTGAACTGTTTTATATATATTTTAGAATAGGTGAAAGTTGATTATTTCTGAACAGTATTAAAAATCCTTAAATCCAGAATTGCTGTTTAAAAATAGTGGTATTTATACATTACATTTCTATAGTGTATGAGCCAAAAACATTTAACAATTTTTACCATACTTTTAAACCTGTCCTAATATCAAACGCTTAATAATTTAAAGAATTTATCAAAATGTATCAAATTGTAATATAAAATGTATAAAATATACAAAGTTTCAGATACATATATTCATTTCTGTTTCATAAAAGTTAGTCTTCTTCCGACGTATGAGTGAATAGCAATTGCTCAGCCCTGATTCAAAATTAGATATATGTACTTTTATCTGTTTACTGAAAATATCGAAAATCCCCGTCAGACGATGCGACTGGTTACAATGCTCTTGGAGTGTTTTTGAAAAAGTTTTATAATTAAATAATATTTTTAATTCTTTGTAAGGTACCAAAACGTTATCAAACCACAACACCTTACAAAAAAATCATCTTCGAATTTTGAATATAGCTGTTTTCGCATTTAGGCTATTCAAGTGCTTTGGATTTGTTTTCGGAAAGTAAAGTAGTGTTATGCCTTTCATGTGTATGAAATTGAAGTGAATTAAATTTCATGAGAATATATTACTCAGAAATTCTATAGCATAAAGATAATTTAGTATTAGTCATCTTTATAACTTTCATTACTTAATCTTCTTGCTGATGAAATGTACCAAGTAAGGGGAATAACCCAGTCTTTACAATATTGAAATATACTTATAATCATTCTATAGAAGATTTAAAGGGTATTTTACGTCACTCATATTATTTTGCGCTAAAACTAGTTTATTGCACAAAAGAATATTATATTTATTTACTCTCAAATATAAACATCTTCCACAGAATCATATATAATTTCTCAAGAGTAAAATTCAATTTCAGTAAGAGTTTAAGTCCAATTTCTTTAAATTGCGAAAGTTTTGGTCAAAAAGATATTTCCATTAAGTATATTCGATACCGTTTTTACGTAAACAATCTGTTTGAGAATAGTGCAGACATATATCCTTTATAATATATCTTTTATAAATTGGAAATTTTGAAAACTATATCGAATAAAACAAATAGAAAATGATTTTTAGACAGTATTATGAGTGTTATTTTAGTTATACTGAAGTTGAAATAAAGGATGGAATATTTTTATATGCGAAAATAAATATATTTTCGAATAAGTTATGAAAAGTTGTTATACACCAAGAATTTATGTCCATATTTATTCTACAATATTCGTATGAATCAAAAATTAAACTATTAAATAAGATATACTATATAATTATAATAGTTAACAATGCAGAATAAAAATTTTCTCACTCTTTTCAAAAGTTACTTTTTCAAAAGTTAAAGAATAAGGCTTTATAATACATTTTTTATAAATTGAGAATTTCGAAAACTATATCAAATAAAAGAAATAGAAAATGGATTTCTAGACAGTATTATAAATATTATTTTAGTTATACAAAACTTAAAATAAAGGATGGTTTATTTTTACTTGAGAAAATATCTTATACGTAAAAGTTATGAAGTTGTTATACTCCAAGAATATACGTCCATATTGTTTTTCAATATTTGTACGAATCAAAAATCAATCTACTAAATAAGATATACCATATAATTATCTAGTTAAGAATGCAGAAGAGGAAGTTTCCACACTCTTTTCAAAACTTTGTTAAAGAAGTTAAAACAACAAAAAACAAAAGTTAAAGAATAATGTAAAACATATATGTTTTATAATATATCTTTTATAAATTTGAAATTTCGAAAACCATATCAAATAAAATAAATACAAAATGGATTTCTAGACAGTATTTTAAGTATTATTTTAGTTATACAAAAGTTAAAATAAAGGATGGTTTATTTTTACTTGAGAAAATATCCTATACGTAAAAGTTATGAAAAGTTGTTATTCACCAAGAATATATGTCCATATTGTTTTTCAATATTTGTACGAATCAAAAATCAAACTACTAAATAAGATATACACTATAATTATCATAGTTAAGAATGCAGAAGAGGAAGTTTCCGCACTCTTTTCAAAACTTATTTTTTATGAAAATAATGATCATTTCCCCATGATTGGGTTCGTTTTGAAAGACAAAGGGTCCCGAAATAATTTTCTTTTCCTGCTTTCATATCTCGCCAAAGAATTCGTTTCCCGGGCTTTGTCACATGTGATATTCCAAAGGACCTTTGTCGAAACTAATTCTCCGAGGCTGTGAACAATTTTTAAATATAAGTCTTATTAAAGTTCACCCGAGCAGAGTACGGAGCTGCCTTTTTTTGTTGTTTGATATTTGATGCACATCACATGCTTAATTTGTTGGCTGAAAAGAATGTCCTGAAACTATGTAAGGATTGCGAAAGAAGGGGCGATGAATTTGGGAATTTGACTTGTAAATAACTACGGTAGTGAGTATATTGTTGTCGGGGTTATAAAAAATATTCTTTTCGATGTCTTTTTGTATGCATATTGTAAGAAAGTAATTTTATTTTTAACAAAATATCAGCATCTGTGTTTTTAGATTAAATAGAATTAATTTTTCTGATTATAAACATTTTAAAATATTTAATACTCCGACACAAATAATTTTCTTTTTTGTGACGTAAAAAGTTTTTTTTTTGTATTGAATGGAAATTTAACGTTTTTAAATATTTGACTTCCATTTGAAAATTCAGAATTTATTTCCATAAACTTTTAAAGGATATTGTTCTGTTACTTTGTGATATTAGTATATAAGTAAAAAAATACAATGCCTCTATATTTTTTAAACTATCCATTTGAAGAAAGGTACATATTTAACTCATATATATCTGAAAAATTCAGTATTCTTTTTATAGATTATTTATATAGCTGTACCCTTGAGGTATACAACACTATGATCTACCTTTCAACAAAACACATAGCATATATCTGAGAAACATATATAAACTTATGTATTGAAAGATCTCCAGCTATATACCCCTATACATAATTTTTATGTATGTGTAGTTGTAATTAAATATGAATGATATTTGTCAAGAAGTAATAATTCTAGTCGAACTAAAGTAGTTCTAAATCTAAGTTTGTATTAATTTTTTTACATAGTTTTAACTATTTAAAAAAAGGTATATGGGATTTATATCAAAAACTCATACGCATTGCCCTTTTATTTAGAATAGAGTTTAACTACTTTTAAAGTTTACTTCATTTGTAATGGCAAAAATGTTATTCGTAACTTAATACAAATCGTATAATTATTGCACATAGTGAATTAGTTTAGCTTTTTATTTTAAAATTTTATCCACCATATTAAAAGTGAACTTCTCATGTATATTAATGGAATTAATCTGAAACACATATTTTCACTAACAATATATACTGCAATTTTACCCAAGGAATTCTGAAATTTTTCTATGGTAAATATTCACCATTAGTTAATTTCTGATTTATTAGTGTTGATTCTTTTATTAAAAACTGTTAGTAATATAAAGGTAGTGTGTTTGTAAAATAACAAAGGAATGGGAGACAGGAGTATAAAATCTCATCATTTATTACAGAGTCGCGTCATACTAACGCCATCATTTTCCTGTTATCTTGCAACAAAACACATTTGCAGCCAATACTTTTGAAATTGCAAACTTTTCAAGCCAACCGTGCCCACAAAAGGGAGTTGTTACAAACATTTCGAAATGCAAATTGGCATTTTCACATCGTTTCGCAAACAGATAACATATTTTCAATTTGGCACGCATTTTAAATTGAGTTGGAAAATGTTTTCCCACCTCGTGGCACATTACAAAAGAAAAACAATTTATGTATTGTTTCCTTAGAATGAATATTCATTTTACAAATTGCATCTTTTTTCATACAAGTCTAGAATTCTTGAACAATTCACCTGAAAAGGAAAAAAAAAATATATTGAAGTTACAGTTCAATTTACATGCAAATATATTATTATGTAACTATGTTTAATTTAGAGTTTGTATATTTCTTATTTACATTGAGATTTTTACAAACAAAAATCGGAGGAAACTCGAATGGGGGAATAAATGTATTGTGATGTGTTTTGTAATTTATAAAACATTACAAAATAGATTCTTCACTATTAGCAGTGCAATTGAGTTACTAGACGTAAATTAAATAGAATAGAAAAATGGGGATTTTCGCAGTTAATTACACTTGAGAAATTGAAATTAAATGTATAATTAGAATAAAATAAAATATAATCATACTTTTGTCTATGTATAAAAATATTGATAATATTAGTTTGCACATAATCTCTTTTATTTTCTTTTGTACATGATAAAAAATGTATAAGTGTTTTAGCAACCAAATGTAGAAAAATCATGTTTAAATTTATCTTTATGTTGTAATTTATTACATATATTATGGTTAGATTTTAATATTAAAATACTTAACGAGATTTCCAAGATGAAAGTCTAAATTAATAATATATTTGCAAATATCGGTTAATTTTGCTAGCACATAGTAAATAATTCAATTTATAAGACAATGAAATAAGACAATAACTCCAAAAATAAATAAAAATGTAGAATTAATCGGTAGTTTTAGGAGAAATCTTGTTTTGCATCCTTCTTTAGTTTAAACATAAATACAGTACTTAGAATCTGTTTTATTAAACGTTAAAAAAGACTCTCAGCCTAGGCCCAAGAACATGCTGCATTTACAAAGGTTTTAATGATGCATCATGATTAATTAATTGAAGCTATTTGCTATCAAATGCGTTAAAGAAAGGTAGCACTAATGACTGAAAATGTTAAGTATTTGTAATAGTTCGAGGAGGAAAGAAAAAGGGTTTATTGGTAAGGTACATAAATCTTGGGTTTACATGACAGTTTGACCGCAATTTTAAAAATAGAAAATAATATTCGAAAGTTATTTTTGAATGCATAAGTTTAATTTAATTATCACGTTTTAAGTTTGTTAAATATTTTATAAAAATATTAATAAAAATATTATAAAAAAATAAATACGATTTTCCATGTTGGAGTCAGTTCTTGTCATGGATTTTGTAACCAAAAAATATAAAAATTGTATTATTAAAAATAAACTAAGCATCAAGTAAATATATGTATATTGCAACAATTCTCCTTTTTAAGTATCGACAGTATTTTGATGTCTAATTTATAATTATAAATGATACTTTATTCAAATATTTTTTTTAAATTTACTTTATAAAGCATGTGGAACGAAATTTTAATTTTGATGCCATTTAATTATATCAAGTACTTTGAAACTATTAAATTCCACGCCTTCTTTTGCTCAGAATCTATTTATCTAATGCTCTAAAATATATGTAAGCTCTAGAATCTAAGACCTGTTTTAAGTACTGAAAATATTTTGATGAATAATTTATTATTATTAAAAATACTTGAGACAAATTCAAATAAATGTTTCTAATTTACTTTACAATGTATATTGAACGAATTTTTTCATTTAATGCTACTTAATTTCATTAAGTACTTTGTTTTAATTAATAAAATTTCACGCGTTTTGTTGCTCAGAATTTATTTTATTTAATGCTCTATAATTTATTTTTCCTAAATTTAAATTATATCCTCATATGTCCGCGTTGTCAACATTTTATTTGTTAGTAATAAATAATTTTTCAGTATTTAAGTATGCGTAATAGAATGATAATCAATATATTCCATAATACAATAACGTTACGATAACATTCCATCGGGGGTCAATACTAAAACTAGATAACTACAAAATTGGCATAACATGGCTTTTTATAGGGCTTTGTATAGACGACTGATTTGTAGTTATTTTGTTATTTTGTACTACTAACTCAACTATGTTATTTTAACATTTCATTAAGTGTCAGTCTTACTAGATGCGTGTAAAAAAACAAAACTCATTCACTGCCACCATTGAATAAAAGGTGCCAAGCTGGCTACATTGGGTTTCTACA
This sequence comes from Troglohyphantes excavatus, assembly GCA_963932185.1. Taxonomy (NCBI): domain Eukaryota; kingdom Metazoa; phylum Arthropoda; class Arachnida; order Araneae; family Linyphiidae; genus Troglohyphantes; species Troglohyphantes excavatus. The sequence goes on along the minus strand of OZ010675.1, from coordinate 23,946,958 downwards.
TGTTTTTAAAATGATTTAAATTTACCAATATTCGTGGAAATTTTGAAAAATATATTTTTATGACCTTTATTCGTGGGTTTTATGTAAGTCACGTCTAATATGGGTCTAAGTAGCCCAGCTGTAAAATCTGTGTTAGGGATTGTATTTAACTCTTGAAATCTCATGGCCTTTCAAGTCATCAATAGATCCCTAATTTTATTCTTATTTGGACACGTCCCCTTTAAAACTTACTTCATCGCTTTAAAGTCTCTGATTCTGACCTTCGTCCTTGTAGAGAATCGAGGGGAGAGCCCGATCCTTAAGTTTTCGACTGTCGCTTCATGTCACTTAGGCCTTCACTCAGACGATAATTACACAGCATGTTTTAAAAATGTCATTAACTGTAAAAAAAATTCCTTAAACCGTATAACGAATTGCATGAAGAGTTCTCAACAAATTTGTAACTCCCCTTAATCCAACACCTCCTTTACAACTGTCATAATTGCTTAAAATTGCACGTCAAGCTGCTCGTTGAGTTGATTTATACCCCAATATTGGTTTTTATATTTGTTCTTTCGTGTTGTCCTCCTTTCATAATTGTGTGTGTGTTTTTATTTTTGAATTTTTGTAACTTTGTAATGTCTTCCCCTGCCAGTGTATCGAGGGGCGTTTGTGCTTTTGAAGTTTTAACTTTTGTAATTGTAAACTTGAATTATGTAATTTCAAACTTTGTAATTTTTAAAATCGTAACTTATGTATTTTAAACTTTGTAATTTTGGGATTGTAACTGTTACGGTTTTAAACTTGTATAACAGTCCTTGAGTCTATGGAATTCTGTAATGTATTTTCTGTTCAGTTGGGTCAGCTATGGGCTTGGAAAAATATGAAAAAATGGTGTGAGTTAAATACAATATGACATCGAATGTGTTAAAAATATTGTTTTTTATGGTTTTATTTTGTTTAAAAACCTAACCTAATTATATTATGGTGGATAGGAAGGATTTGTGAAAATATTTCTATTTCACTGAATTGCTCAGAATCAATTTAATGTGTCAGTTATGAAATTTCTAAATCTAAACTGTAACTTAATATAAGGAGGTGCATATATTCTGCATTTTATACTAAAAAAAGTGGTGCTGTGTATTATGAAACTTAGGAATATTTTGTAAACTAACAAAATTAAGCAGTGGAAAATAGATACATTATTTATGTTTGTAAGTGATTGTATTTTTTTGAAAAATAAAATGTATAAAAAATAACATTAGGTTTCAATTTAAGATGAAAAAGAGTTATGAAAAGCGTCCTTTCCTAAAAAACGAAATAAGTTTGGAAAGATTTGTTATTGAACCTTAAAAAGTATCTTAGTTTTATTTAATCTAAGATTCAAATTTGAATCATACCTTATTCTTTGTACGATGGAAATATAACAAAACTATTTTTTTCCAAATTGTTTTCTCCAGATTTTAATGCATCTCCTTTTCCCAAATCCTTAATTGTTATCCACAAATGTTTTTTTTTCGCTCCCTACTTTTTCATTTTCTTACCACTTACGTCATTTTCTTTTGGGTGTAAAGTCTAAGTATTACGGAAGAGATTCCAGAGACATGTAAAAGAGATAAATAATAAAGTTTTCTTCTTACATTGAGAGTCTGGAATCCTCCCAAAAAAAGAACCATTAATTATTGTTGGCGTCTTAACTTGAAAAACAGTCGGGATGACCGAACAAGCTTTGAGGAAAAGAGCTTTCGTTTCAGATAGAAAAGTATTTTTTATTTTACTTTTGGTTGCGGTTTTATTCAATCCTTTTTATATCACCAAAGTGTAGGTTGTTCGGATATTTTTCAAAAGCAAAAATAACGCCATTAAAGTTTTAGAAAGTTAAGTTTTGGGATTCTTTTTGTTGTGCAAATAGTTATCCCCTTGCTTTTGTGTGAGGCAGGATAATCACTGGAATTTATTAAAATAAGTAATTTTGTGGAAGAACTTTAAAATAACTTTAAATTAAGATTTTTTTTATGTCTGGAATTTATATAATAGAGTAAGAAAATTATTACACACAATGTAATATATTTTAAAACTATCATTAATTTTTTTATACAGTCTCGTATTCTACTTGTATTAATTATACAAAAAATATTCAGAATTAAATCTTAAAATTAATTCTTTAGTTAGTTAAATTGAAGATTAGTGCACACAACGTCTTTGATAAAACATGTAAAAAATAACATATTATTGTGATTATAATCAAGTGAATAACGAAGCACGTGATATGTTTATAAATAAAAATACTAAACATAGAAATGGTTGAAAAGTATTTTTAAATACATCATTTAAATCAAATGTAGAACATGAAAAAATCTTATTTTGGTAAAGAAAATATTGCTATTAAAATAAGGTTTTAACACATTAATTGATGAATTTAAATTAAAAAGAATTAAAATAAATAAAGTGCAAGTTTTTGGTTATGGAAATATAAGTCTTTTCATGTAATGAATGATAAATATATTTTTACTTGTCGAAAAAAAATTTAAGACCGTTTTTACAAACCTTTTCAGAAGTGATAACCTTCATGTATTTTTCTTTCCAACAACGTCTTTTCCACAATCATTAAACTCAATAGTATCTTCTTCCTGTCTAAAATCCACAGAAGCTTTGACTTCGTTTATATAAAAAAAGGTATTTACAGTCGAATATGTACATTCATTTCTGAGCAAGGATTAAAAGTCCTCAGCACTTCCGAAATTGAAAGGGCGCAGTCTTTGCCACAAGTCACGTGACTTCCACGTGAAATCACGTGACTTCCAATATCCTCAACACACAATCTTTCAATTTAGAGAAATATGCAGATATTATTCCAGGGGGAAATGCTGGTGAGTAAAACTTTCCAGAGCTTCTTGACAAACGTAAAGGTCTGATTGTTGACGTGGGTAGATTATCCTTCAGAAGGTCGGACCTCATTAAGTTGGCTACTCTTGGACCTGAAAAGATTTACGAACGCAGTGAAAGGAAGGTTTACTCAATGCCTTTCTATTCGCGCTGCACACGCTTTAGAAGATTAGTATTCATCGAAACATTCCATCGTTGCTTCGGGATTTATAGTTTCCATGATGAATCGAGCGAGTCACTGGTCCTAGCTTCATTATCCGAAAGGAAATGATGAATGGAACCGATTCAATGATCAAATATATACAAATATATACACGATGATATCCTACTAATCTGAGTCCTTCTTCCAGGAAAAAAGAAGTACTTTTAAAACTTCGAGCAATTGCCGTAAAAAATAGCGTTAAAATCCAAAGTAAATTAGGTTGAATAATCGGTCGAGGACAGTAATAACGAGATTAAGAACTCAATAGGGGTGTAATAAGCTTCATATACCAATTTTCCATAATTTGTCTTTTTAACATATTTTTTTGGCATATTATTTTGCTATTGCACAAAGGATAATCACAGGGTTGGAGATTTGGCACTTCTCCAAATAAAGTTCAGGAGGACGCGATGAGATTCCACGGTGAATGCGTGCATGAGATATGGTGGGCATTTTTCAGATAGTATAATCACCATTAACTTAAAAAGACTTGAAAGGAGGTTCGGTAGAGTAATCAAATGATGTTCCATTGTGATACATGAAGGAATCTTTGTGAAATAAGCACTTTGTCAAGTAGGATTTTAATTATAAATGAAAAATAATATTCTTCTCGAGAATGAGACGTTTTTTCTCGATGTGGGTAAAAAATATATTGCGTGAATTTTTGAGCATGAACATTAAACACATTGCAATGAATAAAGTAATTCCTGATATTTTACTTGTATTGTTTTATCGTCTGGTATGTAGTAAAATATGCATCATAAAGTTAAGAATGTAAGGAAATTTAAACTAGTGAAATATACCGTTGAAATCCAAGTAAGCCTTTACTTATGATTGGATGTCGTTTTATGAAGATACTCCAAGTTTTTATTGGAAGATACTTCAACGACAAACATATGATGCTTCCAGTTCAAATGTTAAATACAGAAACCGATTTCAGTTCCATATCGTTTATCATTCCTTTATAGGAACTGTCGCTGAATAAAATATCAACCAAAAACCCTCTGCTTAAGAAGATCACGAATATACTCCTTCATTGGACTGTATAGAAAAGTGACGGTACGAGATGTACTCCTGCGGCACGTCGTTTTTAACGGGCCTGCGCCTCCTACGCCTGAACTTCAGAGCAGTCAACAGAATCGACAGAGTAAGTACCAAGGCAGCGCTGATACTGCTACCTAGGATGATGCCCAACGTAGAAAGCGTAATCTTGGTCTTGTCTGTCTTCGCGAGCGTCCTTATCTGCAGGCACTTTCTGTTGTTGGCAGTCACCTCTGTGGTCCTCTCATGTTCCGTCACATAGGGAGTTGGCTTGTTGCCGTACATCCTCAAGTACTTTCCAGTGGCGGTCACGCATACAGTGTACCACGTTTCAGGGACGAGGTCTTCCAAGTCGTGTCTTCTGGAGGTGGCTTGGAGATTGGCCAGGACCACCGGGGATCTGGATGTTGTGATGTGGTAGGTGACCGTGAATCCGCCGATTAGCGTCCCGTTGTGCACCTCCCAGGCTACAGTCAGGTGGTTGGAGTCCAGTCTTTGGACTTCTAGGTCGGAGACCAGTGGAGATGGGCAGATGTCGGAAGGGTGGAGGGTGAGGATAGAATGATCTCGAAGTTTCTCGGGATGTACGCAGTTAAGCGGGATTTCATCTTGGAGAAGTCTCCCATGTTCTTGTAGCCATTCCCAGAGGCTTAGCATTAAACAATCACACTGGAAAGGGTTTCCTGTGAAATAAGAAGTAATGTGAATATATTGCATTTGTATAAATTGTTATAGTTGCATTTTAAAACAAACACGCATATTTTAGTTATGCAGTTAAACATATAAATTCTTTTACAAGTTAAAAACCAAGTTAAAGTTAATTGTGGTATGTATTTGTTAAATAATAATACTTGAGATATTATGTAAGAATACCATAACATATATTGTAATATGAATTAATGTTTATTTATAAATAAATAAATAAATAAATAAATAAATAAATAAATAAATAAATAAATAAATAAACAAACAAACAAACAAACAAACAAACAAACAAACAAACAAACAAACAAACAAACAAACAAACAAACAAACAAACAAACAAACAAACAAACAAACAAACAAACAAACAAACAAACAAACAAACAAACAAACAAACAAACAAACAAACAAACAAACAAACAAACAAACAAACAAACAAACAAACAAACAAACAAACAAACAAACAAACAAACAAACAAACAAACAAACAAACAAACAAACAAACAAACAAACAAACAAACAAACAAACAAACAAACAAACAAACAAACAAACAAACAAACAAACAAACAAACAAATAAATAAATAAATAAATAAATAAATAAATACATAAATAAATAAATAAATAAATATATTGTAATGTATAGAATTTGTGAGATTTGAAAATTATTAATTTTTAGTTTTTATTGTTGGTTTATGAAAGCATTATACCGACTAGGTAGATTTAGTAACCTTGAAGTGTATTATAAATACTTTGAAGTGTATTATAAAGCAAAATATGTTTGCAATGTAACTTTTTAAGATTAATATAAAATTTTGTTTACCTGAAAGTTTAAGAGTTGCTAATCTGATCTCTGCAGGAACCAGGACATTACTGCTCAAGTGCATGATCTGATTGTTGCTGATATCTAAATCTGCCAGACTTGTAAGATTATCAAATGCGCTGGGAGAAATCCATGTCAACTTATTAGATCTCAAATTCAAAGATTTCATGTTGTACATCCTGTCAAAGTTATCTCCGTCGATCTTGATGAGCTTGTTGTACGACAAATCTAACTTAACTAAATATTTAAGGTCTTCTCTCGCAGATGGGAACTCTAAGATACTGTTGTGAGTGAGATTCAAGGATTCCAGTCTCAACAAACCGTAGAATCGTTCCTCTGGCAACATGTCTAATTCATTGTACCCAAGATCCAGCTGCTGTAAGTGAACGAGTGGTTTGAAAGCACCAGGCGAGACTTTGGCGATGAGATTATCACGGAGCGAGAGAGTGAGCAAGTCCGAAAACATCAAAAAGTCGTGGGAAGCGATTACAGTGATATTGCTATGACTGATGTTGAGATGTCTGATTTTATGAAACGTTTCTGAGGATGTCATGTCCTCTCTAATACGGAGACAGGAATTCTCGTCGAAAGATAACACTTTCAAACTAGGCAATGGAGCGAAGAGGACGGCGTTGGGTATGAAAGAGAACACGTTTTTGTCTAATTTTATTGCCTCTACAGAAGTTAAGGAGTCGAAAACTCCTGCTGGAAGTACCATCAGGGAGTTCTTGGACAAATCTAAATCAACAAGTCTAGAAAGATTGTGGAATGCTCTTTTTTCGAGAATGTTTATGCTGTTTCCAGACAAGTTCAATCTGCGTAAAATGGCGTTATCGCTAAATGCCATGTTTGGGACGATCTTAAGTTTGTTTCTTGCAATAGAAAGAACTTCAAGTTTTGGTAGTTTTCTGATGGCAGTTTTCGGAATGGATAAAAGTTCATTGTTATCCAAATAGAGGTCTCGTAGGGAGACCAAACTATGCAAAAGAGTAGATTCTAGCTGTTTGATACCATTTCCAGAAATCCTTAACGAATGCAGATCTGTTAATGATTCAAATAAGTAACCGTGTATTTTATCAGCACCAATACAGTCCAGGTTCAAATGCGTTAATCCACTGAGACCTTGAAGTTCTATACCATCCCTGTCAGTCATGTTGTTGTAGCTTAAGTCAAGTTTCCTCAAATTGCTCAAGAAGGTTATTTTTATGGTTATCAGACGATTGTGACTTAAATCCAATTCCATCAAGCTTGACAAGTGACTGAATGTATTATCTTCCACGCTCTCAATCATTGCATTCGAAAGAGTCAGTTCTTCTAACAGATTAGCCCCTTCGAACATGTACTTGCGAATGACGTAGATTTGGTTCTGCGAAAGGTGCAATATCCGAAGATTCTGAAGATCTTTAAAAGCAAGTGGTTCAATATCCATTATTTTATTATTGGATAAGTAAATTTCCTCTAGGTTTGTAGCGCCTGAGAATAAATTTACATTTAAATGATTCAAATTGTTGAATTCAAGATTGAGATAGTTTAATCGTTTCATTTGTGAAAAGGTGTTTTCGTCTATCACTGATATTGAATTGTGATCCAGATAAAGCTTTTGAACCTCTGTCAAATCTTGAAAAATATCCTTTTGAAGTTTTTTAATTTTATTGCAATCCAGCCATATTATTTCCATTTTGCTTAAACCTTTAAGACTGTTTTCATGCAATACGGCAATTTCGTTATGATTAATTTGCAACGATCTTAAACTGGATGGATATCTACTGAGAATATCCCCTATTTCTATTAGTTTGTTACCCTGTATGTTCAAGTGCTGAAGATTAGCCAAACTTTGAAGAGCTTCTTTCTCGATTACTTCAATTCGGTTGAATTGCAGATGCAGCTCTTGAAGATTGGGCAGTGAGTAAAAACTGCCTTTCCTTATTATTTTGAGCAAATTGTTTTGCAAACGAAGATCTCGCAGCTCAATTAATTCTTGAAATGATCCTGGCTGAATATCGGTTATTAGATTATTATCCATGGACAATGATCGCAATTCTCTGTTATTCTTGAAGAGTACTGGATGAATTTCTCGCAACTGATTAAACGACAACTGCAACTGATATAAATTTTGCAACGAATGGAACGCGCCTAAATCGATGAAAGTGATTGCATTATTGTGCAAGAAAAGAACGGAAATCTGTGAGCTGTTATACAGTGTATCATTTGTAATTTTCAGAATGTTGTTGTTTGACAAGAAAACTTCTCTGAGTTGAGTTAAGTTATGAAAAATTCCTCCTTCAATCGAGTGCAAATGATTGAAACTCATATCGATTGTCCTTAGTTTGTGCAAAGGGCTCAGTACCCTCGGATTGAGCTTCACAATCCTGTTGTGGCTCAAGTCTAGACTTTCGAGTTCTCGCAAGTGAATGAAAACCCTGTCATCTAAACTAAACAGTTTATTCATCTGTAACGACAGCACTGTTAACCTCGGCATGGTGACGAAGCTCCGATCGTGCAGCTCTTTCAATCTGTTCGAATTCATATCGAGCGTTTGGAGATCGGTAAAGCGAGTGAATCCGTCATCCAGAATGTCATCTATGAAGTTTTTCACCAATTTTAGTGTTTTCAGCGTTTTGAGTCGCCTCAGAGCACCCAGGGGAAATCTGGAGAGCCTGTTATTGATCAGAATAAGTTCTTGGAGAGTATTTTCAAGACCGCCAAAAGCATATTCGGACAGGCTTTCGATTTGATTGCCCTGCAGGTTGATGGTTTTCAGGGGAACCCCGTAGAAAGTGTAACTCTCGACCTTCTGTATCTCATTCGAATCAAAATCGACAGAAGTCAGCGCTTTCAAGTTGCTCAGAGCCTTCTGCGGAACCCCTTTCAGCTTGCTGTTGACAATGGACAGGCTGTCCAAGCTTTCTTCAAGACCAGAGAGAGCCTGCTCGTCCAACTTCTCAAGACTGGTGTAAGACATGAGAAGGTGGGATATAGAAGCATTGCTGAACACTTTGGCGGGAAGAACGGTGATGTTCTTGTCCAGGTGGTAAATCCCGAGGGACTTGACCGGGACATTGATCAAAGAGAGTGTCGTCCTTATTTCGAATATCCCTGTTGTTGGACATTCCAGGAACACGCCGTCTTCGAACTGGTAGCAGGGACACCAAGGGCTGTCGTCGTATTTCGGGCAGTCTTCAGCATTGGGAGACAGTTGCGCGAGCGATTTAATGTCTGGAACGGCGTTTACGTTTGAAGCCGTATGGAGAACCAGCATTATCGCCACCAGAGCCGGGAACCATAGCTGACCAAGGAATAGGCCGACCGAGCATTTCATATCTCATCGCTTGACTCCTACAAAGAAAGAAGATAAAAATGTTACTAATTTGTTTTAGTTACTAAAAACATAGGAATAACATAGGACATAGGAACATAAAACATAGGAAACAGTTGAATAGAGAAACAAATTGACTAAACTATAATTATATTAGGGGCCTCCAGTTGCCAAGTGGATAAAGGCGTCAGCTGGTAATCAGATGATTGTTAGTTCGAGCCTGTGCGGTGGACTTAGCAAAGAAAGAAGTAAAAAAAGCAGTGATCTTGCGATCGGAGGGTTGTCAGCTTCTATACAATAATAGAGGCCTCCGTGGCCGAGCGGTTAAGGCGTTCAGCTACTAATCCGAGGATTGGTGGTTCGAACCCGTGCGATGGACTTGACAAAGAAAAGTAAAAAAGTAGTGATCTTGTGATCGGTGGGTTGCCAGCTTCGCTACAAAAATACTAGAAAAGTCGTCCAGAACATCTGCAAAAATTAACGGCATGTATGCGGGACTGGTGCACGATAAATCTGATCGGGGTCCAAAGTCCCGACTTCTATTGAAGGCGTTGGGTACCAGTTCAGGTGTTTTCTCGTCATCTGACCATGGTTCTAAAATAACGAGGTGAATGTGTGTGTGTGAATGTATATGTGTTCCCGGGTCTTTCCTTCGAGATAGACCCCGAACCGTCGCTAATAGCCCACTGTGCAGCTCTAGTGCAACGTTAATTAACCAAACCAAACCAATCTATACAATAATACTAGAAAGTCGTCTAAAAATATTTAATAAATTATACTGGTGTGTATACGGGACTGATGCACGATAAATCTGATCAGGGTAATGTGTCCTGACGCCTATTAAGGTTGCGACGGGAGACAGCTAAGGTGTTGTCCTCGTCATCTGATCGTGGTTCAAAAATACGAGGCATCGTACTCGGATCTTTCCTTCAAGATAGGTCCCCAACCGTCACCAACAGCCTACTGTGCAGTTCCAGTGCGACGTTTTTAACCAAACCAAACTATAATTATATTATAACAAATATTTTTAATAATTTATAAATTTTCATGTTATTTAATAATTTACTTATAAGTATATAAATTGTACACTTTTACATATTTATAGCGTAAATAGTATTTTCAAATTCATTGATTGAATAAAACTGTGTTATGGTTAAAAATATTAAAAGCATCATTGATCAAGCTGTATAATGCAAATCTGGCATAGAATATTTTTGTACGTATATGTGACTGGATTTATCATATTTAAAATTTCAAATTTTTTTTGTTAACACTATAGTAATCGCCAAGACATAATTTTTATGTGTGGATCAATAGGAAGCTCTAATACTGGAGCATTAAATAACTCTTGTTTCTTACTTAGTTGAAGTTTATTACTTTATGATTTACACAAATCTTGTTAAATGTTATGATATATGTTGTAATAAATTATGTCTTGTAATGTTTAAATTTAGGAACATAATTCTAAACGGATTTTATTAAACAGTACATGAAGATCGTAATTTTTTTTAACTCAGAATATAATATACTTTTACATTACGCAAAAAATACACAGTTTAACAAAAGTATATAATTCCAGGAAAGCATAACACTATACATTTAAAGAAGAAACAAAAAGTACCAGTATTTATTATATTGGTACCGTGTTTCAATAAATATACTGTTTTTATTAAGCGTTTACAAAAAGAGTATATTCATTGAGTTCTCCTATTTAGTAGGATTCGATAGGGGTGTAAGGACCAAAGGATCGATGAACCGTAAAGTTAATTCCGATTTCCTATTAAAAGTCCATGATAAGTATTTTAATTATTCACATTACAAACAATAATATTTCATTAAGGAAATCAAAACTATCCGCCCTAATAAAGATATTCTTATCAAGCATAATCTGTCTAATTTAATTTTATGAATAATAACTTTTTATTAATGAAAGAAACAAAAGTTGCCAACTTTATCATTAAAATTATTAGATTAAAAATAACTCGTATATTTATTAATATTTTCTTTTTAAGGATATGATTTAAAGTATTGATTTTCAATATTATAATGACAAAGTATACAAATGATAATATTGAAATTTTTTTTTATAATGATACACATATAAACAAAAGTTTGACAACAAAGTAATGACTTTGATTTGTGTTTTAACGTTTTTTTTTTAAAGGGATCATATATTTGAGTTTAAAATTAAAAAAAAAATATCAAAAGCGAAAGTGTGAAAAAAAGAGAAAAATATCCCTATTACCATCAAAGTAGTCATATAGAAATAGAATTAACCTTAACATTAGTAAAGTAATTTTATTTCTTGATGATTCCAAATGAGAGAAACTACAAAAGATAAGATTTAGATTCTTATCACAAAACCACGGGAGTAACTCTTATTGTCCATTGTTTCTGGAGCAGTTAAAAGTAAGGTAATACATTTTTCTTGAATCTGGCAAACAATTATTAGTACTAATTAGCCAACAAAGAAATATCTGAAAGCCACTTTTGATGCATAAATCACCAAAGGGCCAACTTAAGCTCATTTCGCTATTTCTCTTGCTAATACACTCTAATTAACGATTTTCATTGTAGCGAACAAAAGATAATGTTGGCTCGAATGGATTTATTAAAGATTTTCCTAAGAAATTATGAGGAGGAAATGAAGAAGAAGTTAAGAAGAGATTCATGACTTCAAAGGATACAACAATTAATTTAGAGACAGACTCATTACTATTTCTTTCAGGTCAGAAGCAAATGCCACAAATCAACGTTTTTGATTTTTGAAAGGGCTGTCTGTAATTAAGCCTAATGAATTTTGGATTTTTGAAGTTTTCTATTTAAATATTTGAATTTTCCTATTTAAATATTTGATTTTTCCTATTTAAATATTTGATATTTAATATTTCTATTTAAATATTTTAGTTTTAATTTTTCTATTTAAATATTTGAATTTGAATTTTTCTATTTAAATATTTGAATTTGAATTTTTCTATTAAATATTTGAATTTGAATTTACTATTAAATATTTGAATTTGACTATTTAAATATTTGAATTTAAATTTTTATTTCAGTTTTCTTTTCAATATTCCTCGCTCCTCATGGATCTGGGATGGGACATTGTTGTAGCTTCTGAGTTGGCTCAACATACAAAAGAGGAGCTTGTTTTAAAAGGGAACGATTTCCTTCTTCGAACTCGTCGCTGCTTGGCGACGAAATTAAAGCGATTAACTTCTAAATGTGGAATAGGGCCAATAGAAGCTATAATCGCTTTAAGTTGTTAGCCAAGTGGAGAATGGCTAGGATATGTTGGCTTTAATTTCCTAGCTAAGGGAAAGATGAAGCGGCTTTCGTTCGAAGGTCACGGTGTTACTCCCGCTGAATCTGAAAAAGGAAAACGTTCCATTTTCAAACTAAGCTCCTCAAATATGTTGGCTAAAACTATAAATATTTTGTTCGACTCAGGAAAAAATACTTTGCTATATGATACACATCTTTACCCAGTTTGAATAATTTATTTTGTTTGTTCTCAGAAAAAGAACATGTCAAGCGAAGTGCCTAATACAAATAAATACATCCCTACTATCAGTACTTCTAGCAATGTTCTCAAACCCTTGCCGAATCCCAAATAAATCAGCTTAGATATCCATAGCTTTACCCTACTGTGATCTCATAACCACATAACTTCTGAGATCCCACATAGGAATAAGGCTAGCGTGCAAGCCACAAGGCGTTGATGTGAGCAACATAACATCTGGCAACACGCAGAGGACGCGTGGTGATTGGTCGCCCTAATCTTCTTGCAGTAGAGAAGCTTAGTTGCGTGAGTGCTGCTTGTCAACAGTCCGAGTAATGACGTCTGCAGACTGCTTTAACCATGTCCCTCGGCCAGTTTGACTTGTTTTGGCCGTGGACTTGAAGGGAATTCAAATGAATGGTGATATCAACGAGTTTCAGCATTACGGATGTTGGGGTTACGATTATATGAATATGTAACTTTACAGGTTCCCCTTTAATCTTGCAAATGAAATTAGTTCACGTGTGTTTGCAATGTCTGTGGCAATGGTTCCTAACCGGTGGTCCGCGGGAGAGTCCGAATTGGTCTGTGGGACTTTGTGAAAAATTAACTGTTTTTGTTTTTCAAATATATGAATAAATAGTCAGGCATTGTTCGATAATGTATTATTTTTTTATACCGAAACTATCGAATGCAGTTTTTTCCTATTAAAATAAATTTGTGCATTAATACTCCGTTTTCATACTTTTTCTTTTTCTCCAGAAAAGAATTAGTCTTCACATTTTGTTGAAAAAAGTGCCATTTGTCTTTCTGATGTCGCTATTGTGGATCTGCTAGTATAGTGCATATATTAAAAATATATTTTTGGAATTAAAAATGTATGTGGGATATTTCCACTTGTAGCCTTAAAAGTGCCTTTTTAATATATATATTTTGTTATATATATATTTTTTTTACAGTATGCTGCATTACCAAGCATATATAAGTTGGTGAAATGATCTATTTTAAAATTCCATAATTTTTACTTCAAATAAAAAAAACACACATGATTCCATTAATTTAAACTAATTAAACATATTGTATTTAATAATTGAATAACAATTATATTTGGTTTATAAATTTTGTTACTTTTATTATAATATTTAATACTGTTAGTTAAATTTCAGAATGTTAAGTTCTTCACTTATAAGGTTAAGGTTCAAAGTATTTTATTCTTAATATTTCTAATCTTGTTTCAATTTGCAAGTACAGTTTGCGGAATCAATAGGTATCAAACATGAATTATATTCTCAAGTTGTCTGGACACTAGTAATTGAACCCTTCATGACTTAAAAACTTCTTAGCAAGAAATATCTTTTGAAAATGTGAACATTTAGCACAATTTTTGTCAATTGAAATGCATGCAAGGAAAATAAATGCAAAATTTTAATTTTATTTACATGCAAAATAAAATTTATTTGAATTTGGATAAAAGACGAATTAACTACTCGTAAATTGATCTGATAATATTTTATTTTTGTAATTTCATTTTTTTTTATTTGATTGGTATTTTTTGTTAAACTAATTAGAAATTTATAAAATAAATTAAACAATTATCTTTAAAATATTTTCACGTTTGTTCAGTCAATTACTGTTTAAAACATGTACGCTTTTTGCATTCTAAATTCCCAGTCTAGAATTCGACTGCCAATTAGATTTATTTTTCATCATTCAGTACACTTTATAAAAGAAAAATTTACTAATTAATAATAAAATATATTTTGAATAACTAATATTTTAATTATAGTTAAAAGTACTTACCTAATTACACAAAACCATAATAATGGGAAGTTTAAGGATTATAACTAATGACTGTAAAATTGTTATTTAATTTTTTAAGGACATTTTTATGTTTAAAATATTCTTAGGTATGCATTTTATGTAGTTAATTAGTTTAAAATGTTTAATTAAAATAGTAATTTTTTTTCAATTTATATAATAAATTATCTCGATATAGAATTAACATATTAAAATTCAAAGCATACGCAGATTAATTCTATTTTTCTTAAAATATTATCAATAAAATTTCTTTATAAAATATAAAGTATTTCAGTGAAATAACGAACTTAAAATATTATGTTATATACAAGATATATTTTATGATACATGTGATCAGTATTTTCTAAAAAAATTATTTAAATATAATTTATTTTATTACTAAATATAACTTTTTCTATCATTATACATAATTACTTTTTATTTAGTTCAAGATTTTGCGTTCATAAATATTTTTTATATTTATGAACTAATTGCGATTATTATATTGCTTTATGTAAAAAATATTATCCGTTTTGAGGATAATGGATGAAAAATCATATTGTGGTTATATGTGGATCTGGATCCTAACGACTAATTTCAACACGATAAATTTGGCGTGAGAATTGGCGTGAGAGTTGGCGTGAGAGAATGATAAATTATCTTTCAACAATAATACACTGTAAAATTTTTTTAAATTGATTAACTTTGAAGAGATGAGGAGATTACTACACAAAACGTTAAATATTAACTTAGTCATAAATATATATTATTGTCATAAATATATACTATTGAAAGTGAAATTAAACAGTTATTATTTGCCTTACGTTATTTTTATTTTTTAAAGTGTTTGGAAACATTCCACAAATATAAACAATATTCCCTCTTTTCTCTTCCCAAATGTCATTCAAATAAAGCTACAGAATTCAAATGAAATATTTATTAAAAAAGAAAGAACGAAGTTTTATTTTACTAACTGGAGACAAAAAAATGATCTCTAGTCCTCAATTCGTTATTTTTGTTCGAATTTTCTATTTGTTTTTCTCATTTTACAAAAGCTATTTCGAATCTCATCATTCCTTTTTTTTTATAGAGAAACCGTTCCTCGACTGTGGATTGTTCAAGAATCGAATGGAGCGACAGAAAACTATTTTAGGTCTGGTTGGTTTGTCTTTCTCTACCGGTCTTGTAGAATTTTATCGAATTGAGTGAGATAGACATTTACCTATATCACAGAAACTTCAGCACATTTCGTGCAAACGGTTCCGAAATACGGTACAAAAGCCATTTTGAGAAATAGACTGTTTTATATTTTATAAATCTAGATTTTATTTGTGTTGGGGTTTGAGATCCTACATTTCGAAACATATTTACTATTCGCGCTCTTTCCAAAATAACAGAATCATGGTGGTAGCAGCAGTGTTGTAACTTCGTTTCTTTGCAGCCAGTGCAGACTAAAACAGGGATTATTAACAATATAGTTGGAGAATGTGCTGATGTTAGAGTTTAAATTTATAATATTAAATTTTTTAAATAGTCAGTATGATAATTTTCCTTACAAAATATACATGAAGAGTACATCAGAAAATCCCGGTTATTACATGAAAATCTACTTACAGAAAAACTCAGTAACCTTTTTAATCCCAGCTAAATCAATTTGAATAATATATTTTAAAATTTTTACATGCACTAATAACAATTTGGAACTGAAAGGGTAAAAATTTATCGATAAATAGAAATACATGTCAAAGCAAATGAACCATCTAGTTTTAACTCTCTAGTGCATAGTGCAGCATATATGCTACACAACTTTAAAAACACCACTAGTTGCATCCATTATGTTAACTATTATAGTATTGTCACGTAGGGAACCATGTGCCTAGTGTTTATAATAGCGGCAAGGTCCCTTTTATTTATAAAAATGATTGTAATAAACGTAATTAGTTGCCTCGATCGTGACAGTGAAGTTTTCGAAGATTGTTTTATTACTTATAAGTATAATCTGGCTCTACAAAAAATCCTAGCTAATACCAGAGGTATGTAGATTGTATTTAACTATATTTTCATATATTTTGAAAATTATTTTAGTAATTACACATGATGTCGCATATACTCTACACAACGGTTTTAATTAACTATTTAATTAAACAGGCACTTAGTGTTTTGTTGTATATTTTTCAGCGGTCCAGGGACAAAAAAAAAAAAAAAACGGAAAAAAATTTCATTAAAAAAAAAGAAAAAAATCGTGCACTAGAGGGTTAAAATAAGATATATCCACATTTTTTGTAAAATTGTTTTTTTTTAAAAATATTTTTCACACGTTCTCAATGCACTACATCACTTTACAAAGCGCTATTCACAAAAAGTGTCTGAATGTAGTCTAAAAATACGCTGAAAGTCATGGGTTTTGATCCAAAAGAAGATGGCTGTCAATTTGTTTTGGCGTTTTCTCTAAAATTCACGAACATTGATCGATCTGATTTTGATGCCAGATAGATCAAGTTTTATATATTTTACAGGCTCAAATATTCAACCTTACTTTTGAGTACAACGATGGGTTTTCTCCGACAATAAAGACAGACGACATATTCAGAATCGACACATTAAAATCCTACGCATGGCGCTTTCGGCTCATTTGTGACCAAAAATGCTGTTTTATGGCGGGGTTTTCTTCCCCTACCCTACATATACTTGTTTTACAGCCTTGGAAATTTAAAATAAATATTTAAATTTAAATTAAAAAAAAAAATGAAATTTATAAAATATTTAAATTTATGATATTACTCTCCAGAATATGTTTGCTTAACTTTTATTCAGTGATTTATTAATATTAATTACGCTTGTAAAAAAGTTTTTAATTTTAAATACAACTCTTTCAAACGTGTTTTTTTATAAGTATACCATTTCCTATATTTGCAATATGTATGTATTTACGAAGAAATACGCAAAAATCGTTAAAAAATAAATGTACACATTTTGAAAGTTCAAATTTTCATACGAAAATTAATTCTTCAAATTATATTATCAAACTAAATAATTATTATTTAATATCCAAAACGCGTATTTAGGTATTTGAATATTTAATTTATCTATATACGATACCACATACAACTCTTGAATTTATAACACATGATGACTAATTAATAATTATATGTCATAATTAATTCATAAACAGTCAACAACAGTAGACTTCACAACAATCATCAAATTGAGCATCACGGCCGGCTTTGCTCATAATCCAGACAGTTGTCACATCCCAACTAGTAGATAATCGCTCCCACCCAACGTTGGCGCACCTACCATCGAGCAGGCTTAGGGGACAATTTAAAGTGTCAAGGCATACAAATATGACCGGAAGGAAACAGCAGGGTCGAATACCCACAGATCTACCCCCCCTATACGTCACAAACCCCGACGCAATAAACCCCAGCCACATATCTTCCCTGCTCTAGGAATTAACGACAACCCCCCGCACCTTTATCATGTCCCCAGCACGATATGAAGGCCCCAATATAACTTGTCATCGGGACCAGGGAAGGTTGATAAAGGCTTTTACCATTCCGCCGTTGCTGGACCATTTGTTGGGCCGGCAGATGTCAATTGTGGCAGTTCCGGACAGCTATAGATTTCGAATAAAGATACGGGAGCTATATTTAGATGTGTTAAGTGCATCGTGATTAGGAATTCTCGTGGGAGTTCGGGTCATTCTGGATAAGAGACGGATGCTGAAGGGGATATTCGATGATCTCTTGAGTGCACCTGGGAGGCTGTTGGGAAGTCTATTGTATATAAAAAACAGTAGCGATACTTGGCAGCATATATATAATTAACTGATTCTTTGAAGTTACTTGTGTAGCGGTCCATTCTTCAAAGAGAAAATATCTGAATAGTTTTATTAGGATTTTATTGTTTTTTTTATTGTATGGCCATCTATGTATATAAATTGAGTCGTACAGTTGCAAATATTTTAAGCACCATCCATGTTTTTTTTACAGGAAGTAAAAAAACAAAGTTTGGCAGAGTTTAAGTTTTGAGTTAATTGGTTGAAATTTGGCATTTTGTCGCAAAAGTTTGTTCTGAATATCCGATTTCATAAGACCTTTACCTAAAGTTGGCATAGTTTTTGCGTTATTTAACAATTGTTTTTGGATTTATACAGTTCTGCTGCAGTATGAAGGATTTCAGGAAGTTAAAAAACTTTGTAGAGTTTAATTTTTGAATTAAATGACTAAAATTTGGCATTTTATCGAAAAAGTTCGTTCTGAATATTCGATTTCATAAGAACTTTACCTAAAGTTGACATAGTTTTTGAGTGTTTTAACAATTGGTTTTGAATGTACAGAGTTCTGCTGCAATATGAAGGATTTTTTTTAAATTCGGCAGCAATATGCAGTTAAATTTCTTATCACGTGAAACAGTGTTAAAGTCTCTTACACAAAAATATATGAAAAATATTTATGGGGAGCTGGTAATACCGAAAAAAAAAACAATGCAGAAAAAAAACGAGGATTAAGGAGTTTTGCTGCCCAACCAAGGGCATCAAGTACTTACAGGTATAGCGAGTTTTTATTGAACAGGTCGAATCGAATGGATGGGGCAGTAGGATTTAAAGAGTTTTGCAGCAGTTTCGCGTTTTCGAAGCTTTTTATCGAAGCGTTAGAAGTGTTTTGCAACTGTTTGAGCTACGAACTCGATAGAGGTTGGTTCAACGAACAAAATGGCGTGAAAACCCTCGATTTTCGATTTTTTTTTGCTTTTAATTAGTTTTGCAATTGGGTGACTCAAATTATAATAACAACTGAAATACATGGATGACAATTTTGGTGAATATTTATGTGAAGCTTAATGCCTAAAATATATTATACAATGTGCATTGATACTTTGAATAAACATATATTTCAAAACAAAATCACGGTCATAATGAATTAATTTTTTAATGATGTGGTTTATTTCACCGTTTAAAATATACTGATCGAATAGTTTCAACGTTTTGTAACCAATGCTTTAAAAACTTTCTTTAAATATTGGTTTAAAAAAACGGTATATAGGTCAATTTAAGTTGACGTCATTTTATCTCGAAAGAAATGCTCAAGTACAGTGTCTTTTAATTTTAATCCACAATCAAATTAATAGAAAAAACAATTGCAGTGGCATCTCCTTATTCAACTTTTCACACCGTAGCATACAAAAGAATATTTGGGGTTCGACAACCTTAACATTAATTGTTCTCCTCTCTCACAACAATGTGTTATTCTTTTTACGAGTGGTAATTTTTAACATTCTTCGAAAATAATTTGGATTTACTTTAATATTCCAAGTGTGAGAAATATATAAATTTAATTATATTTAACTAGCCTTTATATACCAATGTTTTTAAATAATTAATTCATGAACTAATAATAGTATTATCACTTAAATAACTTTTGAGGTAATGTAATAAGATTATAAAAAATTAATGTGGGGATTTCAACTTGCAGTCGTTGCTGTTTTAATGATTTTAAATATTAAAACAGTTTTTTTTCCGCAAAACGTAGTTATAAATTTGAAGTCTTAAAGTAATTTATCTCGAGTAAAACTAATTTAGAAGTTAAATGTTATTAACTTCTGAACAAGTTGTATTAGATAACACTTTAGTTGGAGCCAAAAATGCGGTTATTTTATTAAATGAAAATTTCTGATTTAATTATTTTTCCAATAAAAATGCATGAGTAACGTAATTATTATGAATTGTGCTAATAAAAAGTTTAAGGAAACTAAAACTTTATTATTTTAATTTCGAAAGTAATCGACTTTTGAATTTATTATTCACTATACTGTTAACAATAAGCACTCGAAAATAAGTAAAATGTATACTAATTTTTGATTTTATTCGATGCTTATTATGGCTTTAAATACATAAGTTTCATTTTTGAAAAAAAAAACATTGTTTACGATTTATTTACGGTGCAATTATATTTAAAGAAAAACGAGTAGGTTAAGGTACTCAATTTTAAGTACTTTTTTTACAGTGTAGCTGCTTGTCCTCTAGTTGCTGGTGAACCCGTTAAGACATTAACCGTTAAGAAGATCCGTTAAGACATTAACCGTTAAGAAGATCCGTTAAGACATTAACCGTTAAGAAGATCCGTTAAGACATTAACCGTTAAGAAGACCCGTTAATACATTAACCGTTAAGAAGACCCGTTAAGACATTAACCGTTAAGAAGACCCGTTAAGACATTAACCGTTAAGAAGACCCGTTAAGACATTAACCGTTAAGAAGACCCGTTAAGACATTAACCGTTAAGAAGACCCGTTAAGACATTAACCGATAAGAAGACCCGTTAAGACATTTACCGTTAAGAAGACCCGTTAAGACATTAACCGTTAAGAAGACCCGTTAAGACATTAACCGTTAAGAAGACCCGTTAAGACATTAACTGTTAAGAAGATCCGTTAAGACATTAACCGTTAAGAAGATCCATTAAGAAGACCCGTTAAGACATTAACCGTTAGGAAGACCCGTTAAGACATTAACCGTTAAGAAGACCCGTTAAGACATTTACCGTTAAGAAGACCCGTTAAGACATTAACCGTTACGAAGACCCGTTAAGACATTTACCGTTAAGAAGACCCGTTAAGACATTAACCGTTAAGAAGACCCGTTAAGACATTAACCGTTAAGAAGACCCGTTAAGACATTAACCGTTAAGAAGACCCGTTAAGACATTAACCGTTAAGAAGATCCGTTAAGACATTAACCGTTAAGAAGACCCGTTAAGACATTTACCGTTAAGAAGATCCGTTAAGACATTAACCGTTAAGAAGACCCGTTAAGACATTAACCGTTAAGAAGACCCGTTAAGACATTAACCGTTAAGAAGACCCGTTAAGACATTAACCGTTAAGAAGATCCGTTAAGACATTAACCGTTAAGAAGACCCGTTAATACATTAACCGTTAAGAAGACCCGTTAAGAAGATCCGTTAAGACATTAACCGTTAAGAAGACCCGTTAATACATTAACCGTTAAGAAGACCCGTTAAGACATTAACCGTTAAAAGACCCGTTAAGACATTACAGTTAAGAAGACCCGTTAAGACATTAACTGTTAAGAAGACCCGTTAAACCGCGACTACTTGATCTGTAGTCTAGCACATTAAGAGACTAAAATACAAAAGAAAGTTCCACTTCTAGGAAATATATTTTTAAAGATGTTTCTTTATACACTAATTCTAAAATTATTAAAATCCCTTAAAAAAAAACTAAGCGAAATTTTACAAATTCTAGCTTCAGACGCACATTTTAAGATGATTACTTTTATATAAGTTGTCAGCCGTTTACACATTGAGGAAGTAGGAGTTTTAAGGTCTTCTGAAAAGATCTTCCTTTTATTATTATAAGTTAAAAGCGTTATAAGAACGCATAGTATGAATTATTATAAAAATAAATTGTGTACATAAATTGTTATTCTAAACAGATCAATATTATTAATGTTAGTTTTGAAATGGAGAAATACAGAGTGTATTTGTATTTTACATTAGACAAAATATTTAATGATACATTAATTTAATCGGTCGTTTTGAAAAGGGGTCAACTCCATTTTTGTTCGTAAAAAGTTTTTTGGTGGTTTCACATCTTTATTTCCACACTTCGATTCTATGTGAGAAAGGGTCAAAATAGTAGAAAAGCGGATTTCCCTATAAAAGAATTATCTGGAGATACGTCATTATTCATCCCAGACCTATCAAGCCATCCCGCCTACAAAAGAAAAATTCCAATAAATGAAAGAAAATTATGGATATCAAATGACATCGATGTATTCCAGATCTTCATCAACATTTTTATCAGATAATTTATGACTGGCCCACCACGTCTACTGAAGAAACTGCTAAATAATATTAATTATTTTTTTGTCATTAAAATTGATATTTTTTTATGTGTGCGTTCACACGTTGTTTATGTAAATCTATTAAACATTAAATTTGTAAAAATAAAAATTTGTAATTAAAAAATATTGTAGTTTATCTTGACAAAAAACAAAATATTCATTTTGAACAGGGATCATCTCCAGATAAGAAAAATATGTTCTTAGACAGCTATTACAGAAAAAATTCAGAAACGTGATAATTTCAGGTAAGGTCCATTTCTCTTTAAAAAATTGTAATTAAAAAAACCAATTCTTAAGAAAAAGAACGAATTAGTCTTTTTGTTTGTCCTGAAATTTTTGAAGAAGTGAAGTTGACCCCTTTCAAAATGACCGATTCGATTATAAAAAATACTGGTTAATTATCATTTTAAAACACAAATATGGAAGCAAATTATAAAAAAAAGAAATTGAAATGTAGCATTGTCATTGGTTACAATACAATTGTTGTATTCCCCCCCCATATAAAACAAATTCGTAACAAACTTAAATATATTATTCTCATTAGATGAGTTCTTTACTCAATTTCAAGAGTGATTATTTTCACTTATCTAAATCGATTCGGAACGGTGAGAGAATTTCATTAGACTGTAATTTTCCTTTCATTTCTTTTATCTTCCATTTATAAAAAAAAGTTGTAAAAAACTAGCCCGTTATCAAAGTCATCAATTTCTTTTGAACGCCCTTTTCAATGAAGGGTCTAACAAGGCCGATTATTATTATGCTCAAGGATGTAGACCAGAGAGTTGTAATATTAAATAGAGAGCTCCATCAATACCAGACTCTCGTAATGCCGCGATGTCAACATTGAAAAGAAAAACTCACATCACGTGGTTATAGCGCTGCCACATTTGGCGTTCAGACATCTGAAGGAGTTTCAAATTTGGCGCACTTTCTTCTTTTTTGGTGATAAGGTGTTCTGTCCGTATTCAACTTCTTAACATATATGTACGTATTTACTTATTTTTAAACAATATGCGCTAAATATTTCCGCTTCATTAACGAAACGAAAATAGTTTATTTGTGTTCGATACTCGAAGAAGCGAAACTCTTTATATTTCTCAGGTTTTATTGTTCATATTTTCTTATTGAAGTATACAAAATAACAATTGAAAGAACTTCGCTTATGGTAAATGTTTTACATAAAAACTTATTCAATTATTTCAAAACTACAAAGTAAGAAAAATCTCCTTAATATATCTGTTAAATTCCCTTAAATTGTGCCACTCGTTAAAAAAAACTACATTTAAATACAAAATTAAACACAAAACCATATTGCAATACTTCGATCTCGTTTAGTTCTTAAAGTCGCCAAGGCCTGCCTGCCAAGTGATATTGGCGCATGAATGAATTGGCATTTCCACCTATCACGTGGTTTCAATGATGAACACACAGAAATCAGCATTTTTATTCCTCTATTTGTATCATTACTCTATGATGTAGACTAGGATTAGACATGAGCATCAAAATATAGTGTCAATTATGATGTCAGTAGTTGGAACAAGTTAACGATAAAAAGTGATTTTTTCCCCATTTTTATCTATCTAATATCAAGTAAGTATTTTAAAGCGAATAGTTAAAGGTTTATTTTATTTCAACTAAAGAGAAGTGGGAAATTTGCATTACAAATAATTTAATAAAAAACAGGTATATTTATAGAAAAAGGTATCGCCAATTAACACACATATTTTATCCCTCTGACGGATTAACAATATTTCGAATCTGTAGGTTTGTTTTCACTGCAGAAATGTTAAATTTATATTTTCACCACATTCCATTTTTTACAAATATATTTCTTTTTAATTTTATGAGTAGAGAAGATTTTTAAAAGTCTTCCTAATCGTTTAAATTTGAAAATTATTTAAAAAAAAAAGAGATTTTTATCCACTTTTATATTATGTGTACTACTTGAAAAACTGGAGATATACATTATTGGATATACACGTTTGCTTCCGTCATGTGGTAGTTCAAAACCATAGTTTATTGACATTGTACAATTGTTAAACAAATCAAATGACAAAAAGGAATAAAATTGCATATATAAAATTATTAACTTACTGATTACAATTTTAATTTTTCACAAAAAAATCTTTCATTCACACTTTGTAATCTACTTTCAGGAAAGTTATGAAAAAGTACTTTTCAATTTATAAAGCTTGTTTTTTTTTCAAATATAAGTAGTTAGTTTTATTTTTGCAAATCCCAACTTAATAACATTAAATTTACAGATAAAAAAAAAAGGATAATTAAGTTTGGAAATATACATAAATAAAATAATCTCCTTTTTAATTTTAAAAATACCGGAAAAAAATGTAAGATAATTAATTTACTCTTTTAGAAAAAATGGTTTTACAGAACATTCAAAGCTTTTAATATAAAATTCTGCTTGATATAAAACAAACACACAAAATCGTGTTGCCGCAAGCAAATAAAACTTTTTCGATTTTTCGTCTGAAGTTGTAAATATTTACATAAGATGGTTATGCAATGTGAAATAAATTGACTCATAAAATATTAAATTACACATTACTTTTATATTATTAAAATACATAGTTGGCTATCTTTATTGAATGTATGTTATATGTCATTGTACTAAACAAAACAACTATTTATTATATAAACTAGCATTTTGTGTGAATCATGCAATAGAATGCATAACTATTAGAGAAACAATATGGTTTTGGGAATGTAGGAAATGTCTGGGTAATGGTTAGGTTCATACCGTATATATGTTTAATGTTATATAACACACATAAAACTTACCAAATGTCCTCAGACATTAAATCTGACATTTTTATTTATTTATGTTGTTGACAATAAGTCTAGTTAATAAATACGAAACAAAGATCACTATTCAAAATATAGTTTTTGGACTCACACCAATTAAATTGCAAAGTTGATACTCGACATAAAATTATTTCTTGAAACTGAACTTTATCTTATATTTCATAAGGGGATAGTTGAACATAACAATTTTATAAAAAAAAACTAATGAAATTCATTAAGAATCAAATTAAAAATATTGTAATAACAAGTATGTCATTTTCCTCGAAACGTCAAAAAGAAATGAAAATATAAATAACATAAAATCATGCATAAATATGTCAGTTTAAAAGATTATTATATTAATTAAAATACCATACACAAATATATCAGATAAATAATGTCAACTTCTTTGACATTATCTGTAAAGCTAGTTAATATAATATAAAACAAATAATTAAACTGAATACTTGTATTGATAGTAAATGTGTCATTTTCATAAATCTTTTCTGAAGATGCTTTAATTAGATCATATATAAATATTTTAATTTAACCCATTTTTATTTTTAATACTTATTTATATATAAAAATCACGTTAAAAAAATTAAAATATGTGTATTCAATTGATGTTTAAATAACGAGAGTGATGAATTTTAAATTGCTTTATGTATTTCTTTTATAAAAAAGTATGTATAAAAAATACGTTCAAACATATCAATTTCTCACTTGTAAATCAACCCAATCTCTTAGAAAGGAAATAAACACTTATTTCTGAATATCGAAGGGGACTCTATGCCATAGCCAGAAGCAAACAGATTGTAAGACCTCCGATGCCAAAGCTCATTTGTCAGGACAGAGAGACGGATAACTATGTGAATGTGATGCTGGGGTAGGGGGGTAAAACCTCAGCTGGGGTAAAAGAGGGGGGGGGGCACAAGAGACCCCCGAAGGCAACAGTAGCTGTTATTGGGAGGTTGAGTGATTACCGATTCCGATGTTAAAGGTAGAAGCTTTGCTTTCTTCCTTCCTTTTTTCCCTCATGAGGATCTCGGACAAAGTATTGGGGCGTAAGGGAAAAATAGGGAATTTGGATGGGGAAAAAATGCCGCATGAAGGAGGGTTGTGTGGAGGCATAAAAATTAGTTTTGTTTTGGGTTAGGTTTTTTTTCTTCTGTTAGTCACTTTATCACAATGCGAATTTATTTGTTTCTAGATGAAGTATTTGCCGATAGACAGACTGATAGGGTGAATAAGTGATACGGAGAAAAAGAAAACTGATATTGGTGGGGAGTTTTTTATGTCATTTGAAGGAAAGTATGTCATGGCCTGTAAAATAATATAAAACTAATCTTTTTATTTTAAAAATTGTTTGCTCAAGCGGAAAAATGTCTTGGAGAAGCATTCAGGATAAAATGATTTTCTTAATTTTTTGACTGAAGACTAAATCACATACTACCTGACTTTTTCAGTGGGTTCTGTACAATTATTGGTTTTATATGTACACGATAAATTAATTCGTATTTGCCAATTTTTTAAAATTTTTATTTCAAATAGCCATAGCTGTGTCAACAATATAACAATGCTTGATAATTATTGTAGTATATTTGGCACGTCTTATTAGCAGCACATTAATAAAATTGAGTTTTAATAACGTGTATAGAAAATATTTCTTGATATCAAAGTTATTGTAATTTAAAAGGCAAGTTTTGACGATGTTTTTAACGTATTTTAAAAATTAATATAAATGATTTAAACATAAATATTTGGAAACTTTTAATAGAAGGATATTAGAGAATCCAGCAATGTAGAATAAAAGTCAAATGTGAAAGCGGAAATTAATTTAAGCGCATAAAAGATTATTCAATATTGACTTAAATTTATTACATAAAATAATAACGTGAACAAATAAGGCTTATGACTAATTTTTACACGATGATCGAAATAGAAGTTAATAGCACCATGGGCAAAATTATGAATAAGGAAAGCTTCATTGTTGGTCTGTAGAAATTCCTCAATGACATATACATTTTTTTTAAGAGTATATTACAGTTTGAATCATGGCAAATAGAAACTTAATGTTATGCAACTTGATAAAATTAGTGTTTTGTTATTTTGGCTATTAATTTATTTTTAAATTCAATAAAATTTTAATCGAATATAAAATATTTTTCACAATACACACAGTTTCACACACATACACACAATTAAAATGAATGTTAAAGTATTATAAATTAAATAGAGTAAATTAATAAATTATGTCAGAAACTAAAATGACATTTAATTTTCAAATGGCTCTATTCATTTCAAATGTATTACGCATCCGAAATTTACATCCTGATTTATACGAGTTCTTGGCTTTTATTTTAGATTAAATAATTTGTAAAGTCAGTTAATCAAATTCAACCTTTTCATTCATAAAAGGATGGAAATAAGGACTGAAAATATTGTTAACATTAATATTAATGCATACAATGTAAAGTTTTAATTTTACATCCGATAACTCTTGACAAAGACAGATAATCAAGTAGCCGCTTATAAATCAAGTGCTTCGAGTTATAAGTTTCTTTTTTAAAGAAACTTATTGTATTGTCATTAGTTTATATTTTATCATTTCTTTTTCGAAAGTAATCACTTCTTAGTCGCACACTTCAGACTGCACAATGGTATTCGTTTTTTAATTATTTCTCAAATATAAAAATAATGGAACCAAGAGGGTCGGGCAAGAACGAAAAGCGCGATTAATCGAAAAGAACAATACATAAAAATCGACCAAAAATCATGTGCAGAGACAACACTGACGGTCGAAAAAAAAACTTCGTGGAAATAACGAGTAAAAAATAACAACTCCGAAACCTCCAGCCCTGATTAATGATTCTTTTGAGTTGTATTTAAAAAAAGATAAGAGAAACAACAAAAAAAAGTTAAAAAGAAAAAAAACATAAAAAATATTAAACAGATTTTTGCGAGATGTTCTTTATTCCTCCATTAATGTGAATTCGTTTATTTTTTATTTTTGGGGATTTATTTATTTCAAAAACCGAAACGCACTGTTCGTATGTGTATAAAAATAGAAAAAATAGAAAACAAGAAATAAAAAAAAAATGTTAAAATTGTACTGGTTCCCAGATAATGACACGAATATATCATGAAGTGGGGTTTGGAACAGCACAGTTTAAATGTTTTTATGCTGGTATTCTAAAATGTGTCACGCTATGCTTGCGATAAAATGACGTTACGCAAATCAGATATTCTTTATCTTTTTAAAAAGCTCCTATTAAAATTACGTTGACGCTACTGTGAATAAATTATTCAAGTTTGCGGGTTGCGATTCATAGTTCAATGTATTTGCGTGTCAGTATCAAGAGTTGAAACAGTAACTTATATTGGTCGTGAAAGGATTACGGAACAAGAAGAATTTATGTATGCATCAAACATAAAATTCTAAACTAGAATTTTTTTATGTAGAATTAGTTTTTATTTAATTGTAAATGACACATTGTAACTTTATATTCTTAGAAGCAATTTTTAAGGTATCTTTTTTAAATAGAATTGTATCGTAAAAAAAGCCATTGGGGGTATATATATATATATATATATATATATATATATATATATATATATATATATATCATACCCTTGAAAATACATTAATAAAATTAGACCGTTAAGTTAGTTTATAACTAATATTATCTTATCGAGTCTCTCTATGAAGTTGTTTTCACTGCGTAAGTACTACTATCAACATGAAACAACTTTTACAGATTTCCTTTGTTCGTAAATCGGATGTATGCGAGGACATCTTTAATTATTAATGTTTTATACCTACAAAATTATGTTGGTAACTAACCTTCAAAATACATATCAAGCCACGTCACGATATCATATAGGAGAAAAAAGTGTATTATATTTTTTAATTCGGATAGTTTTCTTCATGCTTTCAAATGATACAAAAAGTACTTTATTGACATTTATAATATTTTGTTTTGGCATTTAAGAAAACTTAATTTATTATTTTAAAATACATATTTCGTCGTATATTAACTCCTTCTATTAACACATCCCACAATCCTGTTATTTGGACACAATTTCAAAGTACATAAAACGATTATGTATATAAATGTTGGAAAATAAAAAACTTTTTTTTAACAATATAATTTCGAGGAAGAAATGGCGAGAGTTCAATTGTTTTGAATCCATTTTATGAGAAGGTTTGCGGGTCTTCTTCAAATACGATTAATGTCGTTTCGGTGTAAAACGCAATTATTTTAATTGCAGGGAAATATCCAAAATACAATGATTTCAATAATTTAATTTTTTAAAAGAAGAGACAATTGGCTTTTTCAAGTGCTGAAATTGATTTCTGCTTCTAAAAGTTAAATGTCTATGAGAAAACTGATAAGAACACAATTATTGCTGAAATCGAATTTTTATCTCCGTATAATAGTTAAATTGTTGTAGGTTTATTGTATCGAACTGTGAAACAACAGGAAATACTATGATGGACCGTTAATTATTTTTATTGATCAGAATATTTTGTATGTCATTGGGACATACACCTTTTCTGTTGATGTGTGTCATTGTCCAACCGGGAATTACTCATCCATGTCCATCCGATGTGATTGTATATCAGACAAAAACGCATCTTTTTACATAATCGCACAAAAAAAAATACCATCCCACATACCCTACTTCACCTGGAACTTAATCTATTTCTAATAAAAAAAATTACACAAAAACGCAATTGTTAAATTTTCAACTTCTTTTTCCATGCGACTTTATTTTAATTGAAACGCACAAAACTAAAATAAATAAATTAAAAAAAAGCCAAACCCTCGACGCAAAACAAACGACAGTAATTCCGACCGAATCTCACCCACTTAATCACATTCTTTAACAGAACGATCTCCAAGTGAAAGGACGGAGGAATCGAATGATTGCCTATTCATTTTCGCACCTCATTCACAGTTGCAACCCCCCCACCACCACAACCGGGCCACTTTTTCAATGTCGACATGCCCAGGAAATAGGATTCGAAGTACAGACAGACAGACACCAGTGCTCCGGAACCCGAACTTGCAGATAAAAGGAACGCGGGGGTGGGAAGGGACAATAAGAAGTGAAGTAAGAAGAAGGGGAAAAAAAGACGGAGGGCTATTATATCCGGCGGCCTAGAGGGCCTGCTAGAGGACACTTCCTTCCCCCTTTTCCTGATGGGGGGAATCACGTGACACTCGTTTTTCACGCTTGTTCTTTCCTCAGCGTAGAGGTGGCAGCGCAGGATTTATTCTCGAATTTTTATTGCGTCGAATTCTTTTTTTTGGGGGGGCTTTCATTCCCCCTCCCCCCTTTCCGTTGAAAAAAGTTCTTCAGATTCCGTGGGTCTGATGACCCCCACGGAAAAGATCAGGTTTTTATTGAACTTCGCATTTGGAATGAGCAATAAAATGGACCTCGGGTTCCTTTTCCTTATCGGGTTTCGAACTGGAGGCATGCAGTTCGTTTACGATGGGGATTTTATGCCACCGGGTTTCACTATTTCAGGATTGGGGCATGCATGGGTATGGGATGATGGATATTTTTTAAAAAAAGAAATCAAATTATTTTTCAGTGGTAGTGAAAGATAACGTAAATAACAATATTCCGATTGAATTTTCAAAGCAATGACTGTGAATGGTTATCTTAATTTTAAATTTTATAATGTGTTTTACTTTCCCTCTTTTTCAATTCGTATAAAAATAAAATTTTATATGTTTGTGCGAAATTATATTTATAAAAATTATTTTGTAAAGATATTCATTCTCTATACCTCTGACTGATGAGCGAAATAACTAATTTGTAAGTTTGTTTTCACTGAATAAAAATTTAATTTATATTTCCAGAACATTCATTTTTTTGAAAAAATATATTTAAAAAAAATATTTTAGTATAGAAGATTTTAAAATTTCAATATTGCTTTTAATTTAAATAATGTTTAAAAGTATTGATTTTCCACGACGTTTTAAGTTATATACATTGCTGGGAAAACTGTAGATATACGAATATACATACACGTGCATATTACTCAGATGGCTATAGGTTATACATAATGTAAACACGATTACACATATGTTCCACAGACTGATGAAAAATGTGAGTATTGAAATAAAGATGCAATAATAATAATATAGTATGAATGTGATAAAAACTTGTCTTATAGAACATTGCGTTAAGAATATTAAACTACAAATACAACGTTAAAATACGCAATAAAATTCCATCATATCTGGACATATTTCGGGAGATCTCCCTTCATAATCAGAAAATGAAAGGTCTGTGTGTGCGTTATAATAGAATAAACCCAGAATGGAAAGTGTTGCCAAAGAACAAAAACAATAAACTATCTCAATCGGTTGGAGTTAACTATTGTGTGCCAAGAAGCGGGAAGTACTGGGACCGCAAATGTTTCATTGACAATCGAATCAATATCGCTAAAAATATGAAACGCCTCCAGAAAGTCAGAAAGTATGAATGAGTCAGGACAGTATGAATGTAACAATTACCGACCATTTAAGGCAATTTCCGATCACTGGCAGACCTTGTTTACTGAATTCGCATTCGACTGTAAAATTAAATGTATCTAAATTTTAGTAACCTTTGATTATCATTGTTTGAATGAACTTTTATAAACATAATCAAATGTAGTTATTTTTAAATAATTTATTTAAAATGGTAGATAAGTGATACATTTACCCTATGTAGATTGTGCCTTTTATATAATTAAAAAAATAAATTATTTAATATTATATACGATAAGTTCATAAGCTTAAAATTTCACTTCAAATATTATTTGTCGAAAAAAATATCGTAAGTCTACGAATAAGTTAGTAGTTAACTTGCTGACAGATTAATTATGACGCACAAACATATTTCAAATATTATTTAAATAAATCAACAATGCGCTGATACCGAAATAGCATATCTTTCGAAGCTTTCTTGAAAGAAAACTTCAAGGAAGATGTATATTTAATATTAATAAAGTTTATCTGAATCCCAAATTTAAGTTAAAATATATTATATTTACATTTAATATGTGAATATTCGCGATATATTGAGAATTCTCATTTCGAAACGTTTCAAAATGCTTAATTGGTGAGTACACATAGTACAAATATAGATATACAAATTTGTGAATGCATTAGAAATTGAAATTAATTTGGATATGCAGATGAATATTACTTTTAAAAAGGGTTCTAGCTCAAGTTTAAAATTACTCATAAATTGTAACATCCAATATTCTAACCATTTTTAGAAGTTCCCAAATCATTTTCAAAATTCGTAAATATATTCTACTTAAGGATTCTTATTAAAGAATAAAGAAACAATTGAAAATCCTTATTATTTTGTTGTTTGTAGCCGTTTAATTATATTTAAACAAATCGTTTGAAAATACGTTTATATTGAAAGAAAGTTTCAGTTGGGTTTTCGATTCCGATTTATAAATGCATTTTGTTATAAATCTTTAAGTCTTCAATTCTAACTACACTTTATTGGGATTTCAAGTATTACTTTGAAATTTTATCTTCTCAAAAGAGGTTTAGTTATTAGGGACTAATTGTTAAGATATTCAAAATGTAGATTTATCTTTACAGCAAAGTAAACATTTATAATATTTGGTAAGTGCCAATATAGTTTAATGATCTATAGCATTTATCAGCTGTAAGCTGTTTTAACTAAAGTCGTAATAATATGAAATAGTCTTATAAACATATACATAATTTATAGCTGACGAATATTGCTGGACGATAAAATAAAGTACGTAAAGACACTAAGATGGTCTCGAATATTGGGGGTGCTTGTTTACTAATTTTTATAGATAATTTAGAATATTATAATAAAAAAAATTAATCTAGAAGCAATAATGTGTAAAATATTACGAGAAAAGTGATAATTAAAATCCTTAATAAAAATAGAATATCATATAATGTCTTAATTATATTCTCAATAAAATATCTGCATATACATACACCTTTTAAACTTAATACACAATCTTAAATATAAAACAAATTTAAATTCGTTTAATTTAGGTACATGCGTGTAACATTTAAAAACTGAAAAAGTTTTAATTAAAAATTTTCTTATCGTTATACTTGGTGTCTAAAAAAATAATATTTTCCCTACAAAAACACTACCTAAACTTCAAAAAGTTAGAAAAATATCTTACTTGAGATATAATAATTGTAAATTTTCCATCAATACTATTTAAATACATTAATATGAAACAAATAAAACATTATATATGTTGTAAATCACTATGAATACATTTAATTTTTTTATATATTTAAAAAACAATATTTAAAAAAAAATATCATAAAAAAATAATCATAGTTTATACATTTTTAAAAACAAAACGTAAGTACAATTGCTTAATTGCTTCGATATATCCATAAAATTGCATCCGAAATCTTTACAAAATAACTTTCGATTCATATTTCAAAGCATTATTCTTGTTATAAATCCTCGATATATATTTTTTCCCATTCCCTTGGAATCTCTTTCTCCCACTAGCGTCTTCCACTATGAACCAACCATGAATATTCGGAAAGTCAAGAACATCTTTCATTCCCCCTATAAAATAGAATATTCTTTCTGCTATGCCTAATCCCTAACTCGAGGGTAGCGTTTCTGATCTACATAGATATTGGG